>CAKNEV010000002.1:0-418014 GCA_930272055.1 Rhizopogon roseolus
GGGCAGGGAGGAAAGGGGCGCGCCAGCAGAGGAGACGGCATTCCATGACCTCACGACGGGCATCGCCACTGCACAGCTAGTGTAGGGGGCAAAACTACTTGGAGCTTAGTTTTGACCAATCGCCGGCAAAACGGCAATTGCCACCGGTGGCAAAACTTGGCAAAACTCTCATGCGATACAGAGTAAGTAGTACTACGACGACGATGACGAGACACCTTTTAAAGTCAACAGAGACTGAACATCCCAAGACATGCCTTCGAATCAGATCCCACCTGCTGGACATCGTCCTCAAATGCTCCAGAGACAATTCCCTTGTCCACTTGTTCAAAATCCGTCGCCAAGTTCGTATCAATGCCACCATGATTACGAGTGTGCATATGGGCGTGTTTTCGGGAGACAGCGGTTATCTCGTCCTTCAATGCGTTGACCATCGCCACTAGTTGGAGTGCAATAATTGCATCTCCATAGTTTTCGACAAGACTTGTTATTAACCTTCTCAAGTTCAGTGAAATTATCAGTGAGGATTTTGGCTGGTGGTCTACCACCAGGATGCTTTTCGTTGGGCATCTCAGAATGAGGTCAGTGGTAACGATCAAAAAAAAAATTGCTGAGCATGCTATGTATAATAATGTATTCCTCCGAACTATGCAAAGGACTGAAAATAGTATCCATGTTTGACTTGTGCGGGTGCCAGAATCACAATCATTGCCTGTGTTCGACTCGTGTTGGTGCCAGATTTATGGGGCATTAATCACACAGATTGTGGGCCTAAACCAGTTTCATTTACTATTAAGGTAGACGTATAGTACTACCTGGTGGGAGATGTGCCAAGTTTTGCCGCAGACCTTTGAGATGTGCCGGCAATTGCCAGAATGGCAAAACTGGCGCGGCAAAATGGCGCAGTATTGCCAACAACACTATGCACAGCCTGGCGACTCAGCCAATGGCAATTATGCGAATCTGCACCGCCACCAAAAACACACATTTACTGCGAACTTTCGCGACAAACGGATCGCCCTGTAAACCCTCAACCTAAAGGTATCGGGAATATGAGCAAACATGTCTCTTTCTTTTTTTATTAATTATTATGCATTATGAGCATTTCTACTGTATACGGTTTCATTCTTTGGGTTCACCCGGCAGTGTTCTGCCAGTTGGCGAAGTTTAGCGTACATTCAACATGGATGCAAGTGAATTGAACTTGTGAAGTGCCAGAAGTCCTAACCTGGAGCTTATATAATCACATTTGATTGGACAATGAACAGGTGGAGACTGGACAAACAAGGCAGAATTCACAAAGAAAGCATATGTGCGATGATGAAACTACAGCGCGATGGCAATAAATCTTGAATCTATTCGTCGGGGACATCGTCAGCTTGAGGGAAATCCGGATCATCAATTCCCTCTGCATCTAAGTCGAGGGGCTCATACAGCTCGATTTCAGCGTCCAAACCTCGAATGGCTGTTTGATAAAAAGAGCCCAGCCATTTCCTCGGCTTGGGAATAGCCAAGTGGGTCACCAATGGCGATGCAAGTTGAGCAACGGAAATATCCTTAAGAGCTATTAGACGTAAAAAGACTTGAAGAACTTGACGAAGCGGTCTCGGGAATCATAAGATTAGGAACTTCCAGTCATCGTTGGGTGCGCAGATGGTGCTGTAGATAACACATTGAAGGCACCAGGTGTAGCGGCAGGTGGAGTACTGAGAATAATTGGCTGAATAATTGAAGAGTAGGCCCATCTGCTTAGTGCACTTCGATGCACTTCGAAGTATCATTCGAAGTAACCCGCAGAACACTGAGTGAACCTTACCAACTTTCCCACAAAGTGCGGTCACTGAATGTACTTATTACAGGCACGAACTTTACCAACTTTCCTCATTGTTCACGGCAGAACACTGAATTGCAACGTACAGTATCCTTCCACGTTCTTCCTTCTGTCGATAATGGATTAATCATGATTCAAATATTCATCCCCAAGACGGAATCACCGATTCCAAGCAAAGTGACACAAATCTTGGGTTGTCTCTCGAAGTCAGCCGGGACCCTGGCTGAACCTTACGGTACATAGTTTACGGTACAGCGCCGGATAACACAATTTCTATCAGGCCCATCATTACGGTCGATATGGCAATTATGGACCCCTATGCGCAGGTAGGTGTTCTGCAGGTATTTGCGGATATCCTATAACCAAGGGTAGGCAAATGCATTTGCAAAGATCACTAATGAACTAGTAACAGTCGTCATTTCTTCATGTTCAAAACGATCGTCACAGCCATTGCCTGTCTCGTTTTTATGATTTGGTGTATTGTCAAGGCAAAATGCGTTGGCCATTATCGACCAGCCGGGAACTCTTCATGGCTGTGAACTGGCCTAGTTCATGCTCATTGGTATTAGCGTATGTATCAGTAACATGATAACACTTCTCCCAAATGAATTTGGGTTCATACTCTCCAGGTGGCTAAATTTTGACTTTCTTTTCCGCCACAGAAACTTCTTGACACTAGCAGTTTCACTGCCATAGAATGCGAAACCGACTATCGCAAGTTTGGGTCATTGCGCCAATGGTCTAGTGTCTTAGTTACTTTCTGGCACTTCGGTACGATATCATTTTGTGCGTCCAGGTACCGTGCATTATGCAGACCTGCTGCACTTTACCTTTACTTGAACAGTGGAAAAATTAATCTGCCCACTCCGGGCCACGGTACCACCGGGATAGTCTACATGGAGTTACGGGAACTCCTGTAGCACAACTGTTCAGCAGGGGGTTCATTATAAAAGTAGCTGGGTAAGACCTGATTTCAACCACTCGCCGAAACTCCAGTCATTATTAACTTGTTCACAATTTCCATCATGGAAGAGTATCCCCTACCTACTCCATCCGCTCTTGACGCCAATGTATGCACATTTTCTGTGAAACTCTCCCTGCATCCTGATTTTGATGTTGAATATAGGTCCTGGTGAGCATACGCAAGGCAGTAGCCGATTTTTATCAGCTTTTAGGCGCAGAATATGTGGAAGTTAAGCTCGATGAAGCGCTGTATAATGAATGCTGCCAGGAGGCCATGAACCGTGGGTTTCCTATGGATGGGAAATATTCTCTCCGTCCGTACATGGCCATTGGCGTGACCACCTTCTGCTTCTGCTACGCCTACCTCCCTGACCGCGCAACTAAGATGTGGATCTGCCTTCACACCGCCCTCCACATTTGCGCCGATGACAGGGTAAACAGGAGGCAGGACACCGAGGATCTATACCATTTCAATGAGCGATTTCTGAATTGCCAGCCACAGGGTGATCCAGTGCTGAAAGCGTTAGATACCCTCTTGCGCGAAGCCCATCATCTCTACCCCCCTCCGTTATCAGGTTTGATTATCACGTCATCGCTCGACTTTGTGTCTGCGCTCTTACTTGAACTCGATACCAAGGATATGCAGGTATGAAGTCGTTACCAAATGAGGGTAGCTTGCTCAGACATTTCATGTTGATAGATTTCGACCAGGGCTCCTTACTACCCGGAGTATTATGGGCTCCTATCCGGCATAGCGAGCGCGTTCTCAATATTTATTTTCCCCCCAACAATCCCATATCAGCAATACATTCAATGTATGCCAGACATGATGTACGTCATAAACGGCATGGAGTAAGTACCAGGATTATGATTCCTGTGAGATTTCCTGATCTCTCATTGATTAGCGATGTGATATCATTCTACAAAGAGGAAGCTGCAGGGGAGAATGGAAATTACGTGTCGCTGGTAGCGGCCACTCGCGGCATCACCAAACTAGATGCTCTGAAAGGGCTCATCGAGAAAACATCGCAGGCACATCATAATATTCTCGAAGCCCTGAGGCCGCATTCGGGTGCCTATGACTGCTATGTCGCTTTCTTCGATGGATGTATCAACCTTTATGCTGCCTTGAGGCGGTACAAGCTGAAGGAGTTTATGTTGAAGGGTTCGTCTTCCGATGATTCATCGACGAATATTATTTCCGCAAAATTGTAGTAGTCCTTGGTCGCCAGTCATGCATTAATGATCATGCATCCATATGTCATAATGACCTTCTACTACTTTAAGACAACGGACTCAAATAATTCCACGACCACAAGTGGTAGTTATCACACTAGTCCGACAGATGCTTTATTAATTTTCGGAGCAAATCTGCGTGCCTGGTAGTGACCCATCACTGGATGTAAACAAAAATCAGTGATATCGATGTAGATTTGAATGAGGGTATCTTCCAGCGAATAAACATGTTCTTCTTCGTATGTAAATAGCAACAGCATCAATGTGCTTTAACTTCTCTCCAAATCGGCGTAATCGCTTGGGCGACTGTATTGGCGGCAACCTCCAGGCAATTGCGTTCTACATCATCCCGAACGGCTGACCATACTTTTCGGGCGCGCCATCTATCCGGATGGAATCTTCGATGACTTTTTTCCACGAAGTCTTTGTAGTCTTGAGATCGCATGTGAGTCCTGACGGTCGCAAAAAATCTCTCCACTGCGGACCAGTCAATATCCTCGACTGTTAGACGAGAGGGCGAATGGAGCACAGGCCACGGGACGTCAAGAAAAGTTATCGTCTGATCAGGTGTGAACCTCGCAGCGTCGAACTCCTCACTCATGACCCTGTATCTTTCCAGGGCTCGGTGACTCGTCCATATACCAGACTCCCATCGCTGTCGTTGCCTCCGTTGTCGTTGTTCTTGCTGTCGTCTTTCCTCTTCTGCAGCACGGCGTTCGGCTTCTGCGCGGACCTCGCGTGCACGGCGTTCGATCTCATCACGCTCCTGCCTTTGTTTTTCCGCCGCCTCAGCTTTTTTCCGCCGTTCTACTTTAGCCTGGCGCTCCTGTTCTTCAGCACGCTCGCGTGCCTCACGCTGCCTTTGCTGTTCTTCCCACAGCGGTCTATCGCGTTCGAGTTCGCGCATTTTGCGAATGGACTCCGCGATTTCGGCTTGTCGCAGAGATTCTTCATGCAAGTCTTCGCTATCACTGGACTCAGACTGTTCTTGTAAGACAGCAGGCTGAGGATTTGGCTTTGGTGGCTCTTCCGAATCACTCGCTAAGAACGAGAATTTGAACCTTTGAAATAACAGAGTGGGAGGGAAACATACGTAGTTCATCGATGTTAATTGGGTAGTGATCGGCAAACACTTTTTTGAATATTTTCTGGTGGTGGTTGTCCATCGCCCTGACTTTGGCTATTTTTCGCTTTTCACGTTGTATTTTCGAGTGTTGTAGAGCTTGCTTGATGTGACCTGGTGGTGTGGTGCGCTGGCGCTTTCGTGCGTGGTTATTAGTACGAGTATGTTCTTGCGGCATTTCGTTGTCTGTCTCCACGGTAAATTCAACTTCAAATAACCTGTCAGATCGTTCTAAAGAGTACAAGTTACGAACAAACCTTTTCGTTTAGCGGTCTCCTCCTTTTGTGTGTCGGCATTGCTCTGAAATGCAAATTGTTCCGCGTCCATGGACATTGGTTGCTGGTCAGGTCGAGATTCTTGACTGTACTTCTCTTGTGCTCCCCTGTTCTTCTGCCATCTCTTGTCCCGCTCCTTTTTCAGTTCTTCCCTCCCGTGTCGCACATTCAATGGGGGCTTGGTCCTGTGACGAGTATTGTCATCAACGACCATTTGCTCCACTTCCTCTTCATCCTCATCGGATTCACTGTTGCTGCTGTGATCATCACCGTTTGCATAAGCGGCCCGCGAACGAGCTCTTTTGCTTGGAAGTGGTGTGTTCGCTTCTGGAGTAGGTGTGCGTGCCCGCGGGCGTTTTGGTCCAGGTGGTGAAGGGGCTCTGGAGCGCTGAGCTTGGGGATCGACCTTCACTATGGATGAGAATTTAAAGCCAAAGCGGACAGTGCACTGATATTCTGGATCTAACTTGTAGATCTCCCACTGTTCTTGGTAGCAAAATACTTGTTCGCTAAAGAGCATCGTTTCATCAATTAGGGCAACACACATTGATATCACCCACCCGCATATTTCGACTACTCGTGGCCAGAAGCCCTCATCGCGTACACCTTCCTCCAAGCGTGCTTTAGGCACGAACCTCCAAAAACTCGTGCCTTTGGGAGTTGTTTCAATGACAATGCGTTTTGGAGGGGGGAGATCTTCGCCGATAGACAGTTTGCGTAAGTCTGGGACATCCTCGCCGGCAAGGGCGGTACGCGGATCAAAAGACGCGAAGGTGAGCTGGGAATCTGGAGAACGCAATACACGTGAGGGTTGGGTTGGATCGATGAGACCAGGTTTACTGCCCCGAATAGTCCGCGGTGCATGAGAAGGGCCCGCGTTTGGCATTGCAGCTGGCTGAAAGCCCATTATACGAAGCTGGGTTGCAGAAAATAGGAATCCAGCCTACAGTAAGTGTCACGTGTATGGTGGAAGCGTGGAAGCGCCGGCACGACTCAGTACTCAGGAGTCAGCCTTGCTTGTTTTCTTTTACTTCTAATGGATGCAAGTCGCTCGCATTTTGATAGTATGTACTATGTATCATAATATTTAAATGCGTTGTTCGACCTCCTACTATTTCGTTGCTGAGCCTTGTTCACAGGAGTTGACGGTGTCGACGAGGACGAAATTTACGCTGTGGTCGTTTGCCAGCTTGCCAGTGAAATCTGTATGTACATGCAAAAAAAACGGCTTTGATTATAGGATCGGAGAAACCTTTCAAGGTAATCCACCATGAGCTCAGCAATTGAATACCGCGAGGCCCTGGGAAATGTTCCGACGAAACTGAGTCAAGCCTTCGTTCACTTCCCCTGTTGTCAGGTTCAAGTCGATGTCGGCGTGGCCTCTCCAAGCACAGGCGGCCATATTCCAGCCGAATAATGGTGAAGATGTGACATATGCGAGTTATGATCCGGACGTGTGATATGCACAAACTTCTGCATCCTTTTGCAATGTATTATGATGCATTGCGCAACATGCTCAGTATCATCATACGCGTTCCCCAAGGTGTGGCCAGACCTACATCTTCTTGAGGCACTAGGGTTTACGCGCTGTTTCGTATTTGAAGCTCATCGCTTGTGTCCAATATAAGAATTATTACCTTGATTGCAAGGTTTCTTCATTCCAGCATACTGGCACGTTCCGGTCATGTACGTTGTGAGCAGCAGACGGACATAATGTAACAGAGATCGAAAACGCATCAGGAACAGTAATGACGTGAACTACTCGCTCCGCAAGGATGGCGGACGAGCTAGTGGGATTTCTAGCATCGAAGCCATTGCCACTATCTCCTCCTCGAGTTCAGCTATCTTCGTGCGCCTATAAAAGTCAAGTCAGCTCAGGCTCTGCTAATTCAACTGGCAGTGCATACTCTTGGTTCGACCGCTCTCCAAACTGGAAAGCCTGCGACAACCCTAGTCCACTTTCATTCAAATACTTCTTGCGCTCTGCCTCCTTTGCAGCCATGCCTTTCAAGTCCGGCAACATTCGGTCATGCTCGCGTTGGAGCTACGACATCGTCAGCTAGATTTTGGAAGTCTGTGTAATACTTACCAGCGATGTTCGCGCAGCAAGCGATTGCTCGTCATACCTACCCGCCCCGGCAATCTCGGCCTTCATCCTCCGCAGTTCCTCAAACCACTTCGTCTCATATTCACTAAGCTTCGGTGAAGCTTGCTGCATAAGCGTCTGCAGTCTGTGATCCAGCCTCGACGTGAGTGCCTTGTGTGCTTCCCGTATCCTCTCAAATCGCTCTTTGATTTTGTTATACCGCGAGCTGTGCAGCTGTTCGATGAGATCGAGCATCCCTGCACATTTTTGTTGTTGTCGCTCGAATTCCTTCGCCTGCAATTCAGCTCGTGCTTCGGTGTGCTTGGAGGCGATGATGATGTCATGGATCTGTGCCGTGAAGCCTTCGATCGTTGACCCTAGATATCGCAATGTTTCCGGGGTAAGCATGAATTCTGTTTTGGTGTTCGGCGTCCCAACCGCAATGCGAGGATTACTGGGCAGTCCAGAGGGACGTGAAAGCGCTGAAGGCGGCACAAAGGGCTCCGTACCCAAAAGTGAGATATACCCCCGCGGACCTTCAATGGGTGCAATAAAACCCTCGGTATCGGTTATTTTATTTTTGTCAGGAGTTGTCTGAGAGAAGGGAAGATCGGTACGAAGATTGAGAGGGAAGGATACGAAGCGAAAGACAGAGGTGAGGATGAGTATACTGTAAGAGAGATAGACGTCGTTCGGCACAGACACAGCAATAATCGGATTCGAGCACCTATTGATTCATACAGAGTGATTAGTTGAGATTGTAAGCCATATCCATTTACATACCTCCGGTCTACTGAATAGGTGTTTAGTATGGGCGTGACATGGGTGCCTTCAGACTTCTGCAACGCTTGATTCAAGGCAAAGCCTTCGTCGTCGTCTGCGCGGAGTCCATTGGAGAGACATTGAAGCAGGTCTCCAAAATCAAGGACATGAACGCCAAATGCATGATAGACATAGACAGTATCGTCATGTATCGGATCCCTCAGCAAAACGGGGTGGTTTACTCGAAGGAGATCAAGAATACATGCGTCAGGTGATGTCTGTTTCAACATCGAAATCAAGCCCAAATCAATGCACTCGTAGACTGCTAGCATGGGCAAGTCCTGAGACTTATCCTGAAGAATATACATGAGTAGGAAGGTTGCAAACAAATTTCTTCACAAACCTGCTTGCTCTCCCATCGTGCCTCTACTTTTTCCACGTCCAGACATACGTCGACTTTACCATCTTGATAAGTGACGATGACAACTCCAAGGCGCTCAGTCTCTCCCGCGCCGTCGTCGTCGTCGTCATCATCACGCACGAAGGCAAGATACACGATATCCGTTGCATCACCACCTTCACTGCCTTCCAGCGAGCGAGGCGAAGGTTGGAGAAGGAAGGGCCCCTGACGCATGGGTTGACTTTTGATAGTTGTTGGTGGGTGCATAGGGAAGGAGCGAGAGATGGCCGGGTAAACGGTTCCCGGTGGAAGTTGTTTCAGCAAGGCTGTAACATACTTCCGTTGATAGTCGTACAGCGTCGAAAGGGCCGAAGTCCCACTGGACGTTCCTTGAGAGAGGAACTCCTGTTTGGCAGAGATGAAACAATCCAGTGCGTGCACGTAGGATGACGGTATAGATCTTCGAATACATTGAGAAGTTGCGTCACATGGGGGAATGGTAAACTTACGCGTTTTTGGGCATATAAGGGCACATAGAATATATATCTCCTGACCTCATAATGGCATAGACAGTGAGTGGGCCCCAATCTGCTTTGCCTTTTCCTAGAGTGAATGATGCGACCTCACGCTCGGCCGGGTCTTCTGCGAGATATGACTTCGAAGTCTTCTTCTCCGGAACAAAGGATAAGACTTGCTGAGGCTCCTCAGGATCAACGGAAATGTCATACTCTCTGGAAATTTTCAGTGAGCAGACTAGCACGAATTTGTGATAACACACCTTAGCTTCCCGTCGACGGTCATGACCATAAGCGTGGATCCTGCTTCGCCCCAGGGGTGCCATTCAATATTGGCTATGGGCGTAGCCGAACGGGGATGATGGTAGAAAGATCCTACTTGAATTGACCTTCAAAAATGTCTTAGATGTCTATCCATATGAAAGCGAATTGCTTACTTGCAGTCCACGGAAGGAGATACAAGCTTGGAATACCCAGCCCGAGGGAGAACAACAACCGCAACCTGGTATGCTCCTGCTACAGCTATGAGCTTTCCACTCGGGTTCAAAACGAGTTGGTGAATCCCAAATTGAATATTTGGTGTGTTCAAGACCTTGCTGAGCGGTGAGTCATGGGCAAGCATTATATGTAAGGGTTGGAAAGCGCACCTTGAACGACTTGTTCATATTCCTACCCAGTTTAGAGTTCGAAAGAGAAGTTATCCTCAGTTCGCACCCAGCAGCTACAATGAGATCAGAGTCTTTCAAGGCCATAACCTGACGGCGCCCTGAAAGGGACAGGCCATCCTCCTCAAGTAAAGATTTCCTTAGCGTGTTTGTAGAAAGCTCCAGCGATTCCTCTAGCTGTCCTGCGGGACCACCAATGCTGTTTGGGAGTGCAAATATTGGGTGCTCATCGAGAATGGCGCTCCAGTCATCTTGCGTCATAGTAATAACGTCGCGTTCAACCTCGTCGTGTGGGGTGAAGAACGTCAAGAACTCAATTGCCTAATATGGTTATTGGATGTGGTCTCGCGAACCCCTGAGCAAGGCGAAAATTGACTTGCTCATTGTCATTGATCCATTGTTCAATGCTCCCATATATATTGATAATATTGTCATTATTCTTACATTCCGCAGTTCATAATACATTGTCCGAGGCTGCTTTTTGTTCATGCGCAGTCCCTCTGAAGACCGCCTACCAAAGACCATAGGCTCTCAATCACCGTAAACGACTGCGTGAATTTATATGTCGAAAGACGGTTTGTTATTGAATTCTTGTCATTTTTTTCATTATGCATTATGAACATTCTACTGTAAGTTAACTGAGGGAGGTAGACCGTTCGTATTTCAATGTACACCCGATTTCAACACCTCTTCCATAGCCTCCCAGTCACAATCGGGTCCTACGAACGCGGCTTTCGCCGGACGCCCGCGCTTTTTTCGTGGGTTGTCGCCTTCGATCCCACCATAAATCACTTGTCCGGATGCCTGTTGCGCAAGGTGTTTGATCTCAGAGAACTCGGAGGTAGCTTGGGCTCGCAGCCAAGCTGCGCTCTCAGCGCGGTGAATAAGACAGCTAGGTGGTCGATAGCCTTCATCATCGCACTCTGCAAAGATTTTAGAAGGTGGCGGATAGTCAGATTTCATGGGATGTCTATCTTCCCATAGCGAACCCCCGTTCGTCTTCTCCAAAACGTCGGCAATGCTCAAATTTTCTCCAGGAGGAATGGGATCAGGATGGGAAGGGGTGACGCAAGGCATGTCAACTTCCTTCCTCAACACCTTGTCAACGTCAACAGCTGAGAAGAAGGCAACACCCTGAGGCAAATCATCCATCCCTAGTTTAAAAGCAAAGAGGCTTCGTGTCCACAAGTTGGAGATCTGGAGGGCAAGCGCAGCTCGATAGCGATCTTCTTCGGCTACCAAGTAACGTAGCTCATCATGCACAGAAATCAGATAACGCGCCTTGATGTCATAGTGTCTGATCAGATGATCCATGGCGACGATGAGAAGGTGTAAATAATCAACACCTGAGGACTGCACAACCCAATTTATGCGCGACGTCATATAATCTGAACCGAATTCAGCCGGAAGATGCTCCTTCGACAGAGCAGCTGTGATCCCACAGCCTAAAGCTGGAGTCCGCGGTTGGTCGGAAAGCGCGATCTCTTCCAGCTTGTTAAACACAAAGCTCTCCGTTCCACCGAACCAGAATTTCCTCCCAAAAATGTCTGTGCGATGTGTGTTTTTTCCTTTTGTCGACGCGTACAAGTTTTCTGCGAGCTTTTGAGCCTGGTCAGGTAGCATGCCGGGATTCGACTGCAAAAGAAGGAGTACTGCATGACGCATCCCAGCACCATAAATTCGGGAGTAGTTGAACACCTTTGCTTGGTCACGAGAGATGCCCAGAATGCTCGCCGTTTTCGAATGAAGATCCGTTCCTGCAGCTTTAGTGCCTTCGAGGGTCATCCAACCAAGAGCAGTGGCACCATGCAATCCAAACTGTGCGTCGCCCATACAGCTCGAAATCCACAACTCTTCCGAATCCACGTCCGCACCAACGATCGCATACCCTTTCGGTGCGCGCACCATGGCTTTGAGCTCTGAACCAACACGATTTTTCTTCGCGTTGCTTGCCGTGAGCCATGTCTTCTCGATAGCGCGGCGTGTCACGGTGCCCATTGTGATCACCTGGGGAAGGATGATACCGAATTTCTGGGGTCCGTCCGAGGATTCCGGTGGTCTAAACTGCATATCTAACCCGGCCCCTTGCCAGACTACCATTTGGTTGAGAATGCGGTCGCGTGCGCTGATCCAATAGCTACACTGTGCGTTCATGTCCAACGCATCCGTTGCTTCGTCTCCTGGGCTCGTGAGCGTCCCATCTTGCGCATACTTCATGAATGTTTTCGCAAGCGGACTGCCTACATTCGCTTTCTCTCCGTCTTTATGTGGCAGTTTGTAGAAGAAAAATCCCCCTTTCAGGCTCATGTCCTGCAGGGTGTCGTCCGCAGGATCATAGAAATCAAGCCGGGTAAGACGGGTAGAGAACTCGACATCTCCCGGGACGCGGAAGGTCCAGCCGTGTTCCCGGGAGTGGAAGAGCGGCCAGCCTTGCCACGCCAGACGAAGGAGGATGGGAGAGATGCGATTACGTACTGTGATATCCAGGGTACCAGGAGGCATGTCTTTCTTGGGTTTCGCAAGATCCCAGTACCATTTGGGCCAAAATACCTTGGGTGTAGGCTCGTTAGGAGAGGACTTTGGAGATCGGGGGGAAGCGGCGGGAAGAGTTGATGGGGTCACTGCTCTCCAATCAAGCTGGCCTAACCAAGGGTCCTCCCTGAAGGAAGTCACCTCTGATATCGACTTAGCAACATCCAGGATCCGAGCTGCGATTTCTGGAGATCGTTCCCCACTAGCAACTGATATAGCAAGAAAACCATCACTGGAGGTAAGACGGCCGCCCTTCAGATACGATAAGCCATGAGAAGCGCTAAGAACGGTGAGCATTTTGGCTCTTCCGGCGCTGGGCAAGCGGGAAATCTGTCCATCCTTCAGGAAATGCCATTTTTCCTCCTTGGTATATTGAAGAGGTGAACCATCAAACGACAGCCGTAATAATAAAGGAAGAACGCGGTTGATGATACTAGAATGGAAAGGCCCGTCCTTGAGAAGATTACTGTACCACATCGGCTGGGTAGCTATTGTCGAGCCGGGTGCCGACAAGGTGAAACGAGATGGCAAAGAGCATTTCTCCTGAGGAAAAAGCGGGAGTCAATGGGAGTTCAGTGCATGGACCTTGAACACACACCTGTTCCGTGGACACGACACCCCTAGACTTTCCTGCAACCTTTGGTGTCCAATCGAGCTGAGAGAGCCAAGGATCATCCTTCCAGGACTCGTCCTGGATCCTCTTCTTGGCTTCTTCCGCAAGATCGACAAGCCGCCTCTTCACCTTCCCATCCAGCTCCCTGTAGGTTCTCTCTGCATTCGCAAGGTACGTTTCCCAGGACTCATTCACCGTCAAGAAACTTGACCCCATCGTAAGAATGCCAGCGAATGAAACGGGGCTGGGGCAACGCTCGAGGAAAGCTGGCAAAACCTTGGAAAAAACAGCATGAGTGACGAAGACATCTTGTGCGCAGTAGCTGAGGTAGTCATGAATGTTATCCATTATATCTTCTGGAGTAGACTTCATGAAATCATTCCTGATTTCTTTGTCCATGTCGATATTGCAGTGCAACTTGGCAACATCAACCAGGGAATTGGCAGAAGTCAGGTCCTCCCAACGCTTGCTTGAGAGATCGGCTTCCTCGGCGTCGACATCTGCAGCTTCGAGTTGCGGGAGGCCTTCCTCGAGATCAGTACGGAGACGGCGTAATTCTTCTCGTTTGAATTTATCAACCTCCCCATCGTATTTAAGTTCCGCGTCACGCATGAGTTCCACAACGGCCTCGACCGCTTCGGCACGACGTACTTGTTGCTTCTCCTTGGACTTGCGATACTTCATCCAAGCAGGTCTCTGGTGAGAAGATATTCCCTTTACCGCAACATGCAGGGCCATTGTGTCGAGAAAGCGAGACTGAGTCCCCCGTAAACTGTACTCCTCTAAAATTCGCGCTCGGTCATAGCAGACGTTATGACCAACGACTACCCGTGGGACAAGTGGATCACCCAAAGGAATGAGGTGTTGTGGCTCGACTGATTCGCCGAGTAACCAAGGCGATATCCAACTGTACCAGGCATTCTTCGAAGCAGCACATGCCATGATGGCATAAGGATGATACGGGGGCATGGTTTCTACGTCAAAGGTAAGCATTTCTTCGGCATTCCCTTCGTGTTGCGGGAACTCTACATGTTCACTGTAGCTCGAACCATCAGGAAGGAAGTGATATTTCGTCCATCCTGACTGAATGTCCCAATGATCGGGTTTTGGAGGAAGCTCATTAGAAGCAAAATCTCTCGCAATATCTAGCCATGGCTGAGCAGACTGAGACCCAATTATGTGGAAATGTTGATCGATATTTAAGCCTTGGAGGTGAGGAATGGTGAAACCGATGTCAGGAAGCACAGAGCCTTGTTTAGGATCCAATCCATGCATTTTCAGATGCTCCTGGGCGATGCGAACAAATGCTCTCTCTGGAGCTGGGAGAGAGATATTGCGAAAAATCTGGGAATGCAATTCTCGAGAAAGGAGTTGAACTCCGAGTTCGTTGCGTTTAACTTTCCGATATTCAGAGGTTACGGGAGATTGAAGTTGAGGTAGTCTAGCGCACCATGTTTCACAAGTTTCGGGAGTACATCATGTTCTTTTCCTTTTCCTTCCCTAACCCGAGCTGAAGATGTGACGGGCGGTGGTTGGAGATGGTTAGAATGCTTCTGCACAAGTGCAGCTGATCGGGCGGAGGTCTGCAGATGTCGAGCCGACCCATTAGTTTTCCACACGAGGTTTAGCATTCACGGGTATGTTGCATTCGGGTTGTACCTGCGCTACTATCTCGTAGGCAAAGTAAAAGTTTGAATGAGCGTTGAAGGTGAGGATAAATAGTCTACTAACTTATAGGTTACGGTACTCAATTGCTGTTTCCCACGGGCTGACGCGCTTGAGCTTGCGCGTATACTGGACGGGGCTCAAGTGACTTGCACCATCCTCTTTAACTACCATGACTTCCATTGGAACAGGTTACGATCTTTCAGCTAGCACATACTCTCCAGATGGACGTATATTTCAGGTGACACCATCAACCGCTCCAGACGTGCGATGTTCTCATTCTTATTAGGTCGAATACGCCAACAAGGCAGTCGAGAACTCAGGGTATCTGATCCTTCTTTCACTACTCACCTTCTCCTCAATCTTTAATTCAGGACTGCGATTGGCCTACGCGTAAAGGATGGTATTGTCCTCGCCGTGGAGAAGCTCATACACTCCAAGCTCCTCGTACCAGGAGCTAACCGACGCATTCAAACAATAGACAGACACATAGGCATGGTACGTGCTCTGCCACATCTTATCAATTGGCTCATGTACAATCTATACCCAAGGCATCTGCCGGCCTCCTTGCCGATGGTAGGAAAATATCACAACTGGCTCGTGAGGAAGGCAGCAAGATTCGCAAAATGTGGAGAGAACCTTTGACTGTGAAGGTGATCATCAACTTACAATAGAACATCTGTTTATCATTACTTATCCACATTTACCAGGCATTGTCAGAGCGCATAAGCTTGAATGCACAAGCCTACACATTGTACTCGTCTGTCCGTCCCTTTGGCGTCAGTACCATCTTTGGTGGCGTCGACAAGACCGGTCCTTCATTGTACATCGTTGAGCCCAGCGGTGTCTGCCTAGTGAGCACATTGTGACTCAGATCATCTTCATTACTGATAATACTGCCAGGGGTATCACGGGGCTGCAGTCGGCAAAGGCCGCCAGCTCGCTAAAACCGAGTTAGAGAAACTTAAGCTACCAGAACTGTCCATGCGCGAAGCTGTGATGGAAGCTGCACGGATGTATGCCGTATTTTCCCCTCTGTTTGTACTTCTCACCAAAACTCTTGCACCACAGAATATATCTCGTCCACGATGATAACAAAGAGAAGGAATTTGAGCTAGAGATGACTTGGATTGGTGATGAGTCGAATGACCTTCATTTGCCTGTTCCGGATGACCTTCTAGAGGAAGCAAAGAGCAGAGCAAAGGCGGCATTAGAGACGTTCGAGTAATTCGGATCATCGTATGCGTAATACCATCTCATCAGGTCGCTCAAATCATTGTGTGAAGGAGCCAGACATTACGTGGTGTCTATACAATCTGCTCTAGCTCACGAGCGTACGCTAGGTTTGCTGCAATGAGCTTCTCCTTTGGAATCTCTACTTGCTCGTCATTTTTCTTTGCAAATGTTATCAAGCCAGCCGTCAAATCTACTTGCCATCCGCGCTGTCGACGAGATTAGTCGCGGAAAAAATGAGAATTCAAAAGTGCTTACCTGCTGGGCAAATTTCAATAGTCCAGACTGAGAGGTAAAGAATAACAGAGTTCCAGCGTCCTTCAAAGGGAGGCTCTCATATGCTGACTCCTCACAGCTGGCAATCTCATTCCTAACAATAATCGTCAGCTACAACCATCATAGCAGCAGGAAATAGCCCACCGAATGGTGCCCATAAGACTGTCAATGAAGAATTTGTACTCTTCCGCCGGTGCCTCTTCCCGAGCATTCCACACCTTGCTGTAGCTCCCCTCCATGAGCCATCGCTCAAGGTTGACCGGATGTCTGATATATGGATTTGTGTTGATCTCATCAGCAGGAAGGGGAAGTGATTCGAGGGTGGTGTGGAAGTCAGCAATGCGATTTTGTGTGAGTAAACGGATGAGGTTCAGGCCACGAACTGCGAATTCACGCTTCGAGGGGGGGAGGCTCGATCTGATACCATGGCCCGTGAGGGAAAGTGAATCGGATTAAGAGGTTGATGCACACCTATAATCCGTGTAGAACGTATGCAGCTGCGAGAAATATCTGTCAAACGAAGGAATGTCTTGCGCCCGTATACTGCAGAAGACGCCGATTTCGAGGATATCACCTTATATCTCTGTTAATGCTGAGCACTTCCACAGACCATTCCGACTTACGAGCAAAAGCCAAGTCTTGAAGATTTCTTTCTCCTTGAGGGATCAACAGACCTTGTTCTATCAAGCCAACCTAGCATAACGTCAGTCATGCATAAGGCTTGAATCATGTTGGGCACACCTTCAGCTGAGCCAGCAGCGTCCCGCATTTCTTCAGGTCAGATGGTCGCGCATCAAACGCACGCTGTAGTTCCTTGTATAACGTAGCCATATTGTATGAAGTCATTATAAGAAGAGTTGAGTTCGATTTGCTGCAGATCGCTGGTAGACAATTGGCAGAGAACACGCGTCGAGACGCGTCAGCACTTAGACTCAGCGCTTCAGCCACAACTCAAGATTGTCATTGCACTCAAGTTGCATCTCTTCATCACTGAATACAACACGACGACGACTGCAGCATGGATCGTATTGACATGAACAGGCTCAAGAGTGGGGAGGTTAATCTCGGGGTATGCATACTCAAAAGATTCTTCACAAAGCATCGCTCATCCATTCCATACCTGCCCACAGACCTCCATCATGGCTGTCCAATTCGACAAGGGCGTCGTCATCGGCGCCGACAGTCGTACGACGACCGGAAGCTACATTGTGCGCATCGTTGCTCACATGCTGTGTGCTCGTCGTTGCTAATACACTACAGGCCAACCGTGTAACAGACAAGCTCACTCATGTCCACGATCGGATATACTGCTGTCGCTCAGGATCTGCAGCTGACACACAAGCAGTTGCCGATATCGTACATTACTACCTGCAGTTATATACGTACGTCTCTTCATCACCAGCCCTGCCTTTTCTCATGCTTATGCTGAGGATAACAATGATTAGACAAACCCATGGCTCCTCCCCTCCAGTATCGGTCGCTGCGGGAATCTTCCAGGATATCTGCTACGATAACAAGGATGCTCTCAGCGCGGGTATCATCGTTGCTGGTTGGGACAAGGAAACCGGTCCTAGTGTATATAACATTCCTCTAGGTGGAGGACTGTTCCGTCAGCCGTGGGCCATTGGAGGTGTGTTATGTGTGTGTTTCATCTTCAACATCGAGTCACATTCGGTGTGTTTGCAGGCTCTGGCTCGACATATGTGTACGGTTATTGTGATGCCACATACCAGGATGGGTGGGGACAGGATGAGACCATCAATTTTGTGAAAAATAGTACGTGCTTGGCCCTTCACCTCTGCCTTATCTCATTCTTTTCGCAGCTCTTTCACTTGCGATGTCAAGAGATGGCTCATCAGGAGGTGTCATCCGCATGTGTGTAATCACGGAGGACGGAGTCGAGCGACTCTTTGTTCCCGGCGACCAACTGCCTGTGTTCTGGGAGGGTCGTGAGGTTCTATCAGCGCCAGTGAAGAAGAGCTTGGGACTGGCACCAATGGCTGTCGAGTAGATTCGTAGAATTGTGCAAAATAGCAACAATCTTTTCCTTGCAAATTGCCATCCTGATTACTTGCGATTAAATAACTATCCGAGTAAGTACTATACGACGTCACGCGTGGCCTCTCAGTACGCCCGCTTCGCCCAGTCTAACCTCCATTCTGCATCGACTTCCCAATGATTTATCTCACCAGCGTAAGCTTGGCCCTCCCACATCCGCAGTCTCCAGAGAGCAATTGCTAGGGGCACAACATCCGCTCGTTTGGCAGTATGCTGATTCGAGCACAGCAGGAATGCATGACTTCCCTTGGCATCACCATGGGCTCGTGAAGACTTTTCAGAGTGCTCTGAAGAACCAGGGGCCGGAAGTGCGCGCGAACGCGTTCTACGCTCCACCATAAGTAACCTGCATAGTGCCTTATGCAGTGCCGCTCGTTGTGGTCGGGAAGGGAACAAGGAGAGACCGTGGTAGAAAGGTGTTTGCGCACTTGGGAGAAGAGAAGAGCTTGGTTCGTCTGTGACTGGATGTAAAACGGAGAGAGGAGGCCGTGGCCGCTCTGAGTGTTCCAAGCTGCCAGCATCGTCTTGCACTATAACCATGATGTCTAACTGAGCAGAGGCTTGGGGTTTCTCCTTTGTTGCTGGATTTTTGTTAACTGGGGGTACCACTATTAGAGCAACTGCATCTTTGTAAGGTATTGTGTTGGTTTGCTGAACCATTTTCCATTCGGAACGGGTGAGTCTTCGGAGGACAGTCGCTGCGGGATCATCTAAAGCACTTCCCGAGAGTCTTTTAGTAAGAAGCTCCAGTTCCTGAAGGACCCGTAAGCGGAGCTGGTAACTGATGCGCAATGCTAACAAAGGGGGCACGCTTAAGTTGGGGGAGAATTTGGGCAGTGGGACTGGAAAGTATTCAGTTGCAGGGAGGGGAGTAGAGTTAAAACTCATCACGCACTTCTACTAGATATTGAAGGAACAACATCTTTCCAGCATATAACATAACATGCAGGCGTCGAGCGTCGAGGGTTGAATTTTGGATGCTCGACACCATCTGGAACTAGTAGGTGCTTTTCTCGTACGCCCTGAGAAGATGGGAGGCGCACGGGTGCCAGACGGACGAGAAAGTCTAAGAGTGAGATGAAGGAGAGGTGGACATAATACTAGCTAACCACGCACCAGTGGGTAGCTTTTTATGCGTCACTTTGCATTCTCGCAACGGTGACGCGAGCATTCTGACTAGCATCAGAACGATTAGTAGACACGCCGACGAAATGGTCGACCTCACGCACGGTAAGGACTGGACCACCATTCGCGTTCCTCTTCTGACATCTCCCTAGGACGATCATGCTCCCCAGTATCGTGAAAGGGTCTCGGGATATGAACTCTGGGTGGCAATGACTTGTGTCTGTCATAAAGATGACCTTCGGTAATCGGGTTCGTGTCGTCCAGTAAAATTGACTGAATTCTGCCATTAACGATGAAAGAAGGCGTTTGTGGAACAGGATTTTTCATTGAGACACGCTTTCTACGGCGAATAACTCCTTTGCTCTGCAAATTGGGCAGTGGGGCATCTTGCAAGAATTTGAGGAGACGTGGAAGTAAACGAGGTGACATAAACTGACTGACCACCACTCGCCAGGACCTGGTCTATCATTGCGGAGGCTTTCAATTACTGCGGCCACGACTGCGACCACGACAGAGTCGTCATATGTATGGCCTAGCGCTAAGATAACCCTCCACTGTCAATTGTACACAAGCTTGGCCATCATCATCACATGTCCCCTTTGCACCCTATAAGGTTCCTGTGGTCTCGCTCGAACCTCAGGCACAACGACTCCTCTTCTGACATTATGGAATCCCTACCTAGTGAGTCCATCACGTTGGCTGTCATCGGCTGTGGCCAGAGAGGGACCGTACGAAAAATTCTTTCGTATTCTGTCTGCAAGTCCACTGACACGGCACACAGAACTATGCTACATATGCCCTTGATAGCCCAGATAAGTGCAAGGTTGTTGCTATCGCAGAACCTCGGACAAATACCCGCGATACCTTTGCCCGCAATCATAAGGTCGATAGGACCCTCGTGTTTAATAACTGGCAGGAGCTTCTGAAGGCATCCGCTGAGACAATTCAAACTGTCGGGAAGCGCCTTGCAGATGCAGTCATTGTTGCGGTGCATGATCACATGCATCGCGAAGTGGTACTGGCGTTCGCTGCCCAGGGATACCATATACTTTGCGAAAAACCCATGGCTACCAGCCTTAAGGACTGCCTTGACATGGAGAAGGCAGTCAAGAATGCTGGTATCATCTTCGGAATGGGTCACGGTCAGTGATGTCACTTATTTCACCACAAGATCTACACCTATTCAAACCTCATGCGGCAGTGTTGCGCTACTCCCCTTACGCCAAGGCCCTCACTGAAGTGGTTCGTTCGGGACAGCTGGGTGACCTGATCAATGCAGTTCATATCGAACCAGTTGGTTATTTTCATTTCTCTCACTCTTACGTTCGTGGTAATTGGAAGAAAGAGTCCGAGAGTTCTTTCTCTCTTATGACCAAGAGTTGCCAGTAAGCGTTGTTTCGCTGTGCATGAGATTGAGGTCTTAGCTGATTGGACACAAAAGTGACATTGATATCCTCTGTCACTGGTTCTCTCCTGCAACTCCGACGCGAGTCTCTTCGTTCGGCTCCTTGCAGCATTTCCGCAAGGAGAGGAAACCTGTTGCAGCAGGCACCACAACACGGTGCTTAGAATGTCCAATGGAACAAGACTGCCCTTACAGTGCAAAGAAAAGTAAACTTCCTCTATCTTCGTCTCATACACAACTGAGCAAAGCCCATGTAGTATACCTGGAACCTGTTTCTCGCGGTAATACACACTGGCCAGCCAGCACCCTCGTAGATGGAATACCAGACATAGAGAATATCACCGAGGCTCTGTGCAATGGACCCTATGGACAATGCGTATATGAAAGTAATAATGATGTCTGCGACCATCAGGTATGGCGATGATTCTCCATTGAAAAGAGCGCTTCAAGTTACACACTGCCAGGTTGTGAATATCGAGTATTCATCTGGGGCCACTGCCTCATTCACAATGGTGGCATATACCTCCTTGGTTTGCGAGCGTCAAACACGCTTGCATTTCACCCACGGGGAGATAGTTGGTGATATGAATGATTTTACCGTCACCGACTTCCGCACGGGGCGTAAGACGACATATCATCCAAAGAACGAAGGCGGTGGCCACGGAGGTGGAGATCTGGGACTTATGCGTACTTTCGTCGAGGCTGTGCGCACAAGCGACCAAGACCTACTTGGGACCGATGTTTCCGAGGTGCTCAAGAGCCACCTCACTGTATTTGCTGCCGAGACAAGTAGGAGAGAAGGCAGGATCGTCGACTGTGCGGAGTTCGAGAAAGAAATTAAGGCAAAACTGGAAGTGTAGGTTCAGAAAATGACACGCAAGTTCTAATCACTACCAAGGACTGTATCACCTTTTGGTCAACTCCTGAGTCATGATGCAAGAGGATTCACCTCGCGTATACCCTTGTGCTCACATAGTCTCCCACGGAAAACCGCATGTAGCATAGCCCATTTCAAGTTAGTCCCCATCAATAGGGGGACACGGACATTGACTTCTCAGATACTTAAGCACTTCTGGACATCACCACCCTTATCGATACATCAGTAGTTGCCAGTTCTCACCGCTCTGTGCACAAGTTGCCGGATCAGCATATGACTTTATGACGTTGCCAAGTCTTGTGAGGCACGATGGCTAGAACGATTCCATCTGTTCATAGTCTACATCCAGCTGAATCATATTTCGTTTCCCCTAGGAACCGCGAGTCCGCGACCTACAAAGACTTCCATCGACCGACTGTCAACGTTAACCTTCAACGTTCTGCCTCAGGAACTTCGACTAGTGTACTCGGATGAGCAGCTTAAGCCCAGCTTTGGTGTATACTCGCCGCGGAGTGAAACCTTTCTCGGTGCCAAGGCCCGAGAGGGACATTAATATTTACACACGTCAAGAAGCTTGGATACTAATTGTCAGGCTGCAACGTCTATTAGCAATATTACTACACCATCTTTGATCCATGTTTGCAGACCACAACTCTAGTGAGCGATATCGTGCGCTAGCTAGTGGGCGTACCCTGGCGCACGCAGAAGCAAGCAACATATCCAGCGAGACCGTCGTCCTTGATCTACTTGGCTCGTTCATTGTCGGAGGTGCGTCAAAATTATCCCCTGTGCTCTTGAAGGAGGGTATGCGTTTCATCTCGCCCACCCTGCCTGGATGAGGCAACGCACCAGCACCCCTTCCATCGACATCATACAACGATTGCCTTACCAGCGATGAATCACTGCTGTCCTGCCATTATTCCAATGGTCATGACATTTCACTGTACCTCGCAGGTGGCTCGTTCGGCATGTTGCCTGCGCAGATCTTGTACGGAGCATCGTATGACGAGTTCCCCTTCGATCGTCACGACTCTAGCGTGCTACTGATGGACGCGATGAGTCCATTTTCGCTATTACGCCAAGCGCATGACGTTGGGCAACTATCTCATGCCTGGCCCTGTCTCGCATTAGATACCATTCAACCTCCAGGCTCACTTGGTGAAATCCGTGCTGGTGGGACGACTCGCCAACATAGACAGTGCAGAGGCACTATTACGGGAAACCATGTTTGACAGGAAGTGGAGCGGGAGACATTTGCGCAGTGGCGTGAGGCACGCGGGAGGGCACCAGGGGAGACGGAACGGAAAATGGCTGAGACCATGGTAAACAGCACCTCCAAACCCTGGGCAGGCTTCATGCTCATGTCACCCGTTCTCCACTCGGATTGGGGCTTCCGACCTGACTAGTTAAACGAGGAGCATTCTCGTCCACATGTATTGATAGTAGCGAGCAAGGACGACCACGCGAATCCGGCTGCCTACGCACAATATGTCCTGCCAATTACAAAAATGTGTGGATAAAGCATGTTGACACACGGTGGAGGATATCTGAGTATTGTGTACCACATAGACGACGTATGGGCAGAATTCTTAGATGAAGAGCAGTAGTTAGTTAACTATACCGTGACTACTAGAGTCATCCCAGCCAATCTGCGAATTTTGAAAGGCATGTAATCTAAAAAATGTCAAAAGTGAATGAGGCTGCGCTCCATTGATAATTCACTTCAGGCATAGTAGGCCGCAGATAGAAGTAGAATGGAATGTTCCATGCGAGAGACGGAACAGTGGACAACCTTGAAAGTTCGTGCCTTCCGGATAAAAAAGATTCTGTAGAGAAAACTTTTATCCAGAGCATGACAATCATTCCATATATCTACATAAGGGAGTCCGAACACAATTTCGCTTTAGGTGAAACTCATCTCATCGAGATGTAGGCTACAGCGGAAGAATGCGACGGATCAGTATGAGAGCGCGACATGTTCATGTAGGAGATTTTAATCTCCTTCATGCGCCGATACTTGATATTTGGCATATACAACGTCATGTACTACGAGAGCCTCTTCCTGGAAGGGCGCCGGGGATGATTATATTCCTTCTTCTATAGGTCTGGCTAGAAAGTAAGGGTGCAACAACTAATGCATTCGAGAATTCACTTTATTTACATACATACATGTAGCTACAATTTAACAAAGCAACGGCGGTTGAAGCAACATGAAATATAATGTTGGAGGGAAGCTGCTTAGATAGATTTAGATGAGCACTGTTCTTGAGTTAATCCTGGAGTTCGAGTTCTCTCCGAATAATCTCCCTCACTTCTCTAAGGCCACCCATTTCGCGTTTGACTCTCTTGGGACTTCGCGTGAGTATTTCAGCACTGTCGAATTTTGCACGAGAGCCAGGACTGGGTGGTGGTCCCATACTAGAATTAAATCGTGGGCCCGGACTTGAAGGTAGGACAGGTTTACTGCCGGCGTGTTTCTTGCTTGGACTAGGAGGCATGTAATTGTTTATACTTCCATCATCGGAGTCCTGAGTAGATGATGTGGATGGCATCTCGAGCCACTCTTTACCCGCAATATCCAAACCTCGGAGGAAGAACGGACAAAGCGTTGTGAGCAGTTTCAACGACTCATTGGCTTCTAGAGTTGACATCGGAACGGGGGAAGATTTGATGATAGCAGCCGTGACCTCGGAGGTAGGAAGAACTTTGCGTTTGCGAGTAGTCGGTGTGGAACCCGGTCCGACAGGAGTAGAGAAGAGCCTGATAAAATAAGAAGTTAGTGAAAGAAGACGTCGCGTGGATTCTACTAACATCCAGGCACTCTCGGCGACACCGCCTAAGCGACCGAGTAGGCAGCGTCGTCGAATTTCTTCTTGACCCATTTTGTGGATCTGCTCCTTGGAGAGTTTCCCTCCTACAACCTCCGCACTCTTGGCTTTGGTTGGACTTGTGGTAATGGACTTATGACGAATACGGTCGTACAAGGCTTGACGACGAGAAGTACTTGGGGTTGAAGGTGCAGTCTCAGCGTTGGCACCTCGTTGATGGACGGGTGTCATCGGCAGAGAGTCTGACGCATCGCTGTCGCATCTATGACGCGCAGGAGTCTTGGGAGTGAGAAGACCGACTAAGAGATCTGCACGTCTCTGACGCGACGATGGTGTCTGAGGAAACGCAATAGAACTTTTCGACGTCGATGGTGCAGCAGACTTCAATGGACTAATTGTAGGAAAGGGCACCATAAACTCTCGCGTGACGCCAGAACGTTTTACAGGCGACTTCGCTGGTGCGGTCGGACTAGATGGAACCATATTCTTGAGAATCGAGGCACCCTTGGGCGACGCGGATGCAAGTACACGAGTAAGCGAGGACGCCTTCACTGTAGTCACAACCTCCGGGAGGTCTGCCAAAGGAACATTTGGTACCTCTGGGACATCAGGGTGAAGCTGCAAGGGGAAGTTAGTGCACATAGTAGCGGTGGTCTCTGAGGCAAACCTTCGCCCAGCGCTGAAGTTTATTTCGAAACTCCGTTCGACGTTTCTCTGCGTCAGCGGTCCATCGAGCTACAGCAGCCATTCCACCTCCCATGTCTTTGTCAATATTAATTTCTACCTCGATTCCAATACCATATACAGGTACGCGTTTGCCCGCACTCTTGGAATAATGGCTGGTTGGGGTAATGACTAATCCCATCGCGCCCCGTACCCAGTCCTTGGTAGGTGGCTGTGGAGGAGCATCTAAGAAAGGGTTCTCATCGTCAATCTCCTTGTCTTTGGTTTTAATGCAGGGAAGTGAGTCTGAATCCCACTCCCAGATCCAGCAAAGACGCTTGAGATCATCAACATCAAATTTGGTTGTGAGGCCGGCGTAAGTCATGATGGACATGTGATTGAGTACGTTTCGTACGATGCCAGTGTCAGAAGATGGAGACACGGCGCATGTTGCTAGTGCATGCGATAATGCGTGCTGCAAGGCTGTTTGGATCGTGTTGAGTCGTGAAAGATGGGCTGGTAAGGATGTGTGGCTTAATTTGTTACCCTTGTGGGCAGAGGAGGGGGGTGTAGGTGGCCTAAAGGAAGTTGTTCATGAGAATCTGGTGATGCAGTGATAAAAGCTTAAATGGCCTCACGCAGTTCGAAGCTTTTTGGGAGTGAAAGTGGTCTCGTCATCTGAGCTAATGAGTTGGCGTTTCTTCCTGGGCGAGACTTGGAGGGAGGCATAGATATCGGTCATCAAGCAAATTGAAAGAGTGTAGATATGTATAAAAAGTAGAGAAGAAATGAAGAAGACAGGGACAAGCCAAGCAGGATGTCGCAAAATGACGAGCTGTGGAATTACGCGAACCAAGTGATCGACGACGCGTCCACGTAAGCAATTCCCACACACGCGTCTGGGTAGTTACTAATATTTGCCTCATTCACTATCAAGTTCACTAACACGAATTGGATTCTGTCTCCGAGCCCACTCCACTCAATAACTCAGCACTGCCGCCCTCGAGGTTGTTTACCACCCAGATCATAGGTCCATAAACTTCTTTTGACACTGCTCGCAGCGGTGATTAAGCAACACGTCGTGACGTCTGAGAAGAAGCTGATTCAATCAGTTTGATATGGAGCAAGAAAGAAGCTCAAAATACATAGCATGTTCACATTCAGTAGCTTATTTTATTTAGAGCAGGGCTGAGATCAACTATCTATGCATTGTATTTCATCGACGGAAATCATTGACGCCAACTTTTAGGACGGCGACGGTGGCAGTACGAACATGCAGTCAGGACACTGCTTGTGGCGAATACCACCATTTCAATCAATCGCGGCATTATTTGCAACGCAGTGCCACCTCTGAGCTTAAGAAACAGGAGCGTTTTGCTTTCGACATAGAAAGGTCCCAGTTTTATCTGTAATCAAGTCTCTACTTGACCATACCGATAATGCCGGTAACCAGGCAGTCCAACAAGATTGATGTTGGATGTAGCAAGGAGGTTGCTCAAAGGTAATGATCAAACGGCAGGTGACTATCACATGTTAGGTCGATATATTTCTGTTTCAAGTCCCTTCGATCGCGAGCCTTTCTTCTTCCTCCGTTCACAAATTCAATTTCATATATATGATCTTCCATAGCGATTACGTGAGCGCTCTGTGTTCACTGATTACTGCTGATTTGACAGACCCAACGATCCCTGCTTAATATAGCCGTGAAAATTCTAACCCTTGAACTGCGAAGATATCTTTACCGACAGTCAGAGTTTTGTTGCACTTGTGCAAATCTGCAGAATGCCCATAACCTGTCACGGCATTGTTCTTTAAAATGGAGGACCGTCACGTGACTGATTATTGATAATGATGATTCAAGACAGCAGATAGAGATCAAAAGAGTAGTCTGTAGTCACTGCGGTGGAAGTGAACCACTGAGGGGCTGAGGCATCTGACTATTCCTCAGGGTCCATCTGTCCTCGAGGCGACGGAATACAGCTTTGGTGTCGCTCTACGACTGCTTGTCTTTGCCTTGCGGATAAAACATGTCGGTTCTCCTCTCGCCGGCCTTATGTAGTGATCACGCGATTTGGTGAACTCATGGCAATCTTTCATTATGGACATGCATGCAGACTTGTTCAGGCGATAGGGGCTGAGGTGTTGAGATCTCTGGGTGTTAAGGATAGTCTGTTGTTGTCTGTGCCCGGTAATCTTGTTTCTCGTGGTCACATCTTCGGATACATTACTTGCGTGCGTTGAAGTCGTGTGAATAGGAAGCAAGTATTAGCTGCCTGCATGCAAAGGTGCAAGACGCCACGTGTGGAAGTTTCAAAGAACTTGGCTGCCGCATTCTTAACTTTGAAAATACGTCTTGATGTCACACAGCAGATGCATCGCTTTGGCCAAAAGTCGGCAACACACGAAGGCAGTTATCACGTCAAAGGGGTTTGTTTATAAGTGGTCCTAGTGTGGCTTAATTGTCCTGTAGTACAACTTCTTTCCAACCTTGATACCACAATGAACGCGGGCGAGAATCATGGAATTATCCAGCATCCGATGTATGTACTCCTATGAATGCTTTGCTACGTGGGGCACTGAATAACCATATAGACGAACTACTCTCGAGCACCTTTCTGGTATGCAACTCTGACGCGAAATGTATTCAGGACCATAGCATGTTCGACAGGTGAAATACAGGAACTACTGAGCAGTGCAAACCACTACGAGGCTCGCATCCACGAGCTTTCATCAAATTTGGGCGTTTTCAAAACAGCGTACGCTGCTAAGGAAGACCAACTTCGAAGACAAACAGAAACAATAAACGATTTGATCCATGAGTTGAACGTCTTAAAAGTGGGTTTTATATTTCAGCTAGATGGCTCGTTATAACTAGAAACCTTACAGGGATTGGAAAAACGAGTTATATGTCTGCTTGACGGTGACGGAATGATCTTCACTCAAGAGTTGATGAGCCAAGGCCAGGAAGGTGGCCTAGCTGCTGCAAGAAAACTAACCGAACGCATTCGCCAATCCATGTCCGCCGAGGGATTTGAGCAATACCAGCTGTGGGTATACCTATTCTATAACAAACGTGGCCTTCTAGAAACGTTTGGCCGAGTGGGTATGGCAGCGGTCAGAGCCAAGTTTGATGACTTCATGTTGGGCTTCAATCAAGCTGCTGAGCGATTTATCATGGTGGACGTAGGGGGTAGCAAAGAAGCAGCTGATGCAAAACTTAAAGGTGAGCTCACTTCCATGGTGGTCTGCACGCGGATATTGAAGTTATTTCCGCAGTTCATCTTGAAGATAACGTTCGGCTTCCTCATACTTACAAGATATTCTTCGGCGGTAAGTTCCGCCCTACTCCCTTCTCACTTCGCTGATCTTTCGCCAAACAGGATGCCATGACAATGGCTACGTGCACAACCTTCGTTCTGTCATTACCTCTGGTTTTGGTGATAAACTTGTTCTCATGCCTGGTTATTCCGACGTAGCTATTGATATCAAGGCGCTGCAGTTGCGTGAGCTCAGGGTGCCCGAGTTGTTTATGTCAAGTAAACTCGTGGCACCATCTTATAACGTCATTGCGACTGGCCCTCCACCCGGACTAGCACCTACTACTCCGAAATTGAGTGCCGCACCGCCGCCAATCAGTCCGCCTGCTGCTCCACCTGGTTTAAATCATATATCTGGAGAAGGCCAGGGAATGGCTCGACGCCAAAGTCTCCAAAGTTATAAATCAGCATTGCAAGCGCCACAAGTGCGTTTCGGCAGTCCAGGGGCGGAGCCAAGTGAGAGTAGTGAATCGAGCGAAGCAAGCGAGATTCCTCTCCGCTTTCCGCGATTGACCCCTCCCTCTCCGCCAAGACAAAGACGTGTTGATCCACGACTGGTGAGCGGTATTTTCCTCGTAGGTTTCTTAGGGTTTTTTTCTGATTGAGTTGCTGCTAGCCTTTGTCTAAGCGTATGTTGAATTGGGCGTCCATTTCTGCCAGCTAACGTTTCTATTTCCCCCGCTTATCACATAGATGTTCCACCTCCGTGCACTTTATTTTATTTGGCACAATGCAGGCACGGTTCGACTTGCAAATATTCGCATGACTATATTTTGGAAGAAGAACATTATGAAGAACTCAAAGACAATGCAAAGAAGACCCCCTGTAAAGTTTCGAATGAAGGTTTGCCTTCCCCACCGCACTGAGGTTCAGGTGACTGACTCGTTCTTCAGGTGGAGACTGTGCATTTGGGGACGACTGCGTTTATGGACATTCTTGTCCGCATGGAACAACTTGTTATTTCCTGAAGTTAGGAAAATGCAAATTCATCGCTGGTAATACATCTCGTTATCTTTTACGCGAAACGACTCTGAACTTCGCTTCAGCGGGGATGCACCGCCAGCCGAACAACTGAAATTAACATGCGCCTTCCTCGATTTCATGATAAAACTTCTTATTAGTACCGGAACATAACTCGAGGCTGTCCTGCCGGCCTCGGGAAGGTCTATTTGTACATATATGCATTGGATAGTCACGTCTTGACAAGGTTCAGTTTGTTTCAACTCCTTGATCATAGCAGAGGACAATTGAACACGTAACGCTGATGGAATTTTTCTGTTGACGTATTCGGGCACGTACAAGTGGTTCTCGACGAAGAGCGGCTCCATTGACTTGGTTCGCGTGACTTACATAGCTAAATAAGTTTACCTTCTTCGGGGGGATGTCGTTCTTCAAAACTTGTTCATCAATGATATGATTCCCTTATCGGCGGGCTTCTCCCTTTGGAGGAACCCCGCGATCTAGCCTGATTGCCCAGCCCCTTTGCAGGTAAACATCGTGGCTCCGATGGTTTTAAAAGGCTGCCGATTATTCTTAGTATTCTTTTACTCCCTAATATCCACTCCGTAACTCATCGTTGCCCATCCATATGGCGACGTCTCCGGTCGCAGAGGTCAGTCAGCAGCTCTGGTGAGTTATAAAGTTATTCCAAATTGAGATATTGATTCGAAAATTTCAACAAGGGATGAGACGCTGAGCAGGCTTCTGAGTATGCACTTTTCGCATGTCAGGAAAATCAGATTATAATCTAATTGCATTTTACTAGACCTATCGTCGGCGACTGTCAAACGGAATGCTGACCTCGTGAATCGCTTAGCTGAACTCGAGGTCGAGCTTGCGGTCTGGAAACAAGCCCATGCTACTGCCCTTGAAGGTGCGGACAGGGAGGCCAATGCTCTCAAAGGGCGGTTGGCTTCTCTGAATGCTCAGGTGACATCCATGGAAACTTTTATGGTCAGTCTATTTACTGCTTGAGTCGACCAAGATCATTCGTAATTGCAAATGCAGAGTCAGAGTCTACTCGTCCTCTGTGTCATTGATGGGGATGCTTGTATATTTAATGACTCGCTCCTTAGGCAAGGCCACGAAGGCGGTCGTCAAGCCGCACAGCAATTGACTAGGGCTGTCGCGGATTATTTAACTAGCGAAGACATTCACATCCTCGGTCGACTGTCATTTTGGGTAACGATTTACTTTAACAAAGCCGTACTGGCCAGTGCTCTCGAGCGATATAAATTATGTAGCCCGGAGCAACTTGATGCTTTCATTATGGGCTTCAGCCAGTCTTCGCCTAGGTTTATTTTGGTTGATGTCGGATACGGCAAAGACGCCACCTTCACGAAAATTACGGGTCAGTACACATGGCGATCAACAACGTCCGTCGCTTATGATCGTTTAGAGTACTTGCAAACGTACCTGCGCTTCCCTCAAACTCAACGAATTTTCTTTGCCGGCAAGTTCTATCAAAGTTCGATGCTGTCCACAAAGATTGATTGATACACAGGCGGTCAGGAAAATACTTATGCTCCCACTATTTCCGCTTTACAAAATGATGGACTTTTGGGAAAAGTCGCTTTCTTAGAGGCTTGCCGCACGAGTCCGAACTACGCGCAGAAACACCGATTGCCGATTCTGACTGTGGACACATTGTTCATCAATCAGAGGCTCTCACCACCGTTGAGGACGCCTCCACCATTGACTATCAATGGTCTAAGTCCCATACTTACATCTGGTGGACTACCAACACCGCACTCGCCGCCCAACATGCCCACTGTCGCGAATGGACGGCTGGTTGACCCGACCTTGGTAAGTTTATCTCCTTATCGCAGTTCATTGTTGACGTTGATGGTTCTTAGCCCCTTCATAAGCGTGAGTTAAGGTTATGTTAATTAGATATGGTCAGTACCTAGACGCTCGACATTTATCGCTTACAGATTCGCCCCCACCTTGTAATGAATTTTATCTCATGTCCTGCACTAAAGGCGTAAGTATAAACTGAGAGCCTTATCGCTTCACTGACGATGTTGTATCAGGGGGCTTGTAAATATTCACATGACTATGTCCTGACGCCAGATCAGCTGGCAACTTTGGCTGCTAATGCTAAAAAGGCTCCTTGTAATTTTCTGAAAAATGGCATGTTGTTTCAAACCGATCATCAATATCCTACTAAATGCTCGGGATAACAGGTCTCCAGTGCCCATACGGCGACAGATGCTGCTGGGGTCACGTATGCCCCAACGGCCCAAAATGCTTTCACTTGAGTAAGGGAAAATGCTGGTTCAAAGGCGGTTCGTGTCAGAACATCAGGTAGCAACTGTGGACTAACTGCCACGCTTTCCTTTAGAAAGCATGCATAACGCTTCGCCTCTGCAATCACCATAATTCATCTCAACGCATACTTGCCCTGTTATTGGTTTGTGTGTTACGTTTTACTTACATGTACGAAGTTTTCAACTTGTCATTTTATTGCGTTGCCTTTTGTGCTCTTTATATGCTCGGTTGCTGTTCATGTGTGGTTTGTTACATGTTATTGTATGGATCGGATATGATATGGACTTGTTATCGATTATATCTCTTTACGCTTTCTGCTCGTGACAGATTCAATTCATCTTCTGTGGTTGCCAGATGTACTTGTTGCCATGGCCTATCCGTGATCGTGGCCCCTGCACTAGATGTACGCTCACCCCTTGGCGCGTGCCACATACGGACCATTTTCGACACATTGGCATTCCATTTCTGTCGAGTCTCGACCCTCAGTTTCAGTATTCTAGGTTCCACATCTGACAATTCTCAGTGTCCAAACTTAATATTTGATGAGGCCGAGGCCCAACTAAAGCTTGAGCTTGAAGCTTCGAGAAGGCGTGTGAAATCTGATCAGTAGATAAGTACGATTTGAGCAAATAGCACTGCCAGCAATCGCAACGGATCCCTTGGAAACTGCAATATAATCGCCATTCATCTACCTCTTCATTGTCATCTAGGCTTGGAGTTTCACCTTCACAATGTCTTCAGTACGTGTTCAACGTTGCTCCCGATTGCGATCGACTACTGATGGTGCCACTGTAGAACGACGACAACGAGGATCTGAAACCCTCCGCCACCCCAGGTGAGCAAGCACTGCATACGGAATAAGCAGCTTATTGAATTCGTCCGACAGGCTACAAGCCAAGTGGCCCCGCTAAATCAGCGGATGAATATGCCAAGCTCGACGCGGAAGATGAGAGTCTGGCACGGTGGAAAGCCAGTCTTGGTATTACGCCTGGAGCAGATGCCGTCGCCTCAGGACCGAGAGTATGTCTCGCCCACTATTCTCTGTATTGGATTACATGGTCTGCAGTTAACAGTTCTGACCCTTGAACTTCATTCACCCTCACTGCCCACTCCACTTGTCTTCAACATGGATGACGTTGCCAAGATGGCTGATATCAAGAAGAACCCCATCACCATCAAGGAAGGCGTAGACTATACGTGCGTGTGCTGAGAACTACTCTCCGATGTTGTCAAGCTGATATTATTATAGCGTTCGGATTACGTTCAAGGTGAACCACTCAATCGTTTCTGTAAGTGGCCTACCTTTGTTGGGTTGGTAGATTCTGAAAGTTTACTGTAAAGGGTGTACGATACATCCAGCTGGTCAAACGCTCTGGTATCAAAGGTATCGGTGTATTCCCTGTTATGGTTAAGATCCTTGATTGTAACAACTCCCGTAGTGGGCAAGCTCGAGCAAATGCTTGGATCGTTCAGTCCTCACCCCGAGGGAAAACCGCACGAGGGAAAATTTGAAGAAGAATCTCCGTCGGGGCTTGTAGCACGCACTGGAACATATCATGCGAGAAGCCGCGTTGTGGATGATGATGGGGAAGTATTCGCAGGTTTGTTCTCAGAAACCATGATGATAAATATAACTCACCTGACTCGCGGCGTTTTTAGACTGGGAATGGTCGTTCAAACTCGCCAAGGAATGGTGAATGAAAGGGACTTTTTTCATTCCATGATTGTTGTATGCATTATACTCTATGTCATCATTTGCATATCAGCTTTGACTCGAAGTTTGGGACATACCAGTCAGAGTCACCAAACAAAATTGAGCATATATCATCACGGGCATACCGTTTGGTGGGACAGGGTCTTGGGTCAGCAGACGTAATCACGGTCGGAAGTTGGGTTTATAGTATTAATGTTGACACCTACACGCGCGCGCCGCGGATACATAATGTCACAATTGCAAGCCTTATTATGTAATACCAGTACTTTGTGAAAGTGGCTGTCATTGGGCGGTCATCATGATTACACTAACTCGGCCACCATTCTCCAGACTGCTTGCAGGACGTGCTCTGACGAAGAATCCGTCAACGTGCAATATACCATGGAGTAGCAGGCATACGCTCTCAACAGGCGCTCGAATTACTAGCAAACCAGTTATCCTGTTTTCATCGACGAAGTTATCGAGGCGTAATGTATTTGGGACAGCAGGTCCAACTGCACCAACAACTTGGGTCGACCGATTTCCACCAAAAGTTCGACCTTACCTTTACTTGACGAGAGTTGATAAGCCAATTGGGACCCTATTACTGTTTTACCCTTGTGGTGCGTCCAGCAGGTTCAACGTTGTCTGTCTTTTCCCTGTTCATCGTTCCTTCATCCAGCATGGTCTATAACCATGGCATCTTATGCCTTGGAGGCACCATTAACGACGCCTCTGACGTACCTCGGATTATTTGGACTTGGGGCAATGGTTATGCGCGGTGCAGGTTGCACTATCAACGATATGTGGGATAGAAATTTAGACAAAGCAGTAGGTAAGTAGAATACGCGTCATGACCGCGTCTTCTTTGCACTGACGCGTCATTACAGAGAGAACACAGAACAGGCCACTTGCGAGAGACGACCTTAACCAAAGACAAGCGTTGCTGTTCTTAGCCGGGCAGTTGGCAGTAGGTCTGGGAGTTTTGTTACAGCTGAACTGGTACAGGTACACGTCGTAGAGCTCTCACTCCATTGACGCGTGGATTAACCTTCCCACCTCTCAAAGCATTCTCCTTGGAGCATCCTCCCTGTCTTTGGTGACCGTATACCCGCTCATGAAAAGAATCACATACTGGCCGCAAGCCGTACTGGGTATGCGCTGCGGTCGTTTCCATTTATCACATGAGTGAAGTAATAATCCCAATAGGATTCGCTTTTAATTGGGGAGCTTTGCTTGGCTGGTCTGCCGTCGCTGGGGCAGTCAATTGGAGCGTTTGTCTCCCTCTTTACGCAGGCGGAGTGTGCTGGACTCTTGTATACGATAGTATATATGCACATCAAGTAGGTGTCTTGTTGCACCACACATACTCTACGTTCTGACTATCGCAGGACAAAACAGATGACGTGAATGTCGGTATCCGTTCAACAGCCATTCTCTTCGGGGAGCAGACCCGCCCAATCCTTGGCGCGCTCTCGGCGTCAACCATCTCCCTGATCGGTCTTGCAGGCGCTCTCAATGCCCATGGGGCGCCTTTCTATCTCGGCCTCGGTCTCGGGGCTGCCCAGCTCGCACGCGTTCTTTGGAAAACGGACTTTGAGAGCCGTCCGAGTTGCTGGCACGGGTTCGTCGGATGTGGTTGGTCTGGTTTCTGGATATGGATGGGTGCTCTGGCGGATTACGTGGTCCTGATCTCCAGCCTCACATAATGTCAGTTATATAAATGTGCAGTTTATGTTCTCTTTGTCTCAGCGTCATTTACGGATCATCGGGTTTTGATACTCGCCAAGCTGGACCATTCCAGGTACTAACGCAAGAGGTGTGTTTTGGTCGAAGTCAACACGCTTCGGTCGCGGCTGTCTCGCTGACAAAGTGAATTCTACGACGCGAACTCCCGAGATCTAGGGGTCGATAGTGATAGGTCGACCGGTCCACCGTGATCCTGACTTTTATTGTCAAACTCTCCCTGTACCGTAGCTGCCGGTGCTTCTAGAATTATCGCTGAAGACAGGAACCCATAACTAAGGCAATTGACAAACTCTGATAACCATTATATAATCCGGACTTTGTCATCTTCATTCTAAGTTATTAGGAGCTACATGATGAAAGGGGCAACTTGAACAGCGTATGTACATGTCAATCGTGACGCTGAGTCGCCTTTTGGCAGGTTGAGTAATAGTTGGTTACAATTGCGGCGTAGCGCCTACCGAATCTGCAGTAGGTTCAGACGATATCAGTCACCAGGTGATGTCAGAACTTTTTGCTGACAAAACTTCCGAGCGGGGTACATCGGACACAAGATTCACAATTATAATACAACTAGCTACCTTACGCTTCTCATCATCCCTTCAGTTGCTTGCGATCCAAGAATGCGCAAGCATTGGTTGTCGCTTGTTATCAATGCTTTTGTCCTCCTCATCGTCCTCATCGGGCCCCTATTAGTGGTGGCAGTCCCTGCAGTTGACCTTGCACTTGCGGAGGCATATACAGAACACTCCCGTGACCAATCAATATCATCAAGAGACTTCTTTGTCTTAAGACGCGACGATCACATGCATATGCATCACGGTGCACCTTTGACTGAGCTGAACGAGACTGCAATCCTCCAGTGGCATGACCCCACTCCCCCCTCTTACTGGTCCATTGATGTCGAGGATCGTGACCCATCGGTACCCCGTTACCCTGAACTCATGGCCCTACATGTAGCTTTCATGACCCTTGCCTTCTTTTTTGCCTTACCTACCAGTAAGAAATTGATTGGGTACCACGGGTTGATTTTGAATGAGTCATACAGGTATAGCAATGCGCGCTGTAAACCATTCGTGGCATGGACTCGTCGTAGTCGCATTTTACAGCTTATGTGTACTTGGGTATGTGTCCGGCGCATTGTACACGAAATTGACACCGGATATGTAAGCCGGTCATTTAACAATGCGGCATTTTCCTGACCTTCATTCCTCGTGGCAGGTACGAGGGCTCAACTCATGCGTCTCATGGTTACTTCGTTCTAATCTCATGTCTCTGCCTGTCTGCAACCGACATCGCACACTTTGTCATCCGTCTATATACTTTCCTCAGGAGTATTGATAGAAGCAAGTTCGCCTTTAAGCGATTCTGGCGAAATGTCGTTTTGGGACGTGAAGTCGACAATGTCGCAGCCGAGTATACCTACTTGGATGTGGAAGAAGGTTCAGAATTCGAAGAAATCCAGTTGAAGCCTCCGAGGCTCCCTGAGACTCAAGAACCCCTTCATGTGCAACGGAATCAATTCTTTACACCTGTCCAGACCCAGTATTCGGATGATAGAGTCGACGATGAAACAGCACCATGGGCAAACGATCCTCGAACTAGTCGAGGTGTTCACCGTCATGCACGGTCAAGCTCCTCAGAGAGGACCGTGTTTGAAGTCGATTCACTTCGGGGTTCTAGGCATCGGCATCCTGATGGCACGCTAACCGATTTTAAGTTTCCGGGTTTTATTAAGCCACAGTCTACCCTCATCCGATGCATTACTCGAGGAGCCTTCGCTACGCTCGAGCGAACACTGGTTTTTGCAGCTTTTGGCATGAGCCTGTCAGGTATTGTCGTGTATACTGGTGGCTGTCGCGGAAACTATATAAATGGCTGTCTTGCACATCTTATCAGTGCGTAGAACTTGTACTAATTGGAGGTATTGGTATTTACTATGTTTTCAGAGGGCGGTATTTTCTGGTGTTATGGCTTGGTTACGTTTGCTCGATTCCTTGGATCTTTCTCGGATCTTGGGTGGGCCTGGAATATCTCGCCAACTGGCGAAAATGTCTCTGCTGAATTCGTGGAATCGCTGGTTATTTTCCTCTATGGCATCTCCAATACATGGATGGAACGCTTTGGCGCTCACCCTGGCGACCCTTACACTACCAAGCAAGTGCAACACATAAGTATTGCTGTACGTCACTAGCATCGTCCCGCCTGTTTATATCTCAAAAATTTCCAGCTTATGTTTTGGTTCGCTGGGCTTGTTGGGATGGGTATAGAATCCAAGCGTGTCCGCCGTTGGCTCGCAGCGTCTGCTACAGCTGCTTTCGACCCGGCTGATACTTCCATCGTTTCGGAGCCACCGAGCTACCGTGGTAGCTTCAACCCTTTCCCTGCCCTCGTTATTGGTGTCACTGGTGCTGCGATGAGCGCCCATGCACAAACATATCTTTTCCAGGCAAATTTGAAATCTGTTCTTTCCATTTACATACTAATTGTGTTCGAAATAGGTCCAGATACACAAATTATGGGGATGGCTCCTTTTGGGATTCTCGGTTCTGAGATGCCTTAGCTACTTTTTTGTCTGGCTCAGCCCCCCCTCTTCCTTCCTTCCTTCTCGGCCGCCTACAGAAGCTCTCGGAAGTTTCTTCCTGGCATGTGGTGGTCTGGTGTTTATATTCAGCACTGAAGAAGTAACCATTGCCGCTATGCGGAAAGGGCATGATGGTATGTGGTTTTCTACTTCGTAATACCTCCTTACTGACAAATACATAGATATGATGATGTTCCTCAATGTTGCCGTTGCCATCACATGCTTCGCAATGTGCTGGACCTTTTGCATCGTTGCGTTGAAAGGATGGCTCAAATCCCGAATCAGTTCTAGGCCTTCACTCTCAGTTCGTTGATTGTCGTGGATCAGGAGAGATACTCTTGTGATTGTTTATAGATGTCGGGGTTGTTTTCAAGTTCTTCCTTACTGTATTACTTTCTAAACTTGTGGCTTAATCACTATTCACCTACTAACTTTCATGACTATTATGACGCTCTGTACTCGAATACGTAGTATATAGGACGCGTGGTTTGTATAATCAATGCATTGGTTACAGCGAAAGCATTACTCGGCGCTGCAGAACCAACTACATAACATCACACAGTGAGCTGATACACGATGGTATTAAAAAAAATTACATACATCACAATTGGGGTTTCGCAATTGAAGTACTCCGTAGTTCAAATACCCGCGATCATTTTCTAAGTAATACATATACGGGATCACCGAGAACAACATTGGTTAAGTGACGGAATGAACCGGTTATTGATAGCAGGAGTCCGCCGAATGACGCGTAGGCAGTGCTACAAAGAATGAGCGAGAGTAAGTAGACAGCGAACACAAAATAACTTACACAGTGTCGGAGGATCCTGTGTCGAACTTATATACCTGAGGGATAATTGAGTAAATTCCAATCCCATGAATGATTGTAAGATAAAAACGCACCTTCCCGTACATTACATAGTCATAATCCTCTTCCAAACCTCTCCTTCCTTTACCATCTGGTCTCCACACATCTCTGTCTTTGTCTTCGCCATCTTCGCCATCTGCGGTGGGTGCACCGCCGTCTCGTGATAGTGACGAAGCAAGGGCGAGTGCGAAGCTGTCCCCATTCGCCATTGGGAGTAGCTCGGTATTATAGTCAAGCGTCAAATTCATGCCATAGTTCTTCGAACGAGCGTATAACCGAGATACTGATGTTATATAAGACACGTCAATGACAGGTAAATGTGATGCGCATGGGCAAGTCCGGACCTCGATCGAATTTTTTGCCATCCTTGTCGATGGCGTCGGTCGTAAAGATGTCATCAAAGACAATACTAGAAGATGTCGAGGCCATGGCAGATGATTTAAAAAGAGTCCGGTTGCGTCTGGAAGAGCACTGGAAGCCTTGATGATGATGATGATATCGGTGTAGCAATAGACAGATTGTCGATCTTCACTGGCAATAGCAGCTTCCCAGAATATATTGTTACACTAAGGTTAGGGTTACATCATTCTCAACCTCTGCTTCAAGCCTTCCTTACGCTCAACAGCATCTGCCTTTGCAGTCTAATATCCAACCATGGTAAGTATCAAGGCAAATGGCTTGTAGCAATTACTGAACGTCGTCTAGGCCCGCAATGAGGAGAAAGCCCAGTCGATGTTGTACCGTTTCCGAGAGGCACAAGCTGCCGAACTCGGGCTCGGGACGCGCGCAGATCGTCGCCCGAAGATGGCGAGTGCCTGCAAAAGTTTAAGGGAGTGTGAACGGTGGAGAGGAGAGATTCTGAGGGAATTGAGTCGGAAAGTGTCCAAGATACAGGATTGTACGCCCCTTCTGTATGGGATTTGAACTTCAAACGTGCTGACATGAAATTCTGTCACTAGCTGGTTTGACTGACTACGAAGTTCGAGATCTAAACGATGAGATAAACAAATTGATGCGGGAGAAGCGGCATTGGGAGAACCAGATTATTGCACTAGGAGGTGCCAACTATCGCCGGAATGTAGCCATGCTTGATGATGATGGGAAGGAAGTGCCTGGAACAAAAGGATACAAGTTCGTCCTTTGCTGTTCATGAATAATCATTGAATTCACTGACAGAATCTTAGGTACTTTGGCCGCGCAAAAGATCTCCCAGGTGTACGAGAACTTTTCCAGAGCAAAAAGAAGGAGGAAGAGGAAGAAAACCAGGCACTTGCATTCTACAAAAAGTTCATAAACCAGGGTCCCGTATACTTTGGCGACCTCGACGAAGCAGATGGGAAGTTGTTGGAGTATGAACGTCAAGCAGAGGAAGAAGGTACGAGCATGTCTATGAGTGGTCGATTTCATTTCAACTTTGCATTCTGCAGAATGGCGAGACGAATATACAAATATCCGAGAAATCCTTAACCTCCCTCTTGACGACCCAATACCAAAAATGCCTCATGGACCTTCAGCACGCACGTCTCCGCTCCTATCAGACGGGCACTCTCCACCTCAACCTCCGGTCACTAGCAAACGTAAAGCACAGGAGGAAGATACTGAGATGGATACAGTGAATGTGGAGTCAGTTGCACCTGAACAGGCAAAACGGCCCCGCAAGGTTGGGGATGTCTCAGCGAAGGCAGATGTAATTCAGTCGAATGGGGCCGCAGACTCGATCCGCGCACACGCGAGCGCAGCCGCTACTTACCTAGGATTTCTGTCACCAGAGGATCTGATGCCACCGTCACTTCCGACGAGAGAGGAACTGGAGGGTGTGTTATTAGCCCTGAGGAAACAAGCGCTCGTAGAGGAGTATTTTGGGGAGTAGCCCCAGGTGTACATGTATGAATTTAGTTTGTTGATATGTCCACTGATTCCTGCCACTTCATGCAGTATTTCCGACAGGCTCCAATGAGATTCATTAAAATCTGCAGCTAATCCTGTGAGTCCCGTAGCAAACGATGTTGATACTATACGCAGTCGAGCAAGTGCGTATGCGAATTCTTTTCCACTTTGTTGAATGAGTGCAAAGTGCATCGGTCTCGCAGTGCGCCTCATACCTAGTGTGTCGCTATTATCGTTCAGATCAAACACTATGGTGGGGTGCGAGTTATCTGCCCTACTTCCATACATTCTGATATTTGAACTAGGAGTGCTTACCTCATTCCGGTGTACTATTTAGCTTCTCCTTATCATGCGTGATGATACCCAATTTGAAGCTCAGGATGCTATGCAGGGTCACCATGCTATAGACTCCTTACCCGTAAGGCGACGGAGATGTAGGCGGAATGCAAAAGTATTCCAGCACTGGCTCACTCTCCGAGTTGGCGCCATCTCTCCGACAATTCGTTCCCGAGTACGACCGGGGAGTTCCTAGACACAAAGGTGGGTGCGTAATCTACAACCATAACATGCGTGTCTAGCCACAGGTCATGTTTTAACCCGGGGAAGTGATTGGATTCGTTCGCTGCAGCAACGCCTTCGGTGCCGAATTACAGTTCAGTCTCGATTCATGGATCTTGATGGATTCTTTGATGAAACGTTCATGATGACTCAAATAATGTGATCAGATGCCAACGTGTCAACCTTGAACCGAGTCAACCCGGTCGAGCACCGACAAGGATATTGCAAAGTCAAACTTGAAGTAAGCTTGATTCTATCCACCCTAACTAATTATCAACGTCATCAGAAAAGCAAAGATGGCCACAGAGAGGAAGGAGGATTCAGAAGAGGAGTGCCTTGCAGCTGCACGCGTTGTGTCGACTTGTTTTGCAAGGTCGAGAAGGTAATCAAGTTCGGTTGTCTCCTCCAGCAAGAGGGAGCAACTGGGGACGGGGACCTCTCAGAAGATGAGACTGATCGGGACAATCGCGAGAAGCGACTTTCAAATCTGTGAGTATTACTGATAGATTAGTTCAATGTGTGTTGTTCATCCGACAAGCCGATTTCATTCTAGAACATCAGATACCCGTCACCGATACAAACAAAACTATCATCGGTCACACCAGTTGTCCCCTGGCCTCAAATCTCTTATTCACAATCGCAGGAGGGCCGAGGAGTCAGCTAGAATTGCTCAGAGGGTGAGTATATGCTGCATATATTGCATGCTGATACACTACAAAGATGAACTCCGTGATCGGTGGGACGCGATCTGACGACGCAACCCGCATGAAGTCCCAAAGGATACTACGCAGCGCTAACCCTTCTGTGTCTGCGATTACTCCACCAATCAACAACGGCAGCTCCTCTGGGTCGCATCTTGGTGTGAACCACCCTGAGTTAGCCTCGTTCCTAAGAATCCAAGGCCGATCCTGATAAGTACGTGTCCTTTTCCTGAGTTGTGACTTTGTGATGGCATTGATATCACCTTCCAGGGCTCGAATAAAGTTGGCTAGCGGAAAGATTCAGATGACCGGCAATGATTTTCCTGCTTTTCTCTGGTCCGGGAATCCGCCTGGCAATGAGTACAATGAAGATACCATAAGGCAGGGCCTGTTTAGAGGCTATCTCCTCGAGCGCGTGAGTCATTCCTTATTTACAGCGCATCGGGTGTCACATCAACCACTTGCCGCAGGCGCGACACGTTCCTGCAATGCGGCACTCCATAACATAGTATCGGTTGGAACCGAACTCTTCTGTACTGTTGTATTCTGCCTCTCGTTGCTATTGCTCTCCGGCCACTGTCAAAGTTCTTCACTCTCGTGTTCTGGTGCTTTCGATTTGTGCTGCTCTCTGGTCCACTCACGATTTCATGCACGCTTTACTTCATACTGCCATATTCTCCACTGACACTTCATACATCGGACTCGGATTTCCATGCATATTACAGTTCTTTGTACTCTCGTAGCGACAGACAATATCATGCAATGTCTGAAATAGCTATTAGATGAGAAACAATGTCGTGCTCTCAACTACGTCGTACAAGAGCAATCCGTTGGGAATCAGGGTTCCTTAGGCTTGCAAGACATACTCGTTATCGATAGCGGAGACATGACCTGGTCATGTCTCGGTTATGCAATTTTTGTGTTGTGCTGACATTAATCATCCCAGTCACCACGTGACAATGAGCACCATATCCTCCGTTCAAAAGCCTCTGTATGATAGTATCCCGCGAAATGCGTTGGAAAACTGTCAGGGAGTTTCTCTGGGGTGAGATACCTTCATCGAAGTTGGAGCGAAGGCTGCTCTTTAAGTTAGACTGGTTCATTTTGTCATACTGCTGTCTTATGGTATGTTGCTTTCGTTTCACATGGACAGCTGCTCATTAGGCTTGAAACCTGTCTGCGCTGCCGGCTGCGGTGTTAGTATTTCACGAACTGTAAGTTGGGTTACTTGGCTCTAGTTAGATACTTCACAGCGCTCTCCCGCGACCCACGATAGGTCAGGGCCCGCTCCTCGAGGCATATTGCAATCGAGCCTGCATCTGACTCTGTTTTCGTAACCAGACCTTGATCGAGCAAATGTAAACAATGCGTATGTATCCGGAATGAAAGAAGAGCTTAACATGCAAGGAAATGACTTCAATGTATGTGCCTCCATACACTGTCAGCGAACCTTCCTCACCGCCATGCAGAATATCAATACCATTTTTACGTGCGGCTACATTGTTGGAATGATACCCAGTAGGCCTTAATTGTCTGTGTTGCACGCGGTGTCTAATTCAACTTATCCAGACAACTTGATGCTCCAGGTCATCCCTCCAAGACTGTGGTTTCCATTAATGCAAATAGTATGGGGTGTACTCACCTTCTGGTTTGTCTACTGTTGAGAATGCAACAAGCATGACATTGACGAACTTCATGATGTAGTTCAAGTGTCGTTCAAAACGTTCAACAGGTACAGTGCGCAAGGTCTATTATTTATCTGCTAACCTTCGGCGCGTAGTTGTACGCTATCAGATTTTTCCAAGGCATGTCAGAAGCCTCGACTTTTGTAGGCACCCACTACATTCTTGGGTCGTTCGTGTTTTGTTGCTCTCAGAAATAAGGAATGCTTGCTTATGCTGTTCCTGAAGTTGGTACAAACCTGGGGAACTGGGGAAGCGCTCAGGAATTTTCACAAGTTCTGGTCTAGCTGGTACATTGTAAGGCGGTTTTCCATCATTCATTCTTTCGGCTGACAGGTCGGAAGATTCTCTGGTGTGCTTCAAGCAGCGGTCTACCAGTAAGCTATCCCTTTTTTTCATGGGGATCAATGTTCCAAACTGAATTTCGTATGAGACATCTTCAGGGCATTAGCGGGAGAAGCGGGTGGCGATGGCTGTATGCTTCAATAAGAGTGCCGTTATCACTCAGCTAACTGTCGATCCAGGTTCATCATCGACGGTGTTATCACGCTCCCAATTGCGTTTTACGGCTTTCTCGTTTTCCCTGATGTGCCGTCTAGTACAACAAAAGTATTTTATCTAAGTGAAGAGGTGTGTTTCCTGAAGACAAGCAACGCCTCCCATCTTCACATCTTATAGGAACGAGCTCTCTCACGAGACCGCCTTGACTCGGATGTTGTCCACCACAGCCTCTCTTGGAATCTCGTCAAGAGAGTGCTTACCCGCTGGCGTTGGTACGGGTGTAGTCTCCTCGTAAGTATAAGTATTCCATATCAACCCATGTAAATAAACACCGTGTGCAGTTTGCAGTTTCAGGAGAAACTGAGAGCTTCGGTTCCAATAATTTGATGGGTCAGTGGCTATCTGCCATTGGCGGTTATACTGTCGAGCAAGTCGGTAAGTACATTACTTACTCGCATATCTCTGTACCTGACTCGGGTGGGTGCTGTCAGATTACTATCCCAGTGGAGTGACAGCTTTCGGTATCGCATCCACACTCGTCTGCGCTACCTGGACAGATTATACGCGAGCAAGATGGCCAGTACTCGTGTACATGTGCTTCTGCTGCACAGTTGCTGCGATCTGTATTCTTGTTTGGAGCAGTCCAACAGGATTGAAATTCTTCGCGTATTGTTTGTGATCCCTATCAAGGCCACCTCTTTGCGCATTTACTTAGATCAACCTCTTTCAGATCTGGCAGGAGCCGCGTATTCCGGACAAGCCACCACTTTCGCGTCAGCCACATCTTTGCGTTCTCAGGTCGATTCGTGCTGATTTTATTATTCTGTGTAGTTGGGCCAACCAGATATGTGCTGATGATTATCAAGAACGTGCTGTTGTGCTTGCCTCCATGAAGTAATTTTTCTTGTCTTCTGCTAGCGTATAACTGACCCGGAAAACAAGCATGTGTAACAACGCAGTCAATGCTTGGTGGCCGCTTCTTTTCTACCCTGCCACAGATGCGCCTCGCTTCAAAAAGGGTATGATCACCATGATTTGCACGTGTGTCGCGACGTTGGGTGTGACATGGCTGGTGTGGTACCTAGATCGGCGAGATCGGTGTCTGGCAGCAAGGGGGGACATGAAGCATGGTGAGCAAATAAGAGAGCAGAGCGTAAGCCCGGTCGAAAAAGACCAGTAGCAAAGTTGAAGGGCTAGTTGGCACATAGCAATATTGGTTAATGATACCTATCAGGCAATTGAATCTAAGAGTCAAAGATTTCATGTAAACATCAAGAAAACTCTACGGATACAATGATGCTCGCAGACACGAAATAAGGTGACCAGCACCATTATCTAGCTGAGCAAGAATCAACAACAACAACTCCGAATAAGAGTACACCTGAGAATGAAAACGGCAATATCGCTTATCCCAGCCATGCACCGAATAAGCAATGAATAAGCGAGGGAAATCATGGTCGGAAATCAACTGAATGATGACCTCCACATGAAAGAATAAATTTAGCAAGGGTATCAAGGAAAGGTGATGTTTAGATAATAAAGTTAGTGATTGGTAACCTGCGGACACTCTTAAGTATGCGATGAAGGTTCAGTGAGAAGTCAACATGCCTGAAGCACTCCTGTGTAAGGGTCTTCGTCATCCCCAAAGTGATCGGGCAGCGCAGGCATTGCTTTATTAACGGCAGGCGCAGAAACGCTCAACGACTGAGGGATCGGTGGAAGGGGGTTTTCCTCGCTATAGAAATGCGGGGGTAAAACCGGAGAGTGAGAGGGGTCGTAGACTGGGTTTGGGAGGAGAGGTGGGACTGGTTTGCGATCTGAATACTTGCGAGTAAGGTTGGCACCACCCATATTTATTGGCTTGTCCTGATTATAGATAGGAGCCTGAGCTGGAGCTGGAGCTGGAGCTTGAGGGACACGATAGGCAGCCTGTTGTTCGTATCCCTGGCCGTAACCGTATTGAACAGGCATCGGTTGCGTGTATGCAAGCTGGGGGGCGGAGCCAAAGCCGTGTCCATGACCAGAAGAACTGCCACTAATTCTGTACTTTTCAGTAGTGTTCATTCTGCTCTCCTCGTCTATATATCGCTCCGTCACGGTCGGGTCGAACGTGACAGCATCGGCGATCTCGCGGTCGAGGCGATTGCGATTGCGGCGGCGGATGGTGAATGTTACGATGACAAAAATGATGACCATGACCACGATTCCAACTAAGGCGAATACTCCGCCTTCCAAAGGCTTATTCTGCAAGAAAGACACTGGTGCAGTGGTGGGAGATGCAGATGCAGTACTGCTAGCATAACTAGTCACGTAGACTACTTGGGTGCCATCGGTGGAAGTATAGACGATTGGAGAGGCGATAGGAATGGGTGTGACCGTTGGCGTAGATGCCGATGTGTATGTCGTTGAAGACGTACTCGTCGAACTTGAAGGAGTTAGAGATGTCCTTGACGAGTTCAGTGTATTATCGCCCTCGGCGAGAGATGCTCAACTTACGAGGTAGTGGAAGTGGTAGAAGCGACCGATGAGGAGGTGCTACTAGTAGTCGAGCCTGTCGAACTAGAAGAAGAATGGGTACTCGTAGGTGTACTGGTAGTAGACGACACTCCCAAGGGAAGCGAGACGGTTGGGAATCCAGTGATGATGCTACCGATAACTCCACCAAGACCAGCGTTCGATGTGGTTGTTGTAGAGGTCGTAGGATTACTCCCACCGCTAGTGTTGATTTAGCTAACAGTTCACCTTCGGATACGAACGATTTCTTACAGCAAACCTCCGAGTCCTGGTGACAATCATGAAGTTAGAAGATTATTTGGAATCATAAGGGAAAAACCCACCTGCGAGACCTTGCCTTCGGATAAGATTGATATCAAGTGCGTCCATTAAGAACAAAAAAGAGCGACGAATAAGTGAGTGTAGGATGAGATAAATTCTCTGGTGTTTAATTCCTTTGAAGCAAAATCCTTGCCTACATGAACTGGCGACAGGAGGAAGTAGACAGCCCAAGGAGAAGACAAAAAAAAAGATAAAAAGAGTGTGCGGTCGTAGCGTTTCAAGTTCAATATTACAAGGAAGGGCGCTTCCCACTCCACATGATATTGTCAAATCGGTTGCTCGAAAATCACGCGTTGATTATAGTCGTTGGCATCACGACCCATCTGCATTGAGCCAACTGATTTTATAAAGTGGGACGCCAATAATTTAGCGAATGATGATACATCAATCCCATAAAATACGGGTATATAAACAAGAGACATATTACTGCAAAGCCCTCTCTCATCAGTGATTTAACCTAGAAGAAAGACCATAGCTCTCTCCTGCCTTCCTCTCCATTATCTCCCGAAGGGGCCCAAGTAGTCTTGTGAATGCAGGCGCGTCCAATGCCGCAACCTTCAACTTGGGCTGCGACGCATCTGCCCGTGGCACTGCACTCACCGTCGCCGCCCTGGGCTCAAGTCTGAGCAAAGATAGTTCTATCAAGATGCACATCAGTCAATCAAACACTGGTTAAAGAATGATATCAGCAACACTCACCACCGAAATAGTCACCCTTTTTCAGCCGGCCCACTATAATCTCACGGTACTCGCCCTCCTCTCCTTGCTGCGTCTTAGTAACAACAGCTTCACCTTCCTCTACGAAGAAGAAGGTATCGCCCATCTCCCCCTGTCGAAGCACCGCTTCTCCATCAGGGTATACTCTACTGACAAGGGCATCTGCAATTTTGCTGCGCTCGCCTGGTTCAAGAGAGGACAAAAGGGGGACACTGGAGAGGAAATGCTCATACATCGTCCTCCGTCTGTGAGCTGCTTTAAGAATAATTGTGCGGAATGTGATGCGGTCAAGAGCCCAGACAGTGGAGGGCTCGATTGCCTGCACGGTCGCCGCCCGCGGGTGGCCATACATAAGTGCAAGCTCGCCAAAAGAATTCCCAGGTTTGCACTCCGAAACTTTACGACCAAATACAGGATGATATCCTGGCTGAAGGAATTTTTCTGTGTGCGACGAGTGATTTGCACTATCCGCTAGCCATGTCGGCGGTAATGGCTCGGGATGGATGTAGCAGTAGAAAAGTCCTGATTCGACGACATAGAAATATTCCCCTACATCTCCCTGCCGAATGATTACTTCATCTTGGGTGAGACGGCGCTCCTGCATTGCATTGAGCACCCCAGTCTCCTGCTCCTCGTCGAGATCCCGGAAAATAAAATTATTTGCAATGGATGCTTTTATGCGACGAAGCTGATCGGCTGTCTTGGGGTAAGCGGGGAGAGGATCGTCGTGACCACTGTCTACAGCGATGGGCTCAGCGCTGACAGATACGCGGCGTGCCAGAATGGTGGACGAGGGTGGGTGGAGGTACTCTCCCGCACCCAAAGAAAGCGAATTAGACATGGTAGGTGTTGAAGCCACATCATACCGCGCGAATGAGTTGGGATCGGTGGTCAGTGGGGAAGTTGGGGACAGTTCACGTCCATCAAAGGTAAATGTCGGGGCAATCATGCCGTTAGGCGCCCCATTTGTGTCTACAGACAGGAGCGCATTTCCTGGGACATTGAGGGTCCCAAATGGACTGTGCGAGAAACTCGCATGGAGTGAGGATGCACGACGCTGGGATACAGCCTGAGAGAACGGAGAGATGGGGGTGGGTGCGGAATTACGAGGTCTGATATTAATGGGCGAGTCCGAATAAAACTCGGTTGGCAGCTCGTGAATCGTGGACAGGCCACGTTGCTGCAGCGTGTCTCTTGTCCGCGTCCGCTGTTCTTCAAGACGTAACTGAAACCAGTTCGCACAGAACTGGAGAGTGTCTTTAGGTTGAACCCTGAATATGTCGCGAGTGAGGTCGGCAATGAAAGTGTCGAACGTGGACATGACTCTAAATTGTATGCTCCTCGCTGCGCAGGACGGTGATGAGGATAGCTCGACGAGTGATTGCTGGTTTTTATAGGTCGTGAGCCACTGCACTTCGCAGGCACCGAAGGAAACAAAAGACGCGTGCCCACGTGGCATATTGCCTTTCCTGTTCGACTCTTGAATTCAAAAGGTTTCGAAAACATTAATATTAGCACTTCTCTCAATGCCCTTTCATCTCTGCATGTTGTGCTTCTCAAATCGAGATCACATCGTTTAGGGGCCATCAACAAGGGCCTCTTTGTAATAGGCCTTGTATTATTGATCTGCAATCCTCCGTCAACTTCAAGGGTATTTGATATCCTGAAGATAATCATTACAAAGGCAACTATCTGTCGGATTGTCTCTTGTGCCGCGTCCGTGTCCATCGTTCACTCTTAACCCTATTGAAACGTGAATTCTCCGTGGATAAAACGTGAAAGGCACAATGACGACAGGCGCTATTTGCGTTACACTACTGATTACAACATTCTCCCGTCCTCGAGGAGCTGAAACACAGGCAAAAAAAAAAAGTATCGCGTGATTACGTGGCAAGACATCAAATGACAAATCTCTTCTAATGCAGGGGAAAGCTAATGTCAAACACAAATTAGGGTGCACTACCGTGCATGTTGTTGATACTGTGCAGAGAACCCAGTAGGATATCCAGGCGCAACCTGTTGGTTCATATGCGCTTGGGCTTGGGCATGAGCATGTGCAGCTTGGGCTTGAGCTTGAGCTTGCGCCTGAGCAGCCTGAGCTTGAGCCTGCGCCTGAGCTTGAGCTTGAGCTTGATGAGCCTGAGCCTGTGCCATAGCTTGTGCCTGTTGCGCTTGCATCCGTGCAGCATCCTGAGTGTTGTACATGGGCTGCTGGCCGTGCGGATAAACAGTCGACGGGGTTATAGCGATCTGAGATGATCCCGGTGGGACTGCATTGTGGGGTTGCTGCTGAGCCTGTTGTTGTTGCTGTTGCTGTGCGTGGGGATGAGGATGAGGAAAATTGAATTGAGGGGGTGGCATTGATCCGGGAGTCGGACTCGGGCCATAAGAAGGGCTCACAGTGGAGGTAAAGTAAGGGTGCGAAAGGGCATCAGTGGCCGTAATACGCTTTGCGGGATCAAATTGGAGTAATCGTTCGAGTAAATCGAGGGCTACGATGCAGTTAGCCCACGTTCAACAAGCAAATTTGATTTCTTACCTTGAGGAGGTGCCTTGGGCAGCACTTGGGCAAAGGAGATTTTTGGGTATCTTGGGTATTGCTTTAGGGTAATTTCGGGCTGGGAGATAGTGAGGATTCTCTATTTGACGTCATTATCAAAGGATCTCACTGATTCAGTTGCTATCTTCCTCAGGACTCTATCATCTGGCGTGCCGACGATTCGCATAATATGAAGCAACTGATCTTGATTGTCGCGGCCGCGGAAAAGAGGCACCCCGGAGATCATCTCGGCAAAGATGCAACCGCACGACCACACATCAATCGATGTATTGTACGTGCGTGATCCAAGGAGTACATCTGGTGCACGATACCATAACGTGACGACCTAAGTTCACATCAGCTAGACCGCGCGATGAGATTCATCACATACGAACGTACCTCATTGGAAAAAGTGTTCACGGGCACACCAAATGCACGCGCGAGACCAAAATCACCAAGCTTCAACTCGCCCTTACGATTGATAAGAAGATTCTGTGGTTTTAAATCCCGATGTAGGACCCGGTTCTCATGGCAAAACGACGTGCCCTTGAGAAGCTGATACATGAAACTCCGGACGGTCATCGGGTCGAGTGCACCGCGATCGCCATGCTGATCCATGTACTTTTTGAGATCCTGATCACAATATTCGAAGATGAGGACAAGCTTTGTCTCCGTGTGTATGACATCGTGCAGGCGGACAATGTTGACATGCTTGAGCTCTTTCATGAGGGAGATTTCACGGATGGCGGTGGAGGGTGTCCCTTCCTCTGCGTCGAGATGTATCTCCTTAAGTGCGACGATCTCATTAGTCGTCCGTGATCGACCCTACTACCAGTGAGTATGGCGTAAAATTAATAAAAGAGAAGCAGCAGTTCCGTACTTTGTACACAGTTGCATATGTACCCTCGCCTGTACAGGAAGTGGTGAACGCACAACCCTCAATATTGCGCAATGCATACCAAGTTTCTCTAGCTACTTAATGTCAGTTCGTATATCATCAATGCGCCACGAGGAATTCACCTGAATATAATTCATCTTGATCGGAGTGATTACCAGAGGTGTTAGAGGTCGTAGGATACAACAGACGATGAGATCGTACGACAGCCCTTCCTATCTCTTTCAAAGAGAGAGATAGCAAGCACGAAGGAAACGGGCGCTTTCGTTCAGGATGGGCACTGGCGGCATCGCCGGCAAACCCTCGAGCGATACTGCTCCCGATTAGGAAATGCAAGAAAGTGACTGACACGTGACTTGCAGAATTTGCTTTCTCCATCAAACACCATAGGGTATGCTTGAGCTCATTGCTGTCTTAGAGAGATCGTACTGACTTAAGGCAAGTGAAAAAGGCATACAATTATGTCCAATGTTCCCCCATCCAAAAAAGCGCGCACAAAGTCTTCCTCGCGCAAAGCCAAGCCGTCCATATCACAGACAGTCCAAAATGAAGTCCTCATAGACTCAGAACCTGCATCTACTGTATGTTTCTGACATCGCGGCACAAGAACCAGTATATTGATATAAGCTTATCATAGTCCGCATCAAAAACTACCCGGTACGCCGAGCCATCATCTCTTGCGGTACACTCTGGCGTCGAGCTTGGGCAGGATCAAGCAATGGAAGACCTTGCTGCGACTCGGATCGAAGGCGCACTCGACGCTGATCTTGCGGAGCTCTCGCTTGGTCAGAGACTCGCTGCACTATCAGGCGATGCACGCTGCCCCTCATCAGACTCTGAAGAAGAACAGTCCCAGTCACCACGACAACAAAAGCAGGATGCACCGAACGTTGTTCCTGCACATTCACTTACCCGGACACTTATACAAGCCCTCCACTCATCTGACTCGAAACTACTTGAGACGTGTCTTGCACATTCTGATTCTGCAATGATAAAGAACACCGTGCGCAGGCTACCACCCCAGCTGGCGGTACCCTTGCTTGCGGCATGCGTAGAGCGTCTTGGTCGCGGTGCCCGCGCGGCAAACATGAAGGGCGGTGGTGGAGGTGCCAGCTCACAACGCGGTATGGGTCTCATCACGTGGGTCAAGACTGTCCTGGCAGTCCATAGTGGTCACCTTATGACGGTACGTTTCCAAAATAAATAAGAAATCCGGCGAGGACATGACAAACCAATTTTTTTAAATCTACAGATGCCCGACCTCGTATCACGACTCTCGGGTCTACATGCCACACTGACTTCACGGCTTGCATTACAAGAGTCCCTTCTCTCCCTTAACGGCCGGCTTGATATGGTACTTTCGCAAATCGAAATGCGTTCGTCTACAGCGCCCACACCGCTTGCACCCCATAAGAACGGGATATCACATGGGCAGAGGCAGCCAACGAAATATGTGGAAGGCGAGAGCGAGGAGGAGGGGATGGATGTTGGTGTGGAGAGCGGAGAGGAGGAAGGGAGTATAGAAGATATAGAACTCGGTGGCCAAAGTGAGGCTGAGGAAACGGATGGAGAGGGTAGTGAAGCCGAAGACGAGGGAGATTCAGACGGCGAAGGACCCACATTAAATGGATTTATCGATGATGAGGCAGAAGAGTTCGATGATGACGAAGAGGATGACGAGAGTGAATAATATACCTCAGATAGGCTTCCCTGTGCACATCTAGCATCTAATATACACACATCATTCGAACGCAGGCCTTTCGTGCAAAAAATCAAATACAATATATATCCGCTCCCTGCTATATATCATCTACCCATTCTCCGCCTCTTACACGCTGGACGTAAGTTTTCACCCACGAAGCACGTCTTTCATCCTGTAACCGCAGCGCAGCCGCCATGTCATCCCTTTTCCTATCATCTTCGCTCAATTCCTGTCCTTCTATCCTCTCAATCTCTCGTTCCATTGCATTGGCTTCTGTTCGTAAACGCCCTTCTCTTTTCCTCAGCGCCGCGCGCCGGCGATTCCATACCTCCGGATGGAGAGTCAGCGCGATCAAACTAACGAAGGTCGTAAACTTGTGCATCAGGCTCGGTGGCGAAAGAGGAGCACGCAGCGAAGACGTCGGCCAGAGTAACTTGTTTTCCGCATCAATGCCTATGTGTCCGAGGAAGTCCAGAAGAGAGGGTGAGTTGCTCGGAGGTGGAGGGCCCTGCGCTTCTCCAATCTGTGTCTGCGCTTGTGTGCCAGACTGAGCAGGAGGTGTACGTGTTCCTGGTGGACCTCCGGCTTGACCTTGAGCTGGAGCCTGTCTTGCAGCCTCCGCTGCAGCACCAGCTAAACGCTCCCTTTCCCGGTTGAGTGGTCCCAGCACAACATTCCGCAAATTCATCCACATCTCATAAACAATCCATGCGATGATGCATAAACCCAACAATGGTTTGCGTGTCGGGGAAAAAAAGTACAGCAAGAGTATGGTCCGGAAAAACACCATCACCAAGGGAGCCAGCAGTGCCCGAACTGGAATATCCGCAAGTATCTGGGCTTCATCTATATGTCCCGGAATGTTTGGTCCAGCGCCCTGTTGGTCATTAACTTCGACATCGACGTTAACGTTTGGGACGGCACGAAGTGAGGGAAGGCCAAGCTGCTGGAGTAGATCATTTACATGGGGCGGCACAGATTCAGCGAAGGAAGTAGTTGGTGATGGTGTCGGTGCTTGAAGCATCGGTTGAAGCGACAATATTGAAAATGTATAGGTCAAGACCTTGAGAGCATGAACTTGCTGAGCAGTAGGCCGCGAGCCTGGATTGCGGAGCGAGAGATATGGTTTGCCACTGATGACAGTAAGTTAAAATTACGGCATACTAGGCGCGATATTGAGCTCACTTGGTAGTTATCAATTCGTATTGCAATCCAGGACTGTCACCAGGCTGACGGGAAGGGTATGGCTCGTCTAGTATTGGAGGCCAAGTATAGCCCTTCTTCTCAAGGCCCTCCAATGCGACGATGCGAGACGGAATCACGGAACCTCGTGGATGCTCAATGAGCCCATTTGTGAGCCAGGATAAAGCAGCTTTATGGATATATGCGATGAATTGGTGGTCCACAGGTAAATGTGCAAAAGGGTGATATTGCGTCCTGGACTCAGGTGCCGGAGGGGTGTATAAAGGAACGTCGGTCTGTGGCAAAGGTGATTTACCTTTGCTAGAGGTAGGGATCGTGGTTGATGTTGGAGAACTTGGGGGAGCACCTGACCAAGCAGATGGGTGCACGGATAGGTGGACAATGAGTTGCTCATTTGACGTCTAGAACTTGTGTCAGATACTGTCAGTAAGAGTTGTATTGTTTCTCTTTACCTTCCATACATCAGAAATCTTCTCTTGGTCCTCGAGATAGCGCCCCCTCCAAATTATACGCTGTCCCTCGACACGAGGATGTCCAACGCACGCTGCTGAAATTGAATGTTTGACATCGAGCACGGCAGCGGAGATAGGAACATCGACAGTAAAAGAAAGAGAGTACGTAGGAAGCTCGACGCGAACTGCAACGAGGGACTCGGTCATCGTTGTGATTGGTGGTGTGGAGAGAATCTCAAAACTCAGCGCTAGTGTCACACCTGCTTATTAGTGCTACGTGGAACTTGACAACACGTGACTACCCTGCATCATCGTTCGTCATCTTTCCTAGAGAGACAAATATGGCGAAGGCGCGCGAAGCGCGGCAAAGCCGGTCAGAAAGGAACGCAGAGAACGCTTTGAAAACTCTAATGTAGATGAAGGACCAAAAAAATTTACGCTGGTTGGTAGGCCATTTTGTATGATGTTGTATACATGTAATTCACAAACGGCAAGGACGAGAGTACCGGGACGTAGTTTGGAGTATGTCTCATTGGTACGAGCCCTCCCCCATTTTCTTGTGTGTCGTAAATGTTTAATTGACGGAGCTGGTTTTGTCTTAGTTGAAAGTAAGATAGGGCTCATGCACACACCACCAATGTCACGTGCCAAAGAGTGACTTTGCGTGATTTTCCAGTATAAAGTTAATGGCCCTCGTAAATCTCAATTTTCAGAAAAAATAATCGCGCAGTGTTCTGCGGATTTCAATTTTGAACAACCCTGCGCAGCTGGATTTTTGAAAATCTTGAATTTGTAACGGCCATTAAGAAAATGAATGTTATGAGCAACGGAACGGAGGTTATGTACGTGACAAGTTAGGGAACGCTACCGAAGTAGTACTCTACACCTCGAACGACTCTACCAAGGGCTGAACAATGCCTAAACGTGCAGTAGGCCACCTGAATAATCTTCGTGTATATGCTGAAAGGAATACCAAGAAGACTAGGATCAGCAAAGAGCAGAAGGAAGAGAAGGAAAATGTGCAGGTGAGCTACATACCACGCATCTAATTTTTTTCATATCTCACAGCATTCGCAGCCCACCCGCATCAGTCCAAACCTTGCTGGAATCCCACTCCTAAACTCAGCATTCAGCTCTCCACTGCAAGACTTACTCAATAGCTTACCCGACTCCACTGTTAATCCCCCATTCCGGCTTGAAGCAGACCTATTCCTCGATGTGCTCAGATGTTTCATCTTACGGTTTACCTGAAAACTCAGATATGCGCGCCGTTCTCGTAGATTTATGAATGCCTACCAGAAAGGCATGACGGGGAAGCAAGCCGCTTGGGCCACGAAGAAATACCGTGGTCACCGAGTGCTTCCCGACTCAATCCTCGCGGAACTCGAGGAAGCTGAAATATGACATTTTGGCACTGACTTATTTCTAACTACCATTCACTATAATTAGCCATATACCTTGCCATTCATACCATACATATTTCCGATAGCATTATATTGACACTACATACTTACTAGTAGTGCTTATGTAATACTTCTTGGTTCTCGCATAAAGGTCACATCGGGTCACAGTTAGTCACAACACGTCACACATTGGTGGTGTGTGCATGAGCCCTATCTTAGTTCCCGCGAAAGTCAGGCAGGATGCGCGGATCATAAGTAGAACGCCCCTGCGAGAATTTCGTACATGTTAGTAATGGAGGTGGCGTATCTACTATCTGTTGTATGCTTACCCGGTTCAATAGTGGTCGTCGCGGTGCTTGATGCCATGGGGTTCGCTATAGAGGTCATTGACGACGATTGTGTTTGAGACGCAGCGGTACTGTCGTCTCCGAGTTTTCGTTTGGTTCGTCGGGGAGTTTGACCAACATCATGGACAGCGGTTCCTCTCATCGGTTTCTGTGAAGGGGTTTAGGCGAGAGAAAGGAATGGAGGCTGACGTCATAGATTCGTTGGGATGTGAGCGTGATGATATCTTGTATTGTAGGTCAGGTGGGCTTTTTGCAATGCATCGATTGATCAAAAGCGCACCTGACCTACAATACGAAGACATCATCATGCTCACATCCCAACGAATCTACGACGTCAGCCTCCATTCCTTTCTCCCGATTGATACGTGGATCGCTGAGCAAACACGCTTTGCAGCAGGGAACAGGGGACGGTGCGAATCGATTTCTATTTAAAGATTTGGCATGATGACACAAAACCGGCTACGGTAGTAGCCGGAACAAGACAAATAACGCGAGAATGAGAAGCGACTAATACGTGTTTTACTTGTGCAGTAAGAACGGTAAAACACCAAACTCGAACCGACTCCACCATCGATAAATGTGAACATTTGAGGTTTGTGTGGTGGGTTCTGACGCGCTGCCCGTGTGGTTTGAACATTTTGAATTGAAAATAGTGAACTTCAAGTACCGCGGATTCATGTCCTACCGACGTCGGGCACATTCCAGCTGGCCATTCTTTTCGACCAAGGCTGGAACATGTTCTGGCATTCTCAACTTTCGTGAAGGTCCAGTCCTTCGACAAATAGGCCAATGTCAACTGTACTTGCGAACCCCTGCAAGATCACTCATCGCCTTTTGTATTTCTAGTTTCTCCATGACCGCTCGGTGCAAACTAGACTTGTTCTTGTTCTTCGCTTTTGCATGTGGCATCTCTTCTGAAGGGGTATAGGAGCCTGAAGATGATGTTCCTGGTTGTGGAGCGTCGGCCGTAGGCCCTTTGGTTACGGTTGAAATATGTGATGGGACGATAATCGGTGTCTGGCGCAGAGGTGGAGGCCACTAATTCCGCATAAATGATCGTCATGAAATATTTGATAAAGGAAAACATACGCCACGATTTGGCTGGTTGAAATGCAAGGCAGCCCAAGGAGGGTAATCCTTCTCAAGTTGCATGATATGGTCCTCAAGTAGTTGAAGACGGGACATAATACTCCGTGGTGGAGCGGGAACTATGCCTCTTTTAACGTGTATCGTTACACAGGAGCTGTTCGCTTACCGTAGCGGACTGCAAGATGCTCTTCGATGTTCTTCACCCGTTCATCAGTCGCGGGCTGTTGATGGCCTTCTGCCTCATCGTGTAGTGCGCGAAGTTCCTTCTGTCCTCCCTTTTCGCCGGTTACACCTTTCATGGTTCGTCGTAGAGGTCCATCTTCATTCTTTGCAATATCATATTTCATCTGTACGTCACGGTCAAGATGCTTTGCGTCCGTTCGTGCGCAGGACGGAATAGGTTCGGTATTGTCGGAATCAAGATTTAGTCGTCGTCGCTTTTGAGAGAGGGATTCAAGGAACTCTGTGCGATTAGAGGCATCATTCCTGGCGCGGTTTTGCGCAAGGAATTGGGATATCGACTTTATTGTCTGCACAGGGTTGAAACTAAATCAAAGGTGGATGAGACAGAAACTTACTGACGTCTGAGATTGGGGCTCAGTACCGCTAGAGAGGTGGATATAGTCAAGCTTTCGCTCCTCCAATGGTCGTTCTTGTGGTGTTTCGCTTTCTTTGATTTTCCCCAAATTCTGAGAAGGAAAACGTCGGGTTGCATAACACGACAAAGAGACGTAGTGCACACCATAAGATCCTTCATCAAATCTCCAATAGCACCAGGAACTTTCTGCCTCTCCCAGGCCGCGTTCATAACTACCATATCATCCTCAAACCCCCTCAAGGCCTGGTTCAGCCCAACTTTCTTCAAGAATGACCGTATCACCTCATCCCAATGGCAGTAGAATTCAGGCTCTGGTGTGGGAGAACGCGGTTTTTGTGCAACCTTGTGCCTCTGGCGCGGCTGATATGAGACAGTGTGAGGTTGGTATTGACCATAGGGAACCTGGGTGTAGTGTGTTTGCTGAGATGGAACGCTACCGGACGCGATGAATGGGTAGGAAGGGACCTGCCACGGGTTTTGCCATGCACCGGGATTGTAGCTCATCGAGTATGGTCCATATTGTACAGACTGGAGCTGCGAGGATGGGCCCTGTGGTGTAATCGTGCTACTAGTAGATGCAGCAAGAGGGACTGTAAGAGACGGTTGTTGTGCCGACGTTCCAGATGCCTTGGAATTATTGGACTGGCTTTGTGAGGGGCCTGAAGTTTGAGAGGGATTTGCCATGGCGTAAGAGTAAAGAACAATTAGGCTGGGCGGTGGGATGCGTGATTCTTCTCTGTGATATCTTCAATGAGTGTCCTACGTTGTCCTATGTGATAATTATTAAAGACCGAAATGCAGGAGTCAGGACGAACATTTGACGAGGGATATCAAGTGATGTTTACTAGCTACTAAATAGCTCCTAGTAATACAAAAGTCCGAGTCTTCCTTCAAACGTTGAACGTTTGAGGCCGGGCCGCTCACAGCTTACTCTTCTTTGCCCATGCCGATCAGAATTCTCAAAGAAAGGCTATTTGAACCTCACTTCAGTCACCTTGGTCCCCTCAAAGAAAATTCTTCAATCCTGCGGCTACAGGTCCACATGCGAACAAGGGATGAACATGCCTGTTCTCCTTCGGCGGATTCTAGAACAACACATACATTGGAAACTCATCAAATTGAGTGGATAAACAATGCCACACGGAGCACACATATTATTGTGCACTTAGCACAAAGCCAAAGTACAAGAAGATCGAGAAAAGTACCGTGAAGCGATGGTGAAAAATTCTATTATGATAAACGTTTCAGCACAAAATGGTCTAACTCGCTCTCATCTGACTTGTCAGGATATGCCTCCGATTTTAAAATGTGTGATTATTGTGCTGTCCGATTCTCCATCTGACCCTCATGAATATAAGCTTTTATTGATTATCAAGCTCGTATTGGGCTCCTTGACCGAAATACATTTCGACGTGCATGTTTCTATTCACCGCATCTACGCGTCTGACATATATTATACAGTGGCTTCACCGTCACCGAAAGATCAGTGCGCGATTCGCGAAACGTCCTCACCTAGGCATTTGTTCACGGACGTGAGTATTTGCATACTTCTGGCATTTGCCACTTTATTGGATTGTGATAGGATTCCGACCCCTTCTTAGAACATACATTTAGAAAGGCCAAGAAGTCATCCGGGAGGTATATATAGGTGGCTCTCTTTTGTCCGTTATTCCTCGCGGTTGGGAAGAAACTGATATACTACAAATCATAGCAACAATGAGCTGACTATCGTGCACTGTTATATGCAATTTCTGGTCCAAGAAGTGCGAACGGGAAGGTATAGGCGTGCACGACGGGTGTTAAATGTTACTGTATGAGAAGATTTAAAATGAAGACAACGTGACTTCTTCGGCACGCATTCTAGCGCGATGAAATGACACACTAGTGTCTTATGTCCGGCATAAGACGACAGATTCTTAAACGCCAACAGATATGTATTCCATACCGTGGCTGGTAAAAGGAAGAGGCTCCTCATACAGGAGTCGACCATTGAAGCCAACCTTATTCACTCGATCCCGCAAAAGTAAAAAATAGGGAGCTACAAGATCCACTACCTTAATTGACCTCCGACTCAGCATCATTTCCCCTGACGAATTCTGGGTATCAATAAAGTAACGCAGTGAACGAGGCAAGCCTGATGATTCAATAGAACATAAATAATAACACCGGCGGTCGCTGACACGCAAATTTTTAAAGCTCTTCACACAATGGTATAGAACAAAATATGCAAACGTACCATGCACATTCATCAATTTGTGACGCTGTTTGCTGTGTGTGCAGTCATGATTGGGGTTTGTCGAGCTGCAGTTGCAATTACATAACCTGCTAAGGTATAGATATGGGCGCCACGAAACTGAAACCTCTAGTTTACTGTCCTCTGAATCCTGCTTGAATACTGGTGATTTGAGTGTCGCCCGGTATGTATGTTTCCCTTGAGTTGTGACACTTCTGGGGACTAGCTTCGAGTAGCCTTCCGACGAGGGAAGGAGGACAATCCTGTAGTTATGACAATTCCGAAAATGGAGGATATAGCTCACAAGTATGCATTTCACGAACAGCTTTTTAATTTATTATAACTATCCATTCACAAAAACTTAGCAGAACGCACATGAATACATGCGGCATAATGACAGAGTGATCTCTAGCCATTAAAACCCTGGAATCTCCAATCATCCGGAAGCTTAAGGTAGGCGTGTCGTCTCAGACGGGAAGCAGATGCGCGTTCGTCGGGATCACTGCCAAAAGAAATCAGATCGGTGAGATCATCCATAGGAAAAAACTTGCATTGCAAAACACAAATCCTGGAAGTCCATTGCGAGATCGGACAAGATAACATCAGGAGGGATGGGTGGGCGCTTGTTCTGCTTCATCTGTACACGGAAGATAAGCGATGTTGTTATAATATGAAGGGGCAACAGACAATAAACCTTGATCGTGATCATGATTAGTTCGTCCTCGTACCAGGGTCGCTTTCCGGTCAGCATTTCCAGGAAAACGCATCCCAGACTCCAGATATCGGCCTTGACACAGTAGCCTTCCCTCGGATGGCAGATGACTTCTGGCGCCATCCATGGGAGTGTCCGTTGCACGGTGGTGAACGGAAGTTTATGTGTCTTATCTTCTCTGGTGGAGAATTCCAAATCAGAGAGCTTGCAGTTTCCGTCTCTATCAAGCAGAACGCTATCGGCTTTGAGATTCTGACCAGCATTTATATGAAAAAGTATTTCAGCCATGCAAACATCACGTACTCGGTAGATAATTCGTTTGGAGTGAAGGTATTTCAAACCTCCAAGGATTTGAAGCGTGAAGAATTTGGCAACATCCTCGCTGAACTTCCCCATTTCGCGAAGACAGCAGCCTAATGCACTTCCCGATACGTATTCCATGAAGCTGCTTCATAAGTCAACAACGAAAGGCAGGCTTGCTGTAGAACTCACATATTCAAAACCCTTGAGTCATCTCCAAAACACTCTTCAAACCCGAGGTATTGGACGATATGACGGTGGTTTAGGTCTACCAGTAGCTTGCTCACTCTTTCGACTGAATGTATGAAACGGGCTTGACGCTGGTCGCTCTCGTCTCGGAGAACTTGAGGGCTGTCGACTTGCTTGACAGCAACCAGTTGCGGTATACCCGTTGATAAGCTAAGAGCTAGGTATACCCGACCATAAGTACCTTTACCAATAAGCTCACCGCGAATCCATTTAACGGCTGTTAGTGTTACCACGGAGTGAGCAGTACTGGCATTTGTACAACTTCTGAGCATACCATTGACACGGCGAGCGTTTGATACATCTGCAGCAGTGCTACGTAGCCCTGCTTTCTCAACAACGCAAGTGCTGGGGACCATATTTGAAGCTTGCTTGTGGGGCATTACAACTAAGAGACGGAAATTGTCTTGCAATCCGCTTCGATTTCATAGCTACAGCAACGTTCCAGCCTTGGTCGATGCACCGCGTATCACAGCAGTGCCTTGGGGTTTGTTCTATAGTTATACAAGTTCGAAGTTGGGTGAGCAACTGATAGATAACACAGACACGGCGAGTAAAGCTCGATGAGTTGACACATGATGAGCCTAGTAACAGGATTCCTCATCTAGGTAGGGACTAGACCTAGATACCAGATCTCAAGCCTAGAGAAAGATCATTGTGGTACATAGTAGAGAGTGCCACCCGTCGGAATGTTTGATCCTGCTGACAAATCATGTGTGGGTAAGGGTGCGCGGTCGTGAACGGCGACGCGGCGGCAGGAAGTGTTGGCGATGTGAGGCAATGCATTATGTAAGCGATTTCTTGACCTTATTATTATTACTTCCCGAAGTAAAACATTTCACGTCGGCTAAGTAAAAAAATAATGCGGCTGCGTATCACAAAATCGACTTTCAGTCTGGGACACGCCGCTTGAATCCGCGCACAGGATGCGGCCCGACGCAAACATATCGGCATCTTTTCGGTCACGTGATTTCAGTTACGTCATGCGTGTATACTCATGTGCAAAATACTTTTTTTTTTTACCCTGTCGTTTGGCTTGTGTGCTGGGTGGAGGTCGTTGTCTGTGATAAAAATCACCATTGTGTACATTCATCTTGATCATGATGCTATCTCAAATCCTACATATTTTGAAATTCGCCTGTGGCCTCTGATCGAGATCCTCGGTTTTGTTCGATTCGCCACGCTGTGTGAGTTTTCATGCTGTGTTTCATATGATAGGTGTCCCCTTACTAAGTGGAGGAGGGCTTCGAGCCTTTGTGGAATGCAGATGCTGCTAATAGCTGCATGCTGATTGTACCAGGCGTCAGGCTTATGCATAAGAGGTGTTTTACTTCTGAACATAACCAAATATAGTCCTCCAGGGTTGTCACTTTGCGTCATTCATCCAGTGCTTGTTTCAACACTTCCATGCCTCCACATAAACTCTCCTCACTCCTGTATGAAAGCATCATTGCATGTGCGCATGCTAACTGAACTCAAGTTGAGCTCTAGCTTTCTCATTTTATGTATCAGGCATTATTAAGTTGTGTAAAGAGGTGCAAGGTGTCATGTAAAGCGTTAAGTGGCATACATGTCTGATTGAAAGATGGCTTGGTTATTTGTATAATTAAATAAATCACATTTTTCTCCTACGGCGGGAGAAGTGGCACCCCGCGAAGCGGACTGCCGCCATTTGAATATAATATAGCATGTCATATATTCATCGTGAACTTGCAACATCATCGCCTAAAGTTTCGGTACCTCCAACGTGCAGCCTTCAGCAGAGCTTCTATAGGCCAGTTCGATCATCTCGATCACTTGCGTGGTTTCTATCCACTTGACCTCAAGTTCTTCATGATTACGGATGGCACCAGCAAGGTTTTTGAAGAGATTAATATACTGGCCTGGGGCGTCGGAAGGCCAGCTATGGAGAACCATCAGCATCACCGGGAAGTAGGTGAGAGAGGGGTAATCACATTGTCTTGGTGATTGTAACGCCGTCCTCAGCAATGTTTTCAACAACACCATAGATAGACCTGGGCTCTTGTCCGTAATCTGGTTCAAATATTCTGCTGACGGAGGGCATGGCTTTCAACTGCTCCTCTTGTGTATCCAGGCCATATTTAGTGAACATGCCCTTGGTGCCACGGACTGCGTAACGTAGCTGAGGAGATTTGACCGACAGGATGTGCGAGCGGAGGAGCACAGTGAACTGATTGGGGAACGGAGTTCCCGAGTTGTAGTGCAAATAGATAGTGAACTGTGTAGAGTTGGGTGTGCGTTCGACAAAACAGAACATATGACCTGACTTACAATGTCGTCGACTTCCGGTTTCGTAACTCCGCGGATGTTTTGAATGAACGCAGTAATTCGCGCAGGTCGACCAAATAGGTTGAGTGCTTGGTCTAGGAGATGGGAACCGAGGTCATATACTGAACTTGCACCATCCTTCCAGGATGCCCGAATTCCTAGACGGTAACGATCATAGCTACAAAGAAACATGAGGAAAGGACTGAAAGCTTGATCGACAATATTTCTCACTGAGACTCGAATTCCAATAGGTTACCAAGCGAGAGAGGAGAAGAAGTGGGAAGTGCAAGCAGGCGCTTCAGTGCGAGGTGATCTGAGTCCCATCGTCTATTTTGATAGCCATATAGAACAAGGCCCTTGGCGTTAGCGATAGCGGCAAGTTCATTTGCCTCTTGGACTGTTTCAGTCACAGGCTTATCGACGAGAACTGATTGGTTGTGAGCGGTGTCCTTTACAAACGACGAATTTTGCTTACCATGTTTTCCGGCATTGAGAACAGCTTTTGCAAGTGGGTAATGTGTGTCATTTGGAGTCCCTAAAATAACAAGTTCAATTTCTGGGTCATTCACGACCTCTTCAATCGTCCGGTATATTCTTGTGGTGACTCCAAAACGTTGTTGCACCTTTCCACCGGGAGTCTCTGGGTTGCGCTCCAGGACAGCAGTAAGGGTGAAGAGTTCGGGCAAAGCGAGCACGAACGGGATGTGAAATGTGAGCCCAGCGAGACCCACGCCGAGGACACAGGTCTTAATTGGACTGAGTGCCATGTATGTAGCCTAGTAGAAGTTGACAGCTTGGAATCATGTCATCTGCACTTCATTATATAGAACGCCTGAGCAGTTTCACCGGCCCGCTGTGATGAAGTGTGATCAAGATGTGAGAATAGCTGAACGAGCTCGAAAACGAATGGCGGGAAACCGGCCCGTGGCCTACTTGGGAGTGATATCATAATCATGCGGTTGAAAACGCGTCTCAGTCACGTGATTCTGGTTCTTCGAATTGAACCGAGTCAACTCCTCCACAAAGCCTTTGTAGTGATAACTCGTGGATTACTTGGTACGTGGACATCTTCTTTTACGATTCTCATGTGGACGCCTCTCCTCCTTCTTCTTGCATCTTGGCAAGTTTTTGCCCAAGTTCCCCTTCCCGAACCCCCTTTCCTGCCTCAAAACGCTTCAGCTGGCGCGTCTCCGTCATCTGGTGGTATTCCGAACTCACAATGGTCTTCGCTACTTGGGAATCTACTTTATTTCTATGAAGCACAACGAAGTGGCAAGTTACCCACCGACAAACGTGTCAAATGGCGAAATGACAGTGCCCTCACCGATGGGCAGGATGTCAAGTTGGATTTGACTGGCGGTTACTATGATGCGGGTGGTAAGTGTCATGTGCACCATACAGTGACTCCCCATATTGACAAATCTCTAGACTACATTAAATGCACTTTCCCTCTTGTAGGCTTCCCCCCTCTTCTGCCAAGATCATCTCTTCAATCTGTCTTTAGTCGTTCACAGTGATGTCAATATGTTGGGGTGCAACAGATTTCGGAAAAGGTTTGTGCAGCATTACGGGAATCATAATCTGTTAATAACGTTTGCGCAGGATACGATCTGGCGAACCAAACTCCTTACCTTGATGACATGCTCAGATGGAGTCTTGACTGGCTTATCAAAGTCAGTTTTGCATGTCAACGTCAAGTGATCCAGTCATTAATCCAGGATGATGGCATAGGCCCACGCTGCTAACAGTACCTTGTTTGTTCAGATCGCCAACGGTACGAATTTGGTCAAATGTAAAACCTCTGCTTACATATCACCGCAGGGGATCTTGACAATACATACTGGGGAGGTGACGAAGACATCCCTTTGCCACGTCCATCATATCAAATTAATGACACCAGGTAGTTCATCCAACATTCACCACGAGTAATCGTTAGTTGACACAACCCTAGCCCTGGAACGGACGCTGCGGCAGGAACTGCAGCAGCTTTCGCCGCTTGCTCCAATCTTTACGCTAATCGTGTTTTCTCAAATTCCTATTCTGGCCCGGCTACCCTTCAGAACTCGACTTACGCCGCAACCCTTTTAGAACATGCTCAACAATTATTCACCTTTGCTACCAGCGCCTCTGGTGGGCAGACAGAATACCAGCACTCCGTGCCTGAGGCTGGCAAAGCATACGCTTCATCTGGCTACGGAGATGAACTTGCCATTGCCGCGCTCTTCTTGTCTTGGGCCACCAACTCCTCTTCGTTGTATCAACAAGCTCAGGGTTACTGGCAGCAATATGGACTCAGCAATTACGATGGTGTATTTAACTGGGATGACAAGACACCCGGCCTTCCTGTCCTTTTTGCACAAATTGCGCAAGCAAGTCCGAGCTTTGGTGGCAATTCATCCACTTGGCAAACCGTGGCCGAGAAATACTTCGATGGGATAGTGTACGGCAGTGGACCAGGATACCAGACTCATGGTACTACGATAAACACTATTGTTTGTTTTCAACCTGACATTATTCCTAGGCGGATTGCTATACTATGACAACGACTCCAATGATGCTAGTCTAAACCCAGCGCTAAACGCTGCTATGCTGTTAACGCGATATGTACCACTGGCCTCCACCCAAAGCAGGAAAACCGATTACTTGGTAAGTTAACCCGGTCACTACATTGGGTTACTCGACTCAACAATCAATCCTCGTAGAACTATGCCAGAGCCCAAGTCAGCTATGTTATGGGCAACAATCCAATGCAAGGTGCACGAAGATTAAGTGTTGTTTGATCATTGGAGCTTACTCTTTCATAGCACCTTACATTGTCGGTGCAAATCCCAACTCGCCTCAGAATCCCCACTCCGCCCTGGCAAGCGGTGGCAACAACGTCAGCACTATCAATACTTACCCGCCTCAAGAGGCTTATATCCTTTACGGTGCCGTGGTTGGTGGTCCGGACAAATACGATCGTTTCTTCGACATTCGCGGAGATTGGCCTGAAACTGAAGTCGCACTTGACTTCAATGCACCGATGCTTACACTCGCCGCAATGCATGTGCTTAACGACACTGCCGACCCATTCTATACATCGCTGAAAGCGGGTGCTTACGATTCCAAGAAACCACAGGGCATGCCTTGCGACGATGCATATACCGAGGGATGCGCTGGTCCACAGCTCAGCGAGGGTGGCAAAATTGCTCTTGGTGTTATTCTCGGCCTCACTGGCCTCGCTATTTTTTCCCTCCTTGCATGGTGGGGGATGCTCACTCTCAAAGGACAACACGAACTTCTTTATTGATTATCAGCTATGACATGGCTTCACTCCTGCTTCATCTTCTTGATCTTACTCTAACGTACCTTATGATGATCAACCACAGTGCTTCACAACGTAGTAACGGATTCGCATTCATGTATATATTGCATATGTACATGATACCCTAACGAAAGTTATGACAAATGACTATACGCGCTAATTTGGACTCATTGTAAAACATAATCAGTGATTGCAAAAATAGGGCCTGTACTGTATACTGTTGTGCGGATCATTCCTGCCAGCAATAACATAGCCAAGAGGTGTCACGGAGCTCGGAGCTGGGCTGCCACTACATTACACAACATTTCTTGCAATTGCGACTATCTGACCAGGGTCTATGCAAGCGGTCCTTGCAATTACATGTTTTTCACGATACCGACCGGGGAGTTAATGCCATGGAGCGACAACATGATGGATGGACAACGACTAATGTAAAAAGCGATGGGACAGTCAATCACACGGTGTCTTGGCAGAGCGCCGTTTGCAACAGGGTGAGTTGTTGTGTGTACTATACGACATTGGTACAATTGCGCGTAGTGTTTGGCGCAACCGGAAGCGATGGCGTTCAACAGCGCATTGGACGATGGGATGGACGCTGCACCCATATCGGCTGCCATACATGATCTCTTGTGTACCACAATGACCACCAGAACCTCAGGGCAGACCCGCGCCAGATCTCGTTACTACGATATCACGGCCTGCGGATGAGTTGGACACATGAATAAACATGACGACGTCAGAGCCATATGAGGTTCGGTCGGTATGCCAGAGATGGGGGATCGCGAAAATGATGATCTGGAACTGTGTAGTGCATTTTGTTTTGCGTCGTTGGAATGTGTGGCAGGGTTTAGAAGTGCCTGCTCTTGAAACTTGTTCTTGTATGCGTCTTGAGTAAATTGGACTCTCGCAAATAAGATAAAGGATGAGCGCACGCGAAATGAATGTGAGAAGGAAGACGCGTGTCGACGACAAGTTAGCAAACGCCTCTGTGCTCACAAGTTCGCAAACAACCGCGCCGAGGACAGGGCATGGGAATAGCGTAGAATTATCAGTAGTATGCTGGAAGGTATACTATATTCAAAACTAGTTTTGCTGGTGTGGAATCAGAGTGTATGATTGCTCGTAAATCAGGTCATGGTACTCAGCTTCACATAACAAGTCAGCTTGTCCTGCTACCCAACATCTTGTTAGCGACGCGAGAGTGGAAGAATCTGAAACACCGGCAGCTGGAAAGTTGAATAGGTTTTTGAGTTCGAGGCAAGCCTTATCACTGGGAAGATGGGACGTTGGCTGACCAGGAGTAACGATGGCTAAGGAATTGATCTCGTCATTTGCAGCAGCTTCAATGACAAGCTCTTCTGCAATGTTTGTAAAAGGCCTTGAAAACTGCACCCCGCCGGGTCCGGGCCGCTGCGGTCTCCTCATCATTCTCCATTGCAAAAACAGCCTGATCCTGGTTCACTCTCTCGTCGTCCGTATCGTCTTTCAATTGAGCCGAATTCGCGCTTGTTTGACAACGGCGCCGGAAACTTCGGCATAGTGTCGACACGAACAAATGCGCATCGCAAGACAACTATCTATTCTGCGAATTCAACAACGTGTACTCCAATGTGCTGACCCCATTGACGCAGTCAGACTCCGTCTGACCCACGGTCAAGCCATTGACGCCGTCGGAGGGAGAGCGCTCTAGTATGACAGAATGTAGACCAAAACGCATCAGACACTCAAATCACTCAAATCGGAGCCCGGAAGGATACAGCACACGACATCTCCAAAGAAAACATCAGCCAGGCTCAGCCTTTGTAATTGGATGAAGGTAACGACTTAATGGTCGTACGGATGAAAGCATTCTAATATACTTCTAGGACATAACGCTCTTCTTCCTTAAGGCCCATCAAAAACTCTCCCGCGCTCTCTGGAGTATGGCCCTCGTTCTTGACTAGCGCACCTACAAGCGCCTCGTACACGTCTGGCACTGGCCATGTCGGGCCACAGAGGTAGAATACACCCGCTTCATTCTTCAAGAGGGATGCGAGATCGGTGGCGTCCTCGAGCATAAGGTGCTGGATGTACACTTTCTTAGGACCGTCTCGAGAGAACGCAAGTCCAGCTTTTGTGATCGTGCCATCGAGGATGTACGCTTCTATTTCTTCACCGTAAAGGTATTCTTGATGTCGATGGCGCGAGCCGAAGTAGTAGTAGGTGGGTCCCACAGGGATACCTTGTTGGGTGAGTAGAGCGCGATGCTGTAGGAAGGCGCGGAAGGGAGCGGCGCCGGTGCCAAGACCTGCCATGATGATGGGCTGCATATTGTCTGGCGGAAGCTGATGAAGGTCACATAAGTGCCGGAGTCACAATTGACAGATATGTTGATGCTTACTTTCATAACACTAGGCTTGATAGAAACGGTAACCTTCTGTCCAACCTTCAGACCTGCTAGATATCTAGTGCACTGTCCATAACGAGGGGAGCCTAAAAGGTATGTTTGTGATTATGAGGACAAATTAATCAAGATATTGCGTACCGCTTGGCGTGACCCATTCCACCGTGACCACCAACAAGTCGACTCGATTGCCAACCACGCTCTGCGCGCTTGCAATACTGTAATGTCTGGGTTTGATGTCTCCGATCATCTCGCATAGAGTCTCGATGCCCGGCCTCGCGCTAGGATAGCGCTGCAAGACCTCTGCGAATGTGACCGTATCTTTCTCTCCTAGCTTCTTGAAAGTAGAAGAGCCTTCTGGTGCGCCGATAAACTGAAGAGCCAGCCTCTCAACAGGAACGGTAGCATGTGCAGCGAGCTCGGAATAAAATGACTTCGGCGGCCGGCCAAAGAGGTCGACTTGTTGTTGAAGCGCCTGAAAGATAGTGCGGGTGTACATCTTTCCATCGTCTGCGGCTACTGGGATGGTGATCAACCGATCGGGATCAACGCCATACCATTTGCAAAAGTCGATGACTTCCTGTTCATCATTCCACCCATGCACGCCCAAAGCTTCTCCAATGGCGTACTTGAGGCCGGTGCCTTCCGTGTCGAATTCCAGATGGAAGACGTTCCGGTCGTATTCCAGAGGAGTTAAGCGACGATTCACCGTGCAAGTTACGAGATAGGTACGGTCAACTGTCTCTGGTCGAAGAGAAGGATTCTGATGGTATTCTGAAGGTTCCTCCGACGGGGGAATTGGGGGTGTGAAGATGGATGGGAACAGCAGGTGCTTAGCGGCATCATGCCAGGAAGAGACTTTCGAGCCATTCACAACAGTCTGACCATCATCAGTTTCCACAGCGATAGCATTAAACTCAAATTGCTTGAGTGGAGGGGAAGGCTTTGCTTCACTCTCAGCCGCTGCTGGAGGGATCTCGCTGACCAGTTCGATTTCCTCGAGAGCAGCCCAAGAGGAAGCACTGATCTTTGAAAGCTGAACCCCTTGAGTCAGATCCTGCGCGATACCCTCTGCAAGCCTACGAACGACAGGCTCGCTGGCCGCTTTCCCAAGGTAAAGCCTTGAAACCGCAAGATAAACAGCAACTTTTTGCGCGGCTTCCTGAGCGAGTTCCGCACCAAAGTTAGACGACACGGCTTTGGCGTCAAGGGTAAATATTCGGAGTTTCTTCTCAACCGCCGCCGACAAGACGGCGGCTGGCAGGTTAGACAGTAGTTCATCAGAGGACCATGAGGTAGCGACGAGTACTACTGCGCCGGATTTAGCTTGGTCAAGCAATGAATGAGACTTCAGCAGGCTTGCATCAAGGACGCAAATGAAGTCTGCTGTTCCCACTGGAAACGCCGCGGCCATAGGAAGGATTTCTGTGCCCTCGCGAGAAAGCACGATCTTGTCCGCAGTGACACCTCCAGATTTGCTGAAAATGTCATGGTCGGTCAGGAGGCGGGTGGAAGTCGTGTTGGAGAACGAATTCGCCACAACTTGGGCAAGAGAAGAGAGTGCCGACTTTGGGGTGCTAAAGAAGAGAAGCTTCTTAGTTATAGAGGCATCCGATTGAACCGGGGCGGGAGCTTGGTGTACGAGTTCAGTAAGGAGGGTTGAGAATTGGGTGGGGTCTGAGAAGAAGGATGCCAATCTTGCGGGTGTCATCCGCTGTGCTCGCACAAGTGGTCCCGGGGAATTATGGCCATACAGCGAACCAAAAACGTCGACAAATAGGTTTCCCTGGCAGACTTCATTTGGCACGTCGTCGAAGACGTGAACCTCCTTCACAGTATCGGGGAGACACCCCTGGAATGCATCCCCATCCCATGGCCTCAATACTCTTACAACTACAACACCAAGACCTCTAGTGCGAGCTGCGACGGACTTTGCCATCAAGGCCAAGGGTCCATTCAACAGTACAACGACTGACTCTGCATTTACATCACCGACGTAGTCGAATAATTGATATCCAGACCAGCGAAGGAGTTCTGGCACGTCGAGAGACGGCGGCTCCTTCAGGGGAAGAGTGGGGATAAAACTGTGGCCTATTTCACGGGAAATGCTGTGATGATCGAAGATGTGAATAACGTGGGAGGACGTGAGTTTGTAGGCGAGCACCGCAAGGTCTAAAGATTCCTGCGGAGTAGCAGACAAGAGGACAACGATATTGTCGGGAATGATGGAGAAAGTTGTACAGAGGGATGCAAGTGTCGGGGAGAGCGCGAAGCTTGGACCAACGGTAGTAGCTGCTGGAACTTGAATAATCAACCTACTGCTACTAGTAGCAGTGGGCAAATATGACAGTGATTCTGCCATGGCAGCGAGCCCAGAGGGTGTAGTATACGCAGTGAGAACAGCTCCCTTCACTACATCTTGACTACTGCCTTCGGAAAGCCGTCCGACGAGGCTGAGGCCAGCGCCTGCCCTCGTCTGTAAGCTAATGACCGGCGACGTGGACTCCATGGTCGATGACCAGGATTTAGTCAGCGTTCCGAACCCTACTTGCTCAGCGACATCATAAATGTAGACGGCGGAACTGGTATCTGAACGAGAAGCAAGCAGTTCGATGAAATCTGATGCGGACCTGGATATGCCGGCTCCTTGGATAGGAGCGCTTTTGTGGTCCTCTGTGGGAGTACCTATGAGTGTCGCCGCTGTCGACGACGGAGTCGTGCTACCAGATTCAACCTCGATAGCCATGTCGACGTTGTGAGCTGGCTACCCCGAGAAATGACCCACATTTTGTATGTGTGACGGAACCTGTTCCGTCGATTTGATTGTGCAATATCACGCCTTTATGTCACGTGATATCATTACCAACGCGACCTTACGTTACGAATAAAGGTTGTTTATATCCTATCGCAACGCCAGCGGCAATATCCAGACCCTTATTGAGTATCTCCGAAACCGATGGTATTCCCTTTCTCACCGCCCGCGCTTCGCCGCAACAACATTCAACAGTTGCCAAGGTCTCGCTCTTTCGCGCACAGTACTCAACCTCTGAACGGATTCATTTGCGCCAGACAACCCTATGTTGCGTTATCTAGGATACGAAACAGCAGTGACATGATGTGCTTATTTACTGACATGCATAGTAAACATAGCGCACAACAAGCTATTGTTATATATTACTTAAATCATGCACAGGTGATTTCTTGTTTGCAGTAAAGAAGAGTCGACGTGGATGACACTGTTGAAATTTCGGTAGTTTATTAATCAAAGAGCGGCGAAAACGGTATTGGCAGGAAACCCTTTGCAAATGCGCAAAGGTTCTTGACGACTATGTATATACACATAGGTAAGTATCATCTTGTCGCAGAATGTAATAACCTATCATATATGCGCAATGCGAAGGACTTTAAAGACGCCCGAAATGTTCCGACAGACACTCAGCGACACACCACAAACCTCCATTCGCGAATACTTATATGCGAACAAAGGCGCTTTCAATGCACGTAGCTAAGCCAGAGGAGACGATCTAGTACACTCATAATACAGAATTGAGTCAAATATCATTTACATTCGTATGGTATTGAAGAGACGATCCCCCTGCGAAATATATCTCAGAGATGCCAAATATAATCACCACAAATGAACTCACAGTATCACCCAATCCAGGAGCAATAAGACCATCAGGTGTGAGGTCGGGATCCACTGCTGCTACCCAGATCTGATAAAATATGATAGTGAATTTGGGTCATAAACTCGTGAACTGAAAGGAACAGACCTCTAAGTCAGGGTATTCGCTCTGAACATGATCGAGTCCTTCTTTGGACCCGAGTACGACGAGCAGCTTGATCTTTGATACTGCCAGACAATAAATAGGGCCTCATCAGCGTTCAATACAATGTTCTTACCGGGGACTCCCCAGTCAAGGATCATGGTAAGTGCGGCACACGCAGTACCGCCAGTGGCAAGCAAAGGATCGAGAAGGAAACACATATCAATAGGAGGGGTTGGGGGAAGCTTCGAATAGTCTGCCGAAAGTCAGCACATTTCGCATCCTGGAAGGTGACTTCAAAACCCACATTCAACTGGTTGAAGGCTGACCTTCTCGCGGTAGAGTCCAAGATGGTAAATAGGCGCTGTCCTGCATGCCACATATCAAGAGGGGCGACGAGGATGCGTATCTCATCACATACGGGAAAAGGGACAGTAGCGCATTGGTCATGCCTAAGCCAGCCCGCAGAATGGGGGTCAGTCCGATCCTAGGCCTAATGGTGGTACCGGTGAAAGGACCAACAGGAGTTTGCTAATTGATTTAATCAGGGGGAAACTGCGTGATTCGGAGAGAACCGTAGAGACTAATCACGCACGCCTTCAAAGGTATCCTCTTCCAGATCGCGTGAAGCCTCTATGCCCAAGATCAGGCTAATATCATGGATGCCCTGCCGCAAACCCTTTGAGTCTCTGAGTAGTATGTACAACAATCTCTGCTCACCTCTCGGAAATCCTTTGAGGTTGTATTGGACTGCCGCAGTTGTGACAACCGTGCATTCACCAGTGGGTGCGAGAGAACATGGCACTTGTTAGTGGTGGACATGGCTGTTCGGTACAGGAGATCGTACTATACATCGGGGTTTAACCGATGCATGCAAGTGCCCGTGAGAATATAGTTCAGAGCCGCTATTGTGCCATAGGTTGGCACATATCTGTGGTGCGCACCTACATGCATCTGCCTCGAAGGGCAGATTCGGTCCCGGAGTGTCGAGAATTCACGTCCGAAAGGTCCGCTGCGTGCTATCTTGGACGACATCCTCAAAAAGGCCGACAAAACTGTGACAGCACCGAAAGTTAGAATGGGAACGCTGAAATTGTTCAATTAGATACCAACTCTGTTATTTACCTTCTTTTCCTTTCGTCCGCCGACGAGAATAACCGTCCATGGTGAAGCTGCCTCATACTGACTCATCATGCATGGTGTTGAGAGCAACAGTAATAAGTTTTACACGAAGGGACTTCGCTTGCGTGTGGAAGAACCTCCCAAAATGTCATCGAAAATCATTGTTTTTATCCCGGGCCCCAACAGCACTAGTGTCACAACTCTTTGCGTGTTGAAGGCAGCAGAGATACTAGCGGATAGAGTGAGGCAAAGCCGAGGATGTTGGAGGGCTGACATCAAAGCATGCGGCAACTTAGCGGGCACTGTAGCCGCCTGGCTCGAATTCGTCGTATGTACCCCTTCGCGAAATACTCTCCAGTCTGAAGAGCACTACTGCTTGCCCACAAAGCTTTTTCTTGGTGTCCACATCTCAATTTTATGGTCTTTTCGAACTCGGGAGTAAATAGCAATAACAGGGAGAAGTCAGTCATAAGTGTTTCTAGCTGGTCCCGCACTGCCCCGAACCGGCATAGCCCACCCAGGCAACAAGCCACGACAACCAACCGCCGATGCAGACGATTATTGAACGCTCAGGGATTATATGACTAAAACCGAAAAAGGTCCTCATCTTCTCTTGTATTCACAAGGCTTCAAAGTGTTACCCTTTGACATTACTTTTGACCACTCCTTATCTGTCTTCGCTGTCCGGGCCACTTTCTTGAAGTCGAACAATGTAAAATGACTATTGCGGTCATCCTGGATTATAAAGGAACTGAGTCCATATCACTGCCATGTATTCCGCACGCTCTATACCTTTGTGTTCATTTTGAATCCAATAGAATTGATCAACGACACAAATTCATCCACATCGGAAAACCGACTGGCGACTTCAGCTATTTTCAGCTCACCCCTGGATGTAATTGAGTCAACAGCACAATGTGACAGAGCAGGACGTACCCTGGTTTCAGTATCCTCCATGCTTCTCGAATGCACCGAGGCCAATTCGTTCCCATAAGACTGAGTGCGCACACAACGACATCCACGACCTGCGCTTCACCTTCAGACTTCTGAGACGATGGGGGCTCGGAACCAGGGAGTGGTACGGATGAGCATATGTCCGCCTCCACAATATAGGCACCGTCGGAGATCAGGTCGAAAGACAGTACTTTCAGCTTCTTTGAAGAAAGGCCACGAGCAAGGGCAGCATCTCCGCAGCCGAGATCTGCGATGACTGTGTTTTGAGGATAGGATGACAACTGAGAAGTGTAATGTGACACAGGATTTGATGGCCACGACTGCACCTGATGTCGAAAGCCAGAGTGATACTGCATAATGTAGTGATGACATGGTTGAGAAGATGACAATGAACACACACATCATGAAAGACCGCTGGGTCTTCTTTCATCATTTTCACCGCCTCTGAGCTGTCGGACTTGTAGAGCAATTCATTTATCCACCTGCACCACTATGATATGATGTTAACACCTTAAGCACCAAGATACACACCTAAATCGAGCGCCATCGAGACTCTCTTTCATACCCTTCTGCAAGCTTGTGAGGCCCGAGACTCCATCGGCTACCGGGGATAGATTACGAGGTTGCTGATCAGATAAAGATGGTTTCTTGACATCGGGCTTCTTCTGCTTCTGCTTTTTTTTGGGAGGCGGCCTTGAGCTCTCCTTCACCGAGTGTATGTCACCATTGGATGAATCAAGGGAGGATGAATTCTTTCCCTTTCCCTTGCTGGGAGTCGCGTCTTCATAGGCCTTTGTGTCCGGGCCTCCGGGGGTCTTCCCGTGTTTCTGTTTTTTCTTCTTTGGCCCCTGCTTATCACCATGATCACGGACACCTTCAAGCTTCTGCATAAGCTTGTCTAGGTTGACTTCGGCGGACTGCACTTTATCAACATCTCGAGCTGCAGGTCGTTTGCGTTTCTTGGAAGTTGACTGTGGCAGGGTTGAAACTGGAGCAGTAGGCATAGACCATCCAGGAACCTGGAATAGTGCCATAGTATGAGAGAGGTTTCAAGTAGATTTGTGTCATTGTCAGAATTTCAAGTCCGCGAGACTGAAAATTATAATATAATTTGATCGATCGCCGCGGGCTACGGAAATTGTCAAGCGAATATGATTGTGAACCACAGCGACGATCAAACGAGTTTTCACCATCATCGATAGTGGCGAAGTTCTATGCAGCAGGACTGCTGTGAATTGTCACCCACAAACTCGCGGATACGGTGAGGAGGACACGACGGCGTGGCAAGGTTTCTTTCAAACAATCCATCAGATGATACACAGCATTGATCCTCTCAATTAGCCTCGTGCTTCAGGCCCTGGAACAGAACACACGGCAGGCGGTAGAAGTATGCGATGCTTATTTAACTGCTGCCTCGTTTATATTTCTAATCACCCAAATTCAACTTCTCCCTAGGATGTCTGCCAAAGGCAAAGAGAAGCAGACCGCTACGGCGACTAACCGCATCAATGGGACGTCGTTGCCTAAAGAAAATGCTCTCAAGCCAGTGCATACAATTCCTCCCAGCATGACGCAACCAAACCCAAACGCAACAGTGCAAAGGGCAGCATCTATTGTAAGCGCTCGTCTTTTGGGTGAATCCGTCGACACGTAACTTTTCAATGCCAGCCAAACCATTTGCACGCACATCCATCTTCTATTTCTGCGAATCAATCCAACGGCAATGCTGTGCAATCATCGGTGCCGAACTCTCATAGACCTCTTATGCGACCATCATCGGTTTGGCGAATCTTTTCTCATTCATAAATATAAATTCATAGCTTTTGTTTTTGCAAGCCTGGCATACCCTCGGCGCGTACCCCACAAACCTCAACAATGCCAGTCATAAGAAATCAAGCCACACGATTGGGAGAAGTAAGTGTCCTCCACAATTTCACAAGAGTCTCATAACCTCAGGCGCTACTGCAGTCGAGCCCCAGTATTGTGAGTGACCTTTTTAACCCTTTGGAGCATTTTTATTGAGGTTTGGCAGCATTCTAACGGTTCCATCGCTTCTCTGGATCCTGCCCATGTATGTTTTGTCTTGTTACTGTATTCCGCGGACCGGCTGACATATGACGGATGCCAAGGAGGAACTGGAACTTCTTCATGACGGTATTGCTGACACGCGAGGAAAAAGCAAGGACCATGAGCTTCGCACGGCTCCAATCATAACCCGTGATGCATATGTCGCGGCAGGTTATCGTGAAGGTGCCACTCAATACGGTGTCTTAGGTAGCGTCCTTTCCATCCAGTGAGCTTTCCCATAGTTTCCTTAGACCGCATGCTGATTCTTTATATAGCAGCAAGAATGTTGCATATAAGCCGGTTAATCCGCAACTCTACGTAAACACAGTATGTGACTTTTTGATCGTTTAGCTAAACCTCATTTCTCCAACCCGCAGAATGCACCCTTCTCTGCAGTGGTCTGTGGCGTTCAGGGCTCCGGGAAGTCTCATACAGTTTCTCTTCTTCTTGAAAGCATGTTTATTTCGAATATGCGCTCTATTGGTACCCTGCAGAGGCCCTTGGCGGGACTCGTCCTCCATTTTGGAGAAGGTGGTCCCAACTCACGGCCCTGTGAAGCCGCATGGGTCGGCTCGGCTCAACTCTCTGGTGTACAGACACCAACTGTCAAGGTCTACGTCTCGCGTTCCTCTCTAAACACGATGAAGGCGGTCTATGCGTGCCTGGGAGAATCAGTCATCGTTGAGCCACTGCTTTTCAGTCAGGATGAGCTAGACGCGCAAGCTTTTCTGTCTATGATGGCTGTTGGCTCTTCGGAATCAGCCCCGCTCTATATTCAGGGTGTTTTGGTGCGTATTCCTCTTTGATGCACCTTCGCTTGTGATCCACTATTCTTTCTAGTCGATTCTCCGTGACCTCGGAGAGGACTTTTCCTACCCTGAATTTTTACTGCAACTAGAAGTGAAAAAGGAGTCGTTCAACCCCGCGCAGCTCGCGGGACTTGAGCAGAGGATGGCACTCCTTAACTCCTTTATCAACCCACATATTAAATCGCAGACCCGCTTCGCGGAATCACAGCTCACTATCATCGATTTATCAGACCCATTCATTGATCCAGCTTCGGCATGTGGACTGTTTGAAATCATCACGCGTCTGTTTGTCAGAGCGGATGTGGGTACTGGAAAAGTCCTGGTGGTCGACGAGGCTCATAAGGTTTGCGCACTAATTCACCCTATTTGGCGTTACTTACGACAAGATTGCGACAGTACCTTTCGTCCACTAAGGGCGCCTCTGGTTTGACGAAGTCTCTCCTGACATTGACCAGAGAACAGCGTCATTTAGCGATGCGTGTTGTCATTAGCACCCAAGGTAGCACTTATATATCTTCTGCGTCCCAGGACCTCACACTTTGTGCGCCAGAACCTACGGTCGTGCCGCCAGTCCTGCTTGACCTATGCACAGTCGCAATTTTGCACCGTTTCTCCTCCCCATCGTGGTGGGATCACTTGGCGAAGCACGTATCAGCTGATATATCAGCCGAGGACGCCTTTGATCGCGTTGTCAGACTTCAGGTGCGAGTTCAATACTTGGTATCGACTTTCAATCTGATTCCGCTTCACAGACCGGTGAAGCGATCTTGCTTGCACCTTCTGGATATGGGGTATTTCCAGATGTACCCGACAATGCCAGACCGGGAATGGTAGCCCCGGTGCCGAAATTGAACCAATTCGGTCGTCGCTACGTGCTCGTGAAGACTAGACGTAGGGTAACGAAGGATGGAGGGGCATCAATTCTTGTGGTTGACGACTGAGTCGTGCAAGATTTGATCGAGGCGGTTGTCGAGGCCATTAATGCAGATGTGCGGCAGTGGAGTATATAGTTGACGATTGGTGTATATTCAGATGTATATCGAGATCTGAATCTGCTCATTTTCTTATGTTCTTAAGCTCGATGTGTCCCTCGACAATTACATTATGACGTGTCTTGGTACGTACTACATAGAGTACACATGCGTGCAATTTGTTCAGGTATAACTACTTGCAACGACTGAATCAGTATGTGTATCAGTATATGCGTAGATGTTCCATGTTGGAATGAGCCCATATTGGTGATTGGCAACGCTGTGATGACTGGAAAGGAAGGTGTGGTGCTTTAAAATATTATACTCAGTGATGAAACGAAGCAATGCTGTAGAAATAGATTGTCAGGCGGCCAGTGAGAAATGGTGAATAAGGAGGTGGCATCCAGTCTACAAGCATCGTAACCCTGTCCATCAGCAGGCCCAGAGAACATGAGAAAACGACGTGTACTTCTGCAGAGGCGAGGAGGGGATGCGGTCGATGACCCTTGGAAGATCATACCCGCATGGGACTTCCAGGGGGGAATGAGTCTTCATCTACATGGGCTACTATAGCATGCGATAGTGGACTCGACTCTGCGACACCAGCACTTGCCAACTTTCTATGGCGACGACCAAGTAAGGTCGCATTGTCGATGTCTAACTCAAAACATCCGGCACCATGACGGCGACCGCGATCTCTCGAACCTGCACGACCGTCGAGAAGACTACGATCTGCTTGATTAGGCGGGACTCCGCCGATGATGTTGCGCTTTGCGACAGTTTTTGCTCCAGCGCCAGGTGGTCCACCCTGCATATACTGCACGGGTGCATGGGTATCAGGCTCCCCTCGCCGGGCGCGTGCGTCATGCACGAGGCCCTTATCATACGAATCATCCTCCTCCTCTTCGTTGAGCCCATGCAAGTATCCTCGGGTGCCTGCGCCACCACGACCGTTGTATGCTCGCCGGCGTGCTCCTTCTTCCTCCATCCGGTGGACTGCATACGTAATGTCGAACGCTTCCTTTAAAGACGCTAGACCAGGAGAACGGGCCTCCAACACACCCCCTCGGGCAGCGGTAAGCAGAGGCGAGTCCAGTGGAGGAGAGGGACCGTAAACATGAGGAGTGGGTGGAGGAGGAGGGGCAGGAGCAGCGTTGCACCATGGATGAGAAAGGAACTCATCTATGGTATATCTTTGAGCAGGATCTACGCATAACAGATGTTGAATGAGATCCTTCGCTGGACTAGAAATCAATGACGGCTTTATAAACAAACTATCGAAAAACATACCCGAATGGCTGATATCATCCCACCACGGGCTCAAAAACGTGTAATATCCCCGAGCGACCTTCTCTGTCAAAACGTTGATACTCTCGTCGTAGAACGGCGGGAACCCGCAAAGGAGTGTGTAAAGCACGCAGCCGAGTGCCCACATATCTACGCTCCGCGAGTAACGCTCATCCTTGACGATTTCGGGGGCAGTGTATCCGACGGTTCCGCATGGTGTCATCGTTTCTTCGTTCCAGATCACCTTCGATAAGCCAAAGTCTGCTATCTTGATCCGTCCGATTCCGCCTCCGCCAACGCCTGGGGCAAACTCGCCCTCATCTTCCTTTTCCTCGTCGTAGGGGCGCTGCACGGGCCGTTTTGAAGGAATGATGGGTATCCGGTCGAATAACAGATTTTCCGGTTTGATGTCACTATGATAAGCTCCAACGTCAGCTAGATTTAGTCGCTCCACAAAAAATGTAAATACCGGTGTACAACACCGCGTTCCTCGTGGAGATAGCGGATACCATGGGCGACTTGGAGAATGACGTGCCTTGCCAGGTTCTCACTGAAATACGTGAGTTTGACTATCTGGTGAAACAATTCACCGCCCTGCATCACTGAGAGCAATTATAAGTTAATGATATGGAAAGATAACGTTATCAACACCTACGTTCCATAACCAGAAAGTAGTATTCAGGTGACTCGGAAAAGGATATCAGCCTAACGATCGATGGGTGATTTGTTCCTTTCATGATCTGCACCTCTGAAATCTCGAGATCAGCGCGGGAAATGATCGAAGGAGAATGACACGCTTACCCTTCAAAATATTCGCTCTCTATGTATGCGAAGATAATGTCGTTAGCATTATATCGAACCATTAAATGCAGACGAAAATGTCACCTCTGTTACGCGCGGCTTTTTCTTGAACTGAGGATTGAGATGTTTTTCGCCGGCCTAACAGAGGGACAAAGAAGATACAAGCAGGCAGGTACGATGCACGGAAGTCGAAAATAGCGTAGGATAGGTGGAGGACAATATACGTGAACTATGTGAGGGGCGGGGAAAACATACACGTACCTGTGATGCATTCAATTCGAATTTGCGAACGACTTTCACTACGATAAGGTTAATCGACCAAGCGAACCAGAAAAGAAGCAAAGAAACAAACCTGCGACTTTGTCGCCAGTAGTCAAGTCTACTGCCTTGTAAACATTCGAAAATGCGCCACTGAATGGGATGTGAATTTTAAGCATCTAAACCGGTGATAGGACACATACTCTCCCATCTTCTCCAGTAGCTTGAAGTTTTCCAAGCCTTTGTAGGTGGGCAACCTATTCTTCTGTTCGTAATTCTCAGGCTGTGTCATATTGGCTTGTTTCTGTCGGGTATCAGGTATAGGTTGAGGTGTGTGGTGATCGTGTTCTTGTTTATGAGACTCCTGTTCAGCTCGAGGCTGTGGCTGCTGCTGCTGCTGCAGTTCTTGTGGGTGAGACTCCTGTGGTTGCTGTCGATGTTGGGGTTGGTGAGTTGGCTCTGGAACTAGTGCGCTGTACTGCTGTGCATCGGAGTCAGGATGCCGATGGTGATGATGTTTACGGATGAGATCTAAAACATATGTAGTAGATAATGATCCTTTGAGATGAACAAAAGTGAGCATACTCTTGAAAGCGTCGACGACAGCCGGCATAGTTGAGGAGAGTGAGAGACAAATGGTTCAAAATAATCTGGAGGAGTAAGTAAGTTGGCGCTACGGGAAACACTAATGACCTCCCCCCACCGAAAATGCCTTTTTGTCGGTCCAGCCTCCAGGCTGACGTCACTGGACCAGTCACGTCACTGCCCTGCTATTGCCTGTTTTGTAAACTTCTTTATAGCGTTGTTGTGGCTGCACACGTTGTATCCAAAGATCAACTTTTTATTATTAAGTGGTATGTATGCATATTCATCTATCATTGTCATCGGTTTCCTCGCAGGCTACCAGCAATGCTTCCACTTTCCACGTCCCGATCCCTAGAACCTGTGCGATCCCTTGGCGGAGTATGCACAAGCAGCAAATTGCGTGCAGGAGAATATCCTGCCAAGCTCAACGTGCTTTGCTTGTTCCTGAGAACCGGCGTCTCACGCGCAGCCTTTGGTATAATCAGAGCCGGGCGGCTTCGTGCATTTAGCGATCCCACAGGGACGCCTTGCACACTTCCGCTGGGTGCGATTTGCTCGCCTTCGCCGCGTGTTTGCACACTGCCGTCATCTGCAGCCTGTGCTACCTCGTGGTTATTACCATTAGCCCATGCTATGACGAACACCCCTGCAAATGTCGCGCCACAGCCATATGTGAATGTGACCATCTCGTGAAAGGTAGCGCGCTCAAAATCTTTGTAGAGGACAGCAGAGCCAATGACGGCTGACAGCGTAAACAGCACAAATTGCGTGGGTATGACGATTTTGGAGTCGAAGCGCCGCAGTGCACGGTTCAAAAACCGGATTTGGAGAATCCCTGTAATGATTAGAACCTGATGGTGATGATTCAGTGCGCATGAAACTGGAAAAGCTCAAAGTGAACCTACCACAAGGACGGGATAGGTTATCCAATCAGCAAATAGGTTGACCCATTCCTCCGTCAGAAGTGTGGAGATTGCCTTAGTTGCCAGAACTGTAAATCCACCTGACGTTGTTATGAGCTCATATTGGATCGATTGGAACCGGCGACCTTACCAAATATCGCGCAGAGCCCGACATCAACCACCACAATTCGCCTCCCGAGACTACCTTCACTAAGTCCCGTTAGAATCACAGCCCCCACAAGGTATATAATAGAAAATATTATGAATGAACGTTGTGAAATAGCAGTTATCAGCCCGTCCGGTGTAAGTGGTGGTACGCCGTCATCAGAGGACGGCGTTGAAAGAACGACGGTGATCGCTCCGATCACTGCAAGTAAGATACCAGCGAGATCGTGCTGAAAAACAATGAAATTATGATTCAAGCATGGCCCAGATAGAAACATACCATGCGGAAGCGCTCCTTCAATATCAACGGAGCGAAGAAGCAGTTAGCAATGAGTGCGAACTGCGGGATATTCGATCACAGGAAATCACTGAAAATTGACAGAATATGCCTACGGTGCCTAGAGGAGCGACTACAGATGCTGGTGCAAATGCATACGATATGAAGTTGCCCGTCTCTCCGATGTTCATTAAAATGAATCCAGACCACCTGAAACAGCATTTTAACGATAGCAAGGGGTTGAGCTTCCAGAACAGGAAAACTGACCATAACTTTGACCGCAAATAATCACTTTCTGTACCTTCATCTTCCAAGTCCTCCGAGGGATACTTTTGCCTATAATTGCCATTGAGCGCGACTAGGCGCTCAGCTGGAATTATATCCACTGGAATCGTCGACACTTCTTGAGTATGTGATACATCCGCACGGTCGTCCTTAACACCACCATGCAGACTGATACGGAATGGCAGGAAACGCAACGCAAAGCTAGGTTTCCTTTGAGGTTTACCCACCCTGCGTTCGCGCATCGAACTAGTGCTCTTCCTGCTCCTCGAATTATCACGTCTAGTCTCGGCTGAGGCGCTAGCGCCGTAACGTGCACGTGGACGACTGGCGGACGAATCTGGAATCAAAGGCTGTGTCTCGGGCTCATCAGAGGAAGCAAGATCTTCAGAGGGCGTCCGGCCTTGTAGTGATCTGGAACGCAACCGATCACCCGAATGAAGTTCACGTTCCATCCTCGCCTGTCTTCGCTCCTTGGAGAGTCGGAGATGCGCAAGCTTTTGTAAATTAAGAGCGAGCGAGATAAGCACGTTTCCGGCGATGGCTACGCTGATGCCGATACCTGTCTGCAATGTGAGGTGCGGCAGGTCAATGCGCGGCTCATCGACGCTGGCCGTGCGATTCAAGGGCCCGGACCATGATGGTATATCCATATTTACAAAATGAACAACAGCCTGAAAGTAGTTTGTACGCCAGAATAGCGTGGTCAACGCCTGCTCTGGGTGTCAGCAAAGTGGTAGTCTTGAAAGAACTGAATGACTGACGCGAAAATGACAAACGTTGTGTGTATCGGTTATTATCGCTAGCTTTCAGGGATATAGGGCAAACCTGCACTGGACGTCGTGGATGACCGTCACAGCAATCTTGGGGTGGCGGAGGCCGTTCGAGAGGATAGGTCATAAGTATGGAGGGTACAATCGTACACGTTTGGAAGGTGATTCACACGTTTATGTATTACATTGCACACGTCGTACCGTGACAAGCTGCAAAGCTCGCCGTGCTTATATCAACCTCGGCTTCTTTGTAATACCCTACTCTACACTACGCTCGTTTGAATCGGTCGACTTCGCCCTAACGATGCGCGCGCAGCACACGGCCCACCCTCTTCCCGCTTTTCCGGTATATTCTTGCGCATTCGTTGCCTCAGATCAAATAGTTGTTGGTGGTGGAGGTGGTGCTGCTAGGTCTGGGATTAAGAACAAACTGGTGAGAACCGGAGGTCATGCATTTGGAATGACACGTTGACATATCTAGGGTAGAGGCTATTCAATGTCTCCCAAGACAGACAGCTGAAAATGCTCTGTGAGCATGAGCTGGAGAAAGGCGAGGACGCCCCTATGAGTATTGCTGCTCATCCAGAGGTATGTCGTGGTACATTGTCATCATAGAAGTAGATTCTTAAATTCCACAGAGCAGAAGCTTTGCCTGTGGAATTAATAGCTCTGAACAACACTTGGAGAAGGGTGAAAATGAGAATTGCAGGGTGTTTTCGATTAGTGACTCTGGAAATACGTGCGTCCAGTCGCGTTTATGTTGACCCACGATGTTGACCACTTCCTATAGCCTAGTCAAGGAAGCTACGCGTGGTACCTTGCCTACTGGAGCTCTCGAGGACTACCAGGTAGGCTATGCTTTGTTGAGATTATTTTATGTTTTACGCGGATAATACAGCGCATAACCGTATTATCACCGGACGCAAAGCTCCTGGCAGTGGCCGGTGAACATGATGTAAGCGTTAACACTATGGTTTGTCTATGCGAGCTCAAGTTTGTGTTGTAGTTCTCTCTTCTCGCGTACCCTTCTCTTTATCCTGTCGCTCAACCCATTCAAATACCCAAAGGCGAGATTTATGACGCAACATTTTCATCAACGCATGTGCGTTCTCACTTCGTCCATCCCGTCTCGTGCCCCTCACTACGTCTTCCAGCTTGTCTTGGCTACTAGTCTGAACCTGTTAGTCTACGCACTTCCGGAGCCACCTTCGGAAGGCAGTGAGCAAACACCCAAGAAGAAGAAGGGCAAGCAGAAGAGCAAAGGCAAGGAGAAGGAGAAGGACGCGCCTTCTAGGACTCCTAGCCAGACTCCCGAATTGCGACTTGTGAAAACAATCGATGTTCCTTCAGTTCCTGGGGCTCCAGCACAATCCACCGTAACCTTCCGCGCAGCGAGGTAAGTTGAATTATAGACCATTTTATACTAGGATTATTAATATGTGTTGCAGGTTTCACCCTTGTAACTACAACACGCTGTATACGGCTGTTAATACTGTCGCACCTCGGGTGAAGAAATCAAAGACCGCCAAAAAGCAAGCTTATGTATTGAAGTGGAGAGTCGATTTACACGAGGAGAAAGATTCCACCCACTCTATCTTTATGGAGCGCGCCCGAAAAGCAGGCGAAGGTGGCTTGACATGTTTTGACGTTAGGTTCGTGAACATTCATCTCGAAAGTACAAGTCGTGTCCATCTTATATATTTTTTTCCAGCCCCAATGGGAAGTTCCTTGCTTTCGGTTCATCTGATTATTCGTTGGGAATGCTGGATAGTACCACTCTCAGTGTGAGTCAGCAACGAATGCAGAGATCATGTACTTACATTGGATTTAGCCGCTGCTTTCTATACTGAAAGCTCACGAGTTTCCTATCACCACTGTTCGATTCAGTCCCACCTCAACAATGCTTGTATCCGGTGGTGTTGACAATTCGATACGGATTGTTACAGTACCGGAGAAGTTTGCTGGCCAAAGTGAGCTTTGCGATTGAACCTTAATGTTAGTGGAAGTTGACGAGCATTTTGTAGCATGGACTCTTATCATCCTGATTGTTCTGGCCCTTCTTATCGTAGTGATTGGCATTCTGTTGCAACAATATTTAGCAATAGGCGCCAATTAGCTAGTGGGACTTCAATGCACGCAGCGGGGCCTTAGGCACAGTTTTATGACTATCCCTATTAGAGAGTATGCTACAATATATATTCAAGCACAATGCAATGTTCATTGACAAAGGTCTAGTCATAATCGTCCTCCTCGACAAGTTTTCGCTTCAGGCCGTTTGCTTGCGTGTCTTCTGCAGTCTGCACCTCCTCCATCGCGTCGTCACCTGAGATATCGTCATCATCATCACCTTCGGCGCCAAAGAGACCATCCGCTTCTTCGTCACTTCCTTCTGCTTCTGCGGCGACGATGGGTGCAGGTGTGCCAGCGCTCATGTCAATATCAGTTGGTGTTATGGGGGCTGCATTGGTGTATGGTATGGCAGCAGGTTCCATGTCGGCATCTTCATCTTCATCGAGACCATCTGGTAGTTCCTCCTCCTCCTCTTCCTCCTCCTCGATGTCTTCGATCTCCTCGTCATAAAGTTTCGCGTCTGGTGGTGGTTTATTGGGTACAAGATCGAAGTTGACAGCAGTGAGGGTGTCAGATGGGGGCGGGACTCTGACGCCAAAGACTTCTGGTACAGAAGGAAGGGGTGTAGCATTCGTCTGAGATGCTAATGACAGAATATACTGTAACAGGGTGTTTTAAGGATAAAGTTGAATGGAGTAGATAATGTGTGCATACTTCTTTGGGCACACGACCACCGAACTCCCAGCCCACGCGGGCTTGTATAGCAAGGACGACGTCATCCATCTCCATTTTGGACGCGCCGGTTCGGCCTGCATGCTCTGCATATACCTGTGCATCGGAGAGTACTTGGCTTGTGTATCTGTGGGCGAACTCCAGAAGTTGATGTAAAACGCCTGGCTGGGCATCTTGTACTGTTGGGGTAGATGCAAGGAGGAGAGCGATTGCTCTGGCTGTGGGTGGAAGTGTATCTGCAGGCTGTTGAGCCGGTGGAGGACGCGCTAAAGACATGATCAATAATAGACTGTAACAGAAGGATAGACAGTATAATAGGAAAAGACTATCAGAAAGGGTAATCTGTTCTCACGAATTCAAGGCCTTGTAGTCTAGAGGTACGATACTTGCTTTGGGTGATTCATTAACAATTGCAAGTGGCCTGGGTTCGATTCCCAGCAAGGCCCTTTTTATTTTATTGGCACGGGGTATAGTGAGTGTCCAAGCAGCCTTTTGAGCGACATTTTTGGTATGGGCCAGGGTTTTGTTTCGTAAATACTTGTTTTGGCTAACTTGAGGTCTCTTCTACCCATCAAATGTCGTCGCTGGCCACAGTAGACCAGCGATTTCTTGAGTGCTTTTGCTGATTAGTAGGAGCGCTGTCGGCGTTGTCGATGTCCGGGACAACTCGGATGCCGTAGCGCTTTTCGGCTGCCGAATTCTGCGTGTGTCATAATCTGATTATCAATTATTTGTCAGATAAGATTCCCACTGGTGAGAAGTAAATTCTAACTCCGACAACATTCCTTAGCAAGTGACACCGAAATTGCTTCCAGCTTTTCATCGTCCACTACCACCATGTTCCGCTCAGCACTCACAAAGACTGGTCTCATTACTGCAATAGCTCCAAAGGCTGCAAGAGCTGGTCTAGCTCCAGTTCTTGCTAGAGGTTACCATGAAAATGTCATTTCGCATTACGAGAGTCCAAGAAATGTTAGTGTTTCCACTCATTTCGTTGCTCTTCGAGACGACTCATCTTATTCCAGGTAGGCTCCCTTCCGAAGGGTGACATTGATGTTGGTACTGGATTGGTTGGAGCACCCGCGTAAGTCCCGTGTTCTCTTTCGCTCCCTTCTCCCAATCCTGACCATCGTTTCTATCGACCAGTTGTGGAGACGTCATGAAACTACAAATCCGTGTGGATGAAAGTGGCATCATCAGTGATGTCAAGTTCAAAACGTTCGGTTGTGGAAGCGCCATCGCTTCCAGCTCATACATGACTGAGCGTGTCAAGGGTCTTACCCTTGAAGAGGCAGGGAAAATCAAGAACACTGAAATTGCCAAGGAGTTGTGTCTTCCCCCTGTGAAGCTCCATTGCTCCAGTGTGTCCTATTTTCTCACAGTACATTCCGGATCCTATCTGATAACTCATTTCTCTAGTGTTAGCAGAAGACGCTATTCGTTCTGCTATTCGGGATTATCGGTCAAAGCGGAGTAATCTCGCCGAGGGCCACAAAGCGGGCTTCATCGACGTTACCCAGAGTGCAGTTACTGGAGAAACGGTAGCAACTGCACATCCTGGTCGGGCTGCATAAATAGGCTTCCCATGTCGACATCCCTCCCTGTGCTTCGCTGTGCACGTCCTATCATTCATTCGGCTTGTTCTGCATATCCATGTTGCATCGATTCCTGCATTTTATGTTCACCTATTTACAAAACGTCCTTGGGATGAATTAGTTACGTAGTTCTCCCCTGTATTACTACTGTCGCAATGACATTGTTCATTATTTTATATCGCGTTACCCAGAATAAGCAGCTAGTCGAATGCGAGAACTAAACTGTGTCTCTATCAACGAGACCTTCACTGCGTCAAGTTGATACAATGATATCTATCCCTCATAATAACGATCCGCATAAACGCCTCACAGTATTCTGGAACTCTCGTCTCCTCGAAGTCCATCCATGCTATCAGATTGGCCCGCCTAACCCCACAAGCGTACACCGAAGTTAAATGGCATAAACCACTCAACCCAACAGACAGACACAATCTGGCACACAATTTTCGATCCCGTCAGTATCATGGCAATGAGAACATGGCCGACACTCATTTTTCTCAGTTATAATTATAACACTACATAGAGCGTGGAGGACTGTATTTGTACTCTGCGGGGCTCGAGATACCACTCTCGATGTCGTCCGAGAAACCGTCGACGTGAGTATGTACACTTTTTTGCAACGTGACCTGAACACCCCCGTCTGGGAATGACGGAGTGTATACTTGTGGGTTACTCATGGGCTGTCTGCTGCTCGCACGCGTCACCCATCGGTTTCGTGCGGATGAACGCGAAATCGTGGCGTGATGGGAATCACCGTGAGAGAGACCAAGTCCGACTCGTACGATAACTGAAGAAAACTGGGAGGAAGCAAAGAAGGACGTGAGAAAGGGCGAAAAGACGTGACGGAAATAAACTTGCCACAATACCCTGTGTCGGAGAACCGTGGTGCGGTTGAGCGGACTGGAACCGGCCATGCAAATGACTACACATTACTCACGATAATCGGCGACATCTTTTAGTTGGCATCAGATCAGCTTTTGCAGAAATTTGTTTTTTGCTAGACTTACGGAATTCAAAAAAATAAACATGGCTGGTGACCCAGAAGTATACGTTGTAATCATAACCACAAGTAGGGCAGAATATGCAGAACCTATTGGAACGTTAACGCTTGCGCATTAAGAAAGATATTGATATATACTTACCCGATTCTACTATAATGGGCACCAAACGGGAAACCTGGTTCTCGTTATCCTTCGAGAAAGGCGCGACCGCTTTCTGGATCTTCAAAATCTTGATGGCGATCAAGCCTGAGATGCGAATTCAGTCTGATTCCCGGTGTAGATTGAAACGACAAACATGTGCAGATGACATTCATAGCAAGAGTGATTGAATAGAACGTCGTAACGCGTACGAAGAGGGCGTCGACAAAAACGTTTGCACCCGGAAGGATTAGGCTGAGGCTATACACCCAGAAAATACCAATAGCTATGTATCGTGTCAGCTGCAGCAGAGCGACGGTAGAAGAAGACAAACCGATGTCTGCAATAAATAACAAGAAAGGGAAAGTCGCAATGAAGTAGTTCCTTCCCCATACAATGAAGGAGCGGTATAACTTCAGAGCTTGTTTAGTTATAATAATGGCGTGCTTACGACACGTACAATGAATGCATCAGACACTAGTGTAACAGCAACATAAAGACAACTCTTAACAATGTTTTGCCAAGTGTCCCATGTGCTATAATATTTGCTTGGATAATTTGGTATTGATTCGTCCAAGGTGAAAGCTTCCATATTCCGTAGAATGTCGATGGCAAGGTGCTAGAGCGGTACCTATAAGAAACGCGGATATTGCTGAACGAGAAAATTCGTACTGCCGTGATGAGAATGAACAGCGAAACCGCAGTGCCCACCAAGTAATCACTTGGCTGAGAGTGTCTCTTCTTTAGCACAATCATACACTGATTGAATACCATCAGGTATACACCTAGATAAAATATCAGCATAAAATATAGTAAGAGATGGAATGACAAAACCATATGCCAATGATTCTAGAAAGACACCGGTGAGCTCAGCTTTCGGGACTGTCAGTGCCATAGTAGCTCAGGTTGCCTGCATGAACGCACGAAAAATTCTCGTGTCTAATAAACAGTTCTCAGCTTGAAGTTCGTCGCACGATTGCCACAATGCCACCTGATCCCCCCATCAAATGAAAATTGGACAAAATTAGAATAACCCGTCACGCCGCAAAGTTCAAACATCCAGTATAAGTACCTGAAATGCGCTAATCTGCGTCAAGGTAGGAAAAGTAGATCCTGCTTCTGCGATATCAATAGACCTACACTCACAAGTTTAGGAGCATCCCTCGTACTTCCCGGCGAAGGAACCGCCAAAGCGTGCACTGTCAGACTTTCACCTGGAAGCGAGCGCTTCCATTTTAGGCAGCAGTGAGATAGGATTTCAATGGTCGCGCCCACGTTATGCTAATGTGCCAGCAAGGTAAAAGTGGGTAAAAAGAATAACAGCAAACAGACGGAAACATGTGCCATGCGTACGAGGCCACACACAACTGAGAGTTGGTGTGCCAGCACTTCCTGCGGGGGCCGATGCTGACAAACCCAACAATAATTAAACTGTTTTCATTTAAGCAACACTCTCGCTCTTACAAGATGATACATCAGAACAGAAGATGGTAACAACGGCAAGGCGCAGCGCAGGCACGCACATGGGATTCAGGACAAAAGAGGCAAGACAGTAGACGCGCTGAAGCGGGCACTTCGCGGAAGCCAATACAGATGTCTGTAAGATAGATGTGACGAATGCCTAGCGTTATACCTTGCTACTGGAACCCTTCTGTCCCATAAAGGTGAAACTGCCGGATGCAAACCATCGCTCATTGGCTTCCTTGACTCGCTGAGCGGCGGCAGCACGATTTGTTAGCTCGAAACCTACGAGAGGACGTCAATGGTTCATTCCATGCTAACTCCGAGAGATTCTTGCCTTGCACAGGAGTAACTGTCAGTGACGTCGCTGTTCCGGATGTTGACGACCCGCCCTGTGCTGCACGCGTAAGCGTGGCAGTACGCAACTTGTTCGCCTTCGAGAGTTTCGCTGCGGAAGGCAAATGTATTTAAGGTCTCTGAAATGAATGGAAGGTGTACTCACCACGACTCTTTGCTTCTCCCATACCCGCCCGAACCTTACCCGTGCCCACACCGATCATTCCCAGACCCTTGGTCTGATCGAATGCCCCAACCTCCTCTTCGGCCTCACCAAATGCCATTCGGTTCTGTAGTTTGCGGAGTTCAGTTTGGGCATAAGCTTCTTTCGCTTTGCGTGCTCTACGACCGTGTCAGTAAAGCAATACAAGATTCGATGGATAACTTGCCGCTTGCCGCCTCTGCGTTTCTTCGGACCATCATTAGGTAATGGAAGTGCTTTCGTGACTTTAGCAGGTGGTGGAGCAGCCAGCCGGTCAATGTGCTTTTCAATTTTTTCTCGGAGCTCTTCACCATATGAGCCTAGGTATAACATCAGCCAATGGTGATATATAATGTTTACGAGATTGACTGACCGTCTCTTCGTGTCCGTTCGAGGTCCATGCGCGCAGCCAGAACAGACTTCGCTCCTACTGTTCGCTGAACCTTGAGCTGGTATTCAGGTGGCGTCTGCTGGATCAAATCTGATTGGAAGACGAATCCGGTGTGTCGCCGTTGAGTGAACGTCGAAAAACCCAGTGCGATTTTCTTCTGAGCACCTAGCAGCTACATGAGGACTGTGAGACGTGCAGTGTAGGGGAGGCTAAAGCTGCGACATACATGCACATTACATGATGGCATTTTGGCGAGGGGACCAAGGCCGCCTGCCACACCGAGTAACTTTGCGGCTGTAGTGGTACCAACGATTGCTGAAAGATTTGGTGCCAGAACATTCATTCTTGAGCTGACGTACATGAAAATCTATCCTCTTTTATTAGCCACGCCACTGGCGACAGAGGAAACAATAATTCACCTTTTTACGTGCCTCCTCGAGTTTATCTGCGAGGTCACAGGCTCTCTCAACAGCTGCCCACTGAGCCTCCGTGAGAATTTCACCGGTTGTCGTTGTTGCAGTTATAAGGACACTCATGACTACAGCAGGTGGAAGGACTCCTGCAAGGTCGGCTTTCGTTGGGTCCTGTAAGTCAATAGTGAGCAGAAAGACATTACTAGTATGGGACTGTCCATACCTCTGTGTTACCGAGAACGCGAACCGCGCGGACGTACTGTGTTGGGTCTGGGACGAGTTGCTCTAACTCGGGGAACTTTGCAGCATAATGGTCACGTATGAACTTCAAACACGGGTGTTTCAGGGGCATGCACAATAAGCAACCAAATGACATACTTTGTGCACCACAAGAATTTCATTGTCTACATCCACGGACAAATTGTTCGCTTGCACGATGAGAGTGTATTCCGGGTTTAAATGGGCAGGTAATGACATCGCTTCCGGTGTGCTAGGATTGACTTGATATTTCTCGATTTCCTGAGCAAGATGCCAGCTCAAAGTCCGAGCTCATCAAAGAGCATTTGTACGTACCTTTAAGATGTCTGACATCCGTTTACTGCCTTCGAGCTTCGCTATGGAGCTCACGTCCTCGATCCCGCCCAAGTCCATTTGCTGTACATCCTCTGCATCAAGTTCGTCTGCGGGCTTCACGCCACCTTCGAGGACTAATCCAGTAGCTCCCTCTGTTTCAGCTCCTTCTTCCGCTTCTTCACCCTCACCCTCTGACATGTCTGCATCGTCAGCAGCCTTTCTTTTCAGTCCATTGGTGCTGTTAGTCGTGGAGGGTGCAGCTTGGATGGCCTCGTCAAATTCTTCAGCGCCACCGTCTGACAGGTCGTCGATGTCAGCGAGGAGTTCGTCAGCTAGTCCGCTCATCAGGAGAACCAGTGTTCACGAGACTCTTCAAGATGATTTACAGTAACAGACTAACAGAAGGTGCGATGACATAAGCAAGCGACATAGTTGATGCTACATGTAGATCACATGTACCCTAGTCCCTAAGCTACAGTAAATATGAATGTATAATACCCGGTTCATCAATTGAACGATTTCCTTGTTCAAATAGTATAACACACTGATCTATCCGCGTGCAGGAGATTTGAAGCCTCGGCCCACTTCTCTGCGTACTCCCGCTGATCAGGAAATCCATGGATCCACCCGTATTCCACATGGACAGTTTGCAGCAGGACATCAGACGAAAAAGCAGCGATATTTTCCACCGCAAGGGTCCTCAAAAAAGTAACGTGGAAGGTAAGAAGGTGTTGGGGGGAGAATCCAGTCCAATGATGGTAGTGAACGTCCTGTTCTTCGATAGGGGAGAAGTCAACTTCAAGCATCAGTTCTGTTAAGTTTGTATAGTGTCTGAGGAGATATACGGGGCCAACTGGTGTCATTGATGATGGCACAGGATTTTGCAGGTCTCTGTTTAGAAGGAGTTGCACGACCAAAGCGGCGACGTTATCCAAAGAGATCCCACAACCCACAACAACAGATATATGCGTTAAATGTTTGAATGTCAAGAGCGGATGGAGGTCCCGTAGCGCTAGTACTGAGGATGGGGTAAAAATGTGATGTGGAGGATGGCGTGCATCCACAATTCGGAGACGACGAAGGGCTCTATGACTGAGGGAATCAAATAGGCAACAAAATGATTGTACCAAGACAGATGCTCCTGCATAGTCCCTGCTGAAGATCGAGAAGCTTATAAGCCTGTTCTGCACTCTGTTCACGATGTCCACAGCAGACAGAATTTTTCGTGCAAACAAGTCAAGTGTTTGAAGGTTGTGAAACAGCACGCTCCCCTTTGAATACAACGTACTGTTGGAGAAAAGCTCTTCCAGAGACGGGGTGCGTGATAAATGGCCCAAACATTCTGCATCGAGGGTTCCACAGTGAAGTGCGGTGAGCTGATGCAGATGGCAAAAAGTTTGAGAAACGGAGCCGCAAAGAAGATGATCTGATGCATGTATGGTCAACTTGCGCAAAGCAGGACATGTGGGAGCAATTGAGGAAATAAACTGTTGCAGGCTATGTATATGAGGCATGGCCCAGACATCAAGGACAATTGAATAAGAGATTTTGTCATCATTCGATTTGGGAGGGGAGCCATAAGTTTCAATCTATGGACGTAGAAACAGTTGTGGTATCCATGGACCAAGACAAGAGAGTGCGACGTGCTTCGATTAGCTCGTATCAAGCCAAAAAAATTCAATTAAAGATGTATGGCTGTATCTTTGCAATGATTCGAATAGACATCGAGCTGGTACTTTGGATTGCTTTGCTACATTTGGTAACTACCTTGTAACCAAATTTGACGTGGTCCGTGCACGAACTGTCAAAAGTATATAAGGAGGTCTTCGACAAACTGAAATCTTCATACTTACCTTGATGGCATAGGCTCCTTCATCTACCTGGGTTTATGGGCCTTGGGGACCCTTCATAGCACGGCGACCTTGTCCATACAGAGGGTAACCACGGTTTGTATGGGCTCCGGCTCATGCACCGTCTCAATATTTTCCTGTCCTGTCACGGCCACTCTGGCTGGGCAGGCCGTCTTTTTTTTCGAGCTTTCGAGCTCCTAACCCTAACCCTAATATAGCGATATATGTAGTAGTTGATTTATATTTTATGAATTTTACTTGAAAGCAATTTATATACTTGTCTGAAATGACCCCGTAGTACAAGTGGACGATGAGCTCGCATCCGCCAGATTCACCACGGTCATCCCAGTCACTCGCGCCAGAAGGTGTTCAGGGTGATCTTGAACTGGAGCTGCTTGGGCTCGCAAACGCACTGTACAATCTCGGAACCACCGTCATCAACGACTCTACCAAAGACCGTGACAAACCAGGTGGTGCTAAGCAGGTTGGCCCTAGGGCGTGCGTTTTCTCTTCTACTTCTTATCTTATCGTTTAAATGAATGACTCCCGATGGTTAGAAATGATGTCGTCCATCATCTTGCTACCATCGATGAAATGGCACAACATATTCCGACCATGATCCCGTTTCAAGTTTTATCCGACATCGACAATGCACGCAATCCTATGCAATTGACCAAAGAGCGTCTAGAAAGAGCAGCCACTGAGAACCAATTTATGAACGGCAAGATAGCAGCCATCGATGTGAGCATAGTCCTTTTTTCAAATCTGGTTTCCGTTGACTCACTTCCTTTGCAGTCATACCGCAAGCTTCTCAATGAGGCTTTAGCAATCAGCTTCCCAGAAACCGCCGAATATCTCCATCCTAAACAAGATGTCATCAAAATGGAGACATAGTCCGAGTCATGCCACCTGTAACACCATCATGACCTCGCGGCTACTTCTCTCAGCCTGGATCCCTTCGGCGCTCAAGAACGAGGAGCACGTGCCCGCGCAGATATTGAAATCGGACTTGAAGACGAGGGTTATTCCTTGCTATATTCATTCCGCCTCTCGTATTGAAATTAATCCCTATAATCGATCTGACTCAATTAAAAGAGCAGAATTTCTCATTGAGGATGTTCTAGACGCGATTTTGAAGATACACCGTAGGAAGTATCCGAGTCACCCATTGAATAAAATGACGCGAGACGGGATCTACCCTGCTAGCGAAGTTATTAAGGTGCGTTAAAACTATCATGCTTGAGCGGCCCAAACAATAGAGTAAATGTTGTGGCTTCCTTCGGGCTTTTTTGCTACCTCCGTGCTTCTCAGTTCCAGCCCTTGCTGTATCATTGCCTTTGTGGCGCTCGAATATACTCGGCGGCTATCTCACCGCCACCACTCATACTTCATCGGGATTGTCGCGAAGAGCTGATAGTACTGGGATCATCTGATGAGAAACACGCCTCGGGAGTCGGGCAGTCTAACAATCACGTCGCCATTTCCATAAGTGTAAGTCTCGAATATAGGAATTCGTATACAATACATCCCGCTCTAACCGCACTTATATTTCAGGAATCACATCATTCTGTCGTTTATCTCACGTCCACATTCGCAACCCGCAGTCATTCTAAGGTGCCCGCTTTTCTTGATGGGATTGTTGGGCCGAATATGCGAGATCCTCCTTTATAAAATTTTTCCAAACGGCACCATTTACTTGATTGATATCCTTTCAAAGCACGATACATCATTGGCGCGTTGTTAGACATGAGAATCATAGCGCGGCTGATGGCAGCAGCGAACGATATCCCCTATCTCTATGAGTCTTCTCACTGTCTATTCTGATAGTAGACCCATCCCTGCGACAAGTGCCACATCTAAGGATAGTCCAAGTTTTGTCTTTGTTGGGCGCGCACCGTATCATGCAAAGGGGAAAGTAGTGTGGCATTAATCTCGTGACCATTCCTCGGACCTTCTTATCCACGTTACGGCATGGAGTCAAATCCACTTGGGATTGGCACGAAACCACTTGGAGGTAGTTCGCGCGAGTGCCTGTGCTTCACCGTTAGGCGCAAAGGAGGCTCATAGTCCGATGATACACGATGAATTAATATTACCATGTAATTACCAAAAACGCACTGAAGGGACCCCGGAAACCCGTATCTCTGAAGCTGAACCAGTTCGAATGTTCTGAGGCGCCTGGAAGCCGCATCGCCACTGGCACGCCTATCGCCTCAGATCCTCCATGCTCCATGCTTCGATATTGGTTTTGTATCACCGCGCAACGAGACTTTGTTAGAAGCCGTGGGACACATGGTCATGTATGTCTGCCCACGGCCGGCGGTCACCGGTCACCATCCTCCTATGTAGCAGCGTAAAACAACCCAACCTCGGCGTAGGACAATAATTATTTGATGCCTTGGAGCTTGAAAAGGGGATGGGCGTCGGAACTAAACTCAAAGTACGTGCGCTGTGCCTTTCATTCTCGACGAATTAAGGTGTGCGTAAAACGATACGGATATCGGCAGGACTCCATCTAGTTGTGGGTCCACACACCCGTGGCGACAATGAGCTATCAACGTGCAAGAGAAACGAAATTGGCCTCATTCAATGTGAATTCCGGTCAAGGTCCATGATAGTGGTTTGAGGGATGATATTCCAAACGGACTCTTTCTGCCAGGAAAGCATATAGGCAAATCCGTCCCGGAGAGCCTGATCATGATCAGATCGATAACACCAATGTATTCCCACTCGTTCAGGGATGTGAGAAAAAGTTGCACGCACACTAAGTGGATGAGAATTTCGATTTCATAGAGAACTTGAGCACTTGTCCTCAGGGGAGGAATCCGGTAGCGCGAGCTATCGCATCAGCACGAGGGTGTTACGTGTACTGTCGACGTAAGACTCGTGAAATGACTGCACGAGGTGTCTATGATACAGATAGGGGTACAGCAAACGTAGGAAAAATCAACTAATACAGCAGTCAACCATCACGATCAGGTTCTACATATAATATTACAAGCAAGTTAACACTCAGCAGTCAACAGTCGCGATCAGGTTCTATAATTTGCCTACTATAGCACGATACACCTGCATTTAATGAATCATGAGAACAGATATCATTAGGCGGCATTGCATCTATTGGAGAATATGACCTTCTAGAATCTAAACCCCATATCCAAATTATTGCCTAACCAAACGCACGTAGAGTTCATCACTCGCTCAGACGGAGAGAAAGAGGGTTCTCTCACGCATGTACGTACAGCTCAAAAGCAGCCAATTGCAGAGATGCCGCATCGAGGCGTCTGCCAGTGTCAGCCACCACCATGACCGAAACAATGCATGGTGTAGTCTGTGGCATCTAGCAAGAGATATTTTTACATCTGATTCAAATGCGGCGAATTGTCATTTGAGTCCGCGGTATTTCTGGATCTGAGTGATAGCAGGTCAGATGAGGCTGGACCTAACAGCATAGTAGATAAGTAAGGACACGAGGCGAAATAACCATTCATGAACAAGATCCCCGGTGCCGCTCGATCTTCCTCGTCAAAAGACAGAGTAGCAAGCACATGGCCTGCCATCATGCCATCATACCGATGCTATGTACCAAAGGCGTGTTTTCTCTCTCGAGATAGTGCTCCGTTCCTCGGACACTAGGATAACAGCTGGTAAAAACACGGGGATGTGACGAACGGGGCCGATAAATTTGTCACTTACCAGATAAGGTGAGGTGAGGGGGCGGGAACAACCGATACTATCAAGGCGTCGCCTGCTGATTGTCACTGATCCGAAGATTGAATCGCTCATTGTGCATAGTACAAGGAACATGCCGATCCAAGTCACAATCGATTCGTTTCCACAATCAGAGGCGCTTGCTTCCGTGGCGTTAAAGTCAGTCTGAGTAGATTAAGTTGAGAGAGCAAAAGTAGAAATCCTTGACGTAAACGTGGGAGCTGCTGCAGAATTGGCTCAGGGAGTCGTGACGAAACCTAACCATCGAGTATATCAAATCGCCTAAGTTTGGCGATTTATATTTGGATCCAAACGTAGTGAATCAATGCAAAGTGAAGAGATTATAGGTATCGAGCGCGCCAGAATCATGACCAAGAGGCCTTTAAATAGGGCGTTACGGCAACTGAGAGATGTCAGGACGCCCGCACTGCGATGGCGGTACATGTGCAGAATAATGAATCCTACGATTGTTGACGATCCTAGGTTAACGCGAAGACTACTGCATACGAGAAGAACATGCCCACATTATAAAACAGTTCATTCAAGCAGATATCGCCATCTTCCCAGTGAGATACCATGTGAGACCTGCAAACGATCAACGAGGATAATTTTATAGGCTACAAACGACTCCTACCGGCCACCCTGCCCCATATTTTCTGTGATCTGGACCAAGACAATATACTTGCTGCGTTAGTATTATAAGACAGGGCCATATTGTAGATATAAGCCGTCAGTCGTTCCACGTACAATCCGTTTGGTTGAATCTGCACCATGCGCTCTTTGACGCGATCACCTATCTCCTTCATCCATGCTTTCACTTGGTCTCGCTCAATAGATGACCATACAGCGTGCGAAAGTGTTGCTGGCAGGAGTTTCTTCACGTATGCTCGCAACACCTCAGAATCGAATGCAGGTCTAGGCGGATGAGGAGACAATGCCCCAGACCGCGAAACAGGGGATCGTAATCCCAGTGTTGTCATAACTTCCTCGAAAAGAGAGATAATCAAGGAATGAGGCGAAGTGTAAATTGACCAGCGAGGCATGTACATGTTTGTTTGGTCATATGACTTTTGTCCCGACTTCCGAGCACATATTGGACTTTCCGCTAAACTACGAGTTTCCTGTGTAGCATCCTCACCTCCGCCCTACCGCTCTCGCCTTACATTCTGTTATTGGTTTACTGAAGTCGGGCTCTCTAAACAAGCAGAAATGTCCTCAATAACGTTCCCACACTCGGACGAGGACATGAACTCGTCTTTGCCTCCTAGCTCAATGCACGACCAGATGCAGGAGTCCTTCTATGCCCCCTCAGCGTTTGACATGTCGAGTTCCTTTCAAATGAACCCTCTGTCTGCGCATCCGCCTCGTACGCCGCGTCAGAGCAGTGCTGCGCACTATAGGAATATGAGCATGAGTATAAGCGTATACGACGAGAAGGCAGAGGAACAACAAGACACAGAGACAGTCAAAGGGGAGAATCCGGAGGTAGACGAAGATGGTGTGGATGCGCTAGGCGAGGAAGATGTACGTGTGAAAGAAGCTGAAAAGTTGGTTAAGACCCATGAGGTGTGGCGGGATCTCTTTGTTACAAGTAACGGACGGGACAAAGCATTCGTGAGTGATGATTTCTTCGCTAGACAGGTGACAGCAGTAACCTCTGAAGTAGAAATTAATGCAATACTCGATACGCGTGTATCTGCTCTTTCACAGGAAGATACTATTTCGTGGTGGAAACTCAGCTTGGCAGCTGGAAATTGTCCGAAGACTTTTGGCTGCAAAGAACGGGTTCTCTTTCACCAGGTACGTACCATGCCAACCTTAATATATCTATTGACAACTGATGGAGCAAACAGGAAAATGCTCATCATGTTCAACTGGTTAAACCCCCTGAGTCAGATATTAGCGCAACAATCTGTGCCCTTCTCGTCCTCCGGTTCCTCCCTTACCCCTCACAGCATCACAGCTGCCCCTGCGCCGTCATCCAAACTTTCTCAGTCATACGCAGGTCCCTTTCTTTCACACCCGTTTCTCCGATCCTTGTTGTCGGCTCCACCGCCTGTTCTCCTTGAGCTTGTAAATGGCTTATCAGATGATGTATACGCGCTTTCCCGACTTGGCCTAATTGGCCCTAAGCTAGGAGAACGCGCATCCAGGTTTGCCAATTGGTGTTGGCTCCTGAGTACACTGGTTGGTCTAGTCGAGAACGGTGTCGAAATGGGAGTAATCGAGGGCCTTCAACGAGAAGGTGCCTCACTATCATTTTTATAAATCTAGTGCTCATTTTTTCCAGTTGAATCAAGGGCATACAAAGAATCGCTCTCAGGGGCTACTTCTAAGTCACAACCAAAGGAATCAAAGATTGACGAACGCGAGTTAGCACGGCTGCAGAAAAAGAACTATTGGCTCCAGATTTCAAGAGCAAAGCTTGTCGTGGACTTTATCTTTGTCTGTAAGTGATTTTATTGCAGAGATGTCTTCTCCTTTGATCCGCGTGTTGCAGCATACGATATATTCGGGATAAAACGGTGGAAAGACACTATCCAGTCCTTCGCTGGCCTTGCAGCAGCGGTCCTCAGGTGAATTCCCTTTTCTTCATCACCATCAATATCCATTAATTGGTGTTTACCAGCTCCGCCAAGTTGTATGACAAGCAAAAAACTGTGCTTGTCAATAAGGCCCTGGTGAGCTGCTAGCTGTCGGTGCCTCGGTTATGCTTCTTGCCACGTGGGTCTACAAATGTCGATATGCTTCCGCATTGCCTCCCTTTCTTGCGTCATCTATGTTGTCTGGACTTCTTATGCATTTTTACACTATCACTCATTGCCTGAAATATGCTTTTGTTGGCTGTCCTCTAATACCCACACTTACTACTGCTTGCTTCGAGCTTGTCAAGTATTTATTGCAGATAGGTTAATAATTTTGGGCGAAGTGGGGGTCACTGTTGAGAATAACTTCGACCGATAAAACCAAGAATAACCAGTTGCTATACGCTGGAGGATCACCACAGCCACCACTTAGAGGTAGAAGTACGGGAGGACGATGCCGTCGACTCCTGTAGGGCACGTTTTTTCTGCAACCTGTCCACCTCTTCTTCGAGTTGACGTACTTGCTCCTGAGCTTCATCAAGGAATTTCTCGTGAGCTAGTTCGCTCTGCAAAAGCTGCAACCCCTGATCAAGTCAATGCCCCAAATTAGCAAACACGTTGATATCGAACAGCAAAAATGATGCGAAAGACCGCATCCAAATACGCCGGTGACGACAGTGCTTACCAAGTATACAGCAGAGCCTAAAAGGGCAACCGGAATCATGCCCGGTAGCATGGATGCATACCATTCAGAATGTGCGGACCGTGGTTCCGTGGTCGAAGCATATCCACGGCTTGGCCGCAGCAGAGCGCGTAGTGATCGCGCCTTCGTGAGTCGAGCTAGGGGCAACATATCTTCCAATGTTCCCTACCTATATTAGAAAGGCGGATGACTCGAATGGATTGCCCGCGGTGATTGTGGTGCAAGGCAAAAATATGTTGCGAGAAATGCGTGTAAAAGTACTAGAGCGTGTGTGCGTTCGCTGGGATGAACGATACAGGCGCTCTGAATGATGGGAGTTCGGGTTGAACTATGTACTGTGATGCAGGATGGATGAGCAATTGACACTGTGGGATATTTGAACTTAAATAAAAAAGCGCGTACCAAGAAAAGACTTAGTGATTGGCACCAGGCTAGCACGGAACGATGAGGGTAAGATTTTAACCCCGTTGAAAAGAGATCTTGCCAAGCTCTACGTTACGGTCAACTCGAAGAGAAGTAGCAAGTAAGCATTCGGGGTCAGATCTCGCTCACTCGTCGCTTTGTCAGCAGACCATACTTAGTACTAGGGGCCGACCAAAATACTCAAAATCTTTCTCTATGTACCTCCTGCAGATCGATCTGCATAGAACGTTATGACGGTGAGCGATGAACGTTGCAACTTGATCAACGTTCCACGCTGATTGGAAATTATTGTGCTAGCAGAGAAACTCCCTGTTCTGGGTTGGATCAGCAAATGAGATCACACTCGAGTCACATCCAAAATTTTCCCCTGCAAGGACCACGAGTTGCATTCAGATTTATGGGAAGTAGCCGACAGTCATTGACTTAATCCCTTTCTTATCATGCTTCCTCTTCTCCTTCAACGTACCCCATTATGACCACAATGCCGGAAACGCATCGCCGGAAGCGGCGCACCAACCAACTCGAAGTCAGCAGATCAACTCATCAGCAACAGACCTTTGGAATAACTTGAAGCGTGGCATCTCTGAGTCTCTTTGAGTCTCGTGAGGATTTCTTTTTTTGTAACTCATCAATCTACACCCGAGTCATACTTGGACGCAAAAGAAACACGTCCCTCTCTTACTGCAAGTTTTTTTCTCTTTTTTAAAAAAAAAAAACCTTGGTGGTAACCGTAAAAAAATTATTTCGCTCCTCAACAGGTCAGCTTTCCAATAATGTTGCTAGGCTCTCGACGCACATAACACTCTGTCCGCCGTTTCTTCATTTCAGTTACTTTGTAGCTTACTTGATAATGCCGGTAAGTTTCATAGTTTCGCCCACCACTAATAAACATTATCCCATGCAAACGTTTTTAAAGTGGTGCGGGCTTCCGGGTTCAAATCCACATCATGGTGTGTATGTGGATTGGCAATTGCTGACGCGGAGTAGAGTCCCGGGATTCCTGGACCACATGGTGACTGGCAGCATCAGTACTAGCTTGACGTGGCATTGCCCTCCAGAGCTTTGCCCCTCGTCGAGTATGCACACGTAGGATTTGTTACTCCATACATAATCGTCCGCAGCAACCAATTGTAACCAACGTATTCCCTGAGTAGTAAGTGGCGTGAGATAAGTATTATCTTTTGACCAAAGTTAGCAACTTTGCTTGAGCATGTTACTTTTCAAGCGTACCTGGAGATATTCCATCCGCTTGCACATTCGTTCCTTCTCCTTGTAGCTCTCCTTTCTAGAGCTATACCAAAGTCATACCAAAGCCATTCTGACTTCATTGCGTGTGCTGAGCAGCGCGATTGGGATTTTGGCGTTTGCGACCACTTAGAATTAGACCGGAATCCATCAACACCATTAGCGCCCTCTACATTCCGCTCAGGTTTCAGCTCTGACAATTCCGAGCACTTAGCCATGGCCGCGCAACTGGGCGATTCGCTGGTAGTCGATGAGAAATCAGGCGCAGGTCTGCTTTCCGATGGCGCCCCTCTAAGCTCTCGTCCTTCCCTACATCGGGGTGCGCATCCGCCCACCCATCTCATTCCAATGCGCATCTCGTCTTCCACTTCCTCTTCATCCTCTTCATCCTCTTTATCTTCCCAAACTCTCCCACAATCGCAGCGGTACGTTCGTCCGCGCGGCCTGCGGATATGGAACCTCTTCAAACAATGGCTGCCTATCTTGGCCTACGGTGCAACTAGCCTTGGTTTCGTCCTGGCCATCGCATTCTGGAAGACTGAAGTTTTTGATGGTGAGCAATCCTCTCCTGTCTACTCTTCGTTCCCTCGATACCCTATTTGATCACTGAGTATCCTGCTGCTGGGGAATACTGCAGTTCCGTATCCATTCTATACTTCACTACTCACAATACTTCCTGACAGGTCTTGACCACCTTTCACACTGGTTGCGAAACGATGAACAGTTTGGCTACGCGGTGTTATTCTGCCTCATCTTCGTAACGACATTCCGTATGTCCCGTCCTTAATTTATTTTTGGTCATCAGGATATTCATGTTCTGCCATGTTCCCTCGTACGCCCCTGTCTGCCTCAATGCTTCTCACGTTCAAATAGCTCCTCTCCCACTGTACTCCACGCTGATCACATTATCGGGATACACGTTTGGGCCGTGGATCGGCGCTGTCATCTCATACTGCGCTGCATTATCTGGCGCTGTCGTCGTTTTCTGGCTGTCACGGACATTCTTGCGCGAACCGATCGCTCGCTGGCTTACATCAACACGTGGTTTAAGCCGCGCTGTCCGAGCAGTCGAACGCAGGCCACAGCTATTGTTCTTCGTCAGACTCGCCCCTTACCCGTACAATGTGCTTAACGCACTCCTTGCGGCCACGCCAACGCTTACCATGCGGACCTATGTCATTTGCACTGGCTTGTCCCTTTTCAAAGTAATCGTGCATACCAGTATTGGTGCAGGAATTCGCTCGTTCGGTGCCAAGAAGGAAGGTGATCTTCAGGAGGAAGAAGATGATACCTGGAGTAAAGTGTGGACCATCGGCGGGATTCTTTTGTGCATCGCATTGTTCGTCTACCTTAGCTGGGTAGCCCGCCGAGCCGTGGACGATGAACTAGATGATGAGTTACCCGGAAGTGTAGCAGAAGAAAGGGTGGCATTCTTAGTCGCAGGATCACCTGTCGAGGATGAAGATATGGGATCTCGAACGCTAGGATTGTCGCTGACCTCGCGGAACAATATGACGGAGGCTGAACTAGCTTCGCACGAACTCGTTTCACCCCGGCGCAATTTGTCGGGCGCTGGTGCAGTCTAAACGCTGCATTTCCCCACTTAATTGGACTCATACCGAGCCTAGATTGTATATTACCCGTTCGCACAGGATGGATCAACAACCACGATTTGTATGTATGTAGTTTTATTTTTTTCTTCCCTTTAGTACTTTCGACTGCTTTGGATATCTATCTCCTATTCGCCTTACCATGCAGTAGACGTCGTTCTTTTCTATCTTTCTACGTAGTATCGCAATGCACTGTCCATTTTTGCGAGCACCAAGGAAATATGTATGCGATGCCAATCTGGGATGACACCGCCAATTATACAAAACCAGGTTCATTTACAAGAGAGATTCGATGTCGATCGCACAGGTCAACGTAAAGGCTGACCCGGGCTGTGTACTAATTCAATAGCACTGTGCCCTGCCTGACGCCCACCCTGCAGCAAAACGGCGTACGGCACTAGGTCCTGCCACAGGGTCAACCCCTTTCTTTCCTGCTGGCACGATCATTTGAACGTGGTCCCTCCACCATATCACGGAGAGAAAATCCGCAAAGAAAAAAGAAAACATGTGAACAGCACTTTTACAATGAGCCGCAAAGCTTTGGCGTAGCTGTGACACAGCCACCTAGGAGTTGTCGGTGGTTTTTCGTTTTTGAGTAGGCGCCGTCCGCCCCCTGGGCCAACCCCTAGTACTAGATGATATTTTCGTACGTTTTTTTTTTGGGTGGTAAAGCAAAACCCGACAAAGTTGAAAATAAATAAAAAGGGACGATAATTCGCATTTTTACGTTACCCACGACTTGGTTTTAGTCCCGATCAGAATTCTGTGCATTCGGTCTGATCTGATCAAGATCTAAACAAAACAAACCCTCGATCTGGTGGTAAACCCCCGGAACGCCGTCTTTTTGTTTATCTTTTGAGTTTCAGAAATAATTTGTTTTTAGATTCAATAGAAAAAAATCGGATGTGGGAAAATTTGGCGAATTCTGCAATTAATATGGTTCTGATAACTCGGAGACCTAGGCATGGGAGGCAGAATTCATTATGGTGGACCGTTGATTCGTACCGGAATAAAGATACAGATTTTCAAATTGAACGCGTGTGTGGCCACCGTTCAATGTTCAACAATCGGGCAAACAAATTGCATTGCAGATACTGACGCTAAAAAAAATGCAGACAGGGATATCAATGAACGGGGGTAACTGTATACGGGGTAACCGTATTCACACTAGGCCAAAGTCGATATAGAGAGCGGTGAAAAGGTATCGAAATGAGTGATGATGAGGTTGTACAAATGAGGCGCAGCAAAGTATACACGCTTGAACTAATGGGGGGGCACATGCAGACGCGGCCGGTCGTTTTGTTCATGAAGGGGATCTTCCAATTTCGTTCAGCTTCTGTGGAAGAAACCGGCAAATTCGAGGCAAGGAAAGGAAGGTAGATCGTAAAGGCAAACACAAAGCAACCGATTGTCCAAAGATGAAAGAGAAAGACCAAGGAATGGAATAGTAAAGCAAACAATGCGCTCCGAGAAACCAGTCTAGTTCCTCCACGGAAACGGAGCATCTAAAGATCGCTCACAGTTTTGGTATATTGAGGAGGAAGGCTCTCGTTCAAAGCGATAAACCCAAAGTCAGGCGAGACTGGACCCATCAAGAGACTGGCAGTCAGTAAGCCAGGCCGTGAGACATCGGGGGGCGCAAGGGGTAGTCGCGCGACTCACAGCGATTAATGTCGGCTTCCCCTGCCCCGTATGCGTCCCCGAGCGGCGGCGTATTTGCTTGAGAGGATGACGTATGGGAAGCCGCACTGATCGACGACGTGCTTGTGGAAGGGCGCGCTCCAGATTGGGCATGATGGCCCCAAGCACTACGTCCATCCATCGACTCGATGGATGTTGCGCTGCCAACAGCAGAGTATGCAAATTCAGTGTGTCCAGCAGGGAAGCCATAGGAGTCTACGGACGGCAGCTGAATCATGCTGCGTACCCGTGGCATGGTTCCGTCATCAACAGGATGAGGCGACGTCGATGGTCTCTCGGAGGAAGGGTGCTCTCCGTAAGGAGATGGGTATGGGCTCATAGCTTGACTGTGACGACGGGGACGGCGAATGCTCAGCGTCGACGGGCCATACTGCTGCTTCGAGGACGAAGGAGGGCGAGACAACGAAGGGGAAATGGGGCGATGGTGACTCGAGCCCGGACGCGAGTAATCAGCGTGGTGATAACTATGATGCGATGGCGATTCCTCGTAAGGTAGAGATGACACGGACGAAATCGAGTACCCCGTCGTTGGGCGGCTATCGGGGGATAGCGAGGGCGGGCTGTTGTCGCTGTGCATTGAAACACCAGAGTAAGCAGACGAATAAGAGGTGTTGATGGTCGGTGTTGGGCGCGGACCATAACTATTATTACTCGGTGGGTTCAACAATGAAGACAAACTTCCCGAGTGGTTCGACGTCGAGTTATTCTGAGAGTACTGCCAATTCTGGTCGGTGTACGAATATTGGGAGGGAGTGACGAGCATATCCCTGTTGCTTGCATGAGGAGCGTGATGATAACCACTCCCCGGACCCATGGCACTAAATTGACTGGTGGGCGACTCTTCTGCGGGAGAGATCGGCTGCAAGTGAGACTGGTTGTACAAGGTGTGATGAGTAGGCTCGGAAGGGACAGTGAGAGGAGGTAAATTGCGAGGGTAAGAGGTGTTCCAATTCGCGGCACCGCTCTGGTTTAAAGGAGTGAAGGAGCCCGGTGCAGAAAAACCACGAGCACGACCACCGTTGGGCAAGACGCCCCGTGGACCGAGGGAAGAAGGCACGGTGAGAGGGACAGGACCGTTGCCAATCGCGGTGCGAGGAGGGGGTATTGTGGGCTGCTCCTGGGTGTCCCGCTTCCTTGGCTTAGGAAGACGGGGAGGGACGCGGCGTTTGAAATTAGCTACGACCTCAGGGGGAGAGTGACGATTGAGGGTGGGGTGGGCTGGATGATTCGTTAGCTATGGTTGTAGTACTGACGCGTGGACTTACACCATGTGCTTGCATCTGGGTCATCAATAGCAGGGTCGACGTTGCGTAGGTTTACTTTGCGCATGAAGCCATAGATCTATTGTGGGAGTTAGTTAATTTGTTCATTTCAGTTATGGGTTTTGGCGTCGACAGAAGGACGAGAAGCACGTACGTTTAGTTGCCGGGAGAAGCTAGCAAATCTCGATTGACGATAAATGCTGGGGAGGACATGGAGAGCTAATTGCTCTGGCCTTTCTACAATGATATGTTCACCCGCTGGATCCCAACGGATCATGTGGTGGTTTTCTGGGCGCTCAAGAAGACTAACGCCACGCGTCGGTCAAAAGACTAAAAGTCGACGCGAGAAGACTTACGCGTAAAGTTTGGTGAGGAAGGTTGCTTGAGGCTTTGCCTCAGACTTTGGAGGAGGAGGCTGTTGCTGCTCGTGAACTTTGAGAGATGTAGGAGGGCTGTCCTCTGTTGGGGAGCCATTGCTTGAACTAGAATGGGATGCTGATGGCTGTTGTGGGTATGTGGGACCAGTTGTATTTATCTGAGGATAATCAGAACGAGACCATTGATGTGCTCGTTGTGCTGGGTATTGAGAAGCGTATAAGTCCTGCATTGCTAGTCGTGGGCGTGATTGAGGAGAAGGGGGGAGGAGGAGAAGAAGAAAGAAGAAAGAAGAAACTATGTAGTGTTGTCTAAAAAGAAGTGAAAGTGTAACGACGAGTGAACGACGTCGATCGATACTTTTTTTGAAGGAGAGACGGTTCTAGCTAAGTATAAAATGGATTTGGGCGGTGGAGAAGAACTACTAATCCACCGAAATCGTTCAACACCGAAATTAGGTTTTACGTCAACTACCAATGTCCAATTTTTGATACCGCACTTTCCTAATCAAGTACAACGTAATCAAGGGTAGCCGCGGCCGCGTCCGGAAATCACCTTCGGTAAATACTGAACAACATCATCAATTAACTCTCCTCGGCGCCGAGGTTGAACAAAACTGAACGATTTGAATTGAGTTCAGATTCAAATCTCTCTTTCTCTCTCTCCCTCTCTTCCCTCTACAGCTCGAGAGCCTCGTCACTCCTATGTTACAATGAAATGAACCATGAAATAATCCATTTCATCAACGGCCGCCATAACGAAATAAACAACGACCTTGTTCGCGTGCCGTGCCCCACACCCTTGATGGTTCGCCGGCTCCCTTGGCTCACTTTTAGCGCTATCGGGGGTCCTCGATGTTATACTAAAAATGGGAAGCCGCCAATAACTTTCTAACTATCTATGGACTTACCGCAACCAAAGTACCACTATCTTCCCTCTCCTCAGTTCAGCGATCCTCCCGACATCCCATCCCATCCAAAGAAGCCTCCCCGCGCCCTCTATCTCCTGGCCCCTGCTTACATATCACCCATCATTTCTGCCTTCCTGACAAGTCCACACTTGGATCGCCTCTACTCCGCTCTCCGTCCCGGCACCACCACTTACTATAGCCATTTGGTTTACTACCTGTCACCAGTTCCACGATATCTCATCATTGTGAATTTCCAATACTTTTCCCTGCATTTTCATAATCCAAATCCGCCGGCTGATGATCTCGACCTCGTCGATACTAAACCAAATACATACAAACATATCTGAATCCAAGGGAGCAATCAAAAAACTGATGAGTCTTGATGATGATTGAATCTTGTCACCATACTTGGAACTCATCAAATAATATCCTCATCACTTGCTCATATTTCTATCTATATCCCCTATCTACTCCCGCGCTCCATCAATAGAATAAACCATGCAGGCGATTGTGACACGAAAAGCGAGTGATAGATCGTTAGATTGTGCAGAGCAAGTCGTAAGAACCAGTAAGTATGGTAAGGTGCGAAAAGATATGGATGTGCGGTGCAGTAATACAAGTGAACCAATTTCTTTTCCTGAGAAACAAAATGCAAAAACTATGCCAACAGAGCGTCAATGAAATCAATCAAGTAGATGAAGCAGCATACGGTATCAAGGAACCTGCAAAACAAGATACAACGAAAGAATAAAGCATCATACCCAGATCATGATGTTTGGTGCACGGCGACCTGGTAAGCATCCTCAGACGCCGTGCGGGGAGTGGCCGTAATCAGCTTTCTCCGTCATAGTGTAGCGTGACGCTGTTGAAACCGCCAAATAGATCTCCATCAGATGGTACGTCCAAACCATCGTCATACCCAGGAGTCCCAGGGCCAGCCGGAGCGCCCGCCCCTGCAACACCCCGGATCTGGTCTTCAAGATGAAGCGAGCGAGATTCCTTCAAATGACGGAAGTTCACCGCATCAAGCCCATTCGAGGATGATGGAACGATCTAAGTATCACAGGGACAGATAAGGGGCCAGTCAGTCAAAACGATCAACAGATTAACGAGATATCATGGACCGGTCCCACGTCATCACCACCGAAAGATAAAGATATCAAAACAAGACGCGCCATTAGCGCACAACGGCACATTTGTACACATCACATCACAAGACATAGGAGCAGATCTGAGACTTACCGGTGGCCGTTGGTGACGCAACAAGCCCCAGTTCATCTTAGCGAACCATTTGTGTTGTTTGACTTCGCTGGCTCCGCTCCTGCTACCTAACCTAGTTCGTTCATCTTTGTCAAGCAACCGTATGACGATATCTTGGCAAGCGCTGTACGGCAAGACTTCCGTTAGGTCTACTCCCAAAGCCAATGAAATGCAGCCCACCTGGTAATTTTAGGTGCGTCGCGGAAATGAACTGGCAGAGACCGAATGTTGGAAAAAGTATCATTTCTTTCTTTTCCCTTGAAGGGCGTAGTCGCGAACTGCACAAACGTCGTGCGAATAACAATAGATCCGTCAAGCGCACGCCGAAGTTCGAACGTTGATCGTCAGTTATTTTTTCCCATCGCCAAAGCAGATCCAAACTCCGCCAGTTATCATGTCACTCACATTCATTTCGTATATCAAGATACCCAGCGTCCACCAATCTACCGCGGCAGTATGTCCCTGTGCTGCGATCACCTCAGGCGCAATGTACTCTAGATAACACATCGTAATCAAATTTATGCTCGTTGACAAGCAAAGTAAAGGAGCCTTACCCTCTGTACCGACAAATGAATTCGTCCGAAAATTACCTGTGCATGACATCGTATCAATCATAGGAACCTAACATAGGTGGATTGTGTGAATTGTTATAGAGATGCTCATGAATGATGGGAGAAAAAGTCTTACCCCGTTCGGCTCGAACTGCAGAATCGTCGCAGGGCGGCCCCCAGGATGCCCCGATTGCTTAGCGAGATCGAAATCCGACAACATAATATGACCCGAATGATGGAGAAGAATATCTGGACGAAGTGCCAGCAAGTACGGAAGAGGCAGTAAATAGAAGGTGAAAGTGAAGTGGGGACAGCACGATGTGGCAATAGAGTTAAGCGTTTAGTGCACATTGGCAATCAGGGGGGAAGAAGTCACCCACTTTCTGGCTTGAGATCGCGGTAAATAAAGCCATTCAAGTGCAGGTACTCCAGAGCCGCCACGACCTCAGCCGCATAAAACCGTGAACCATCTTCTGGAAGGCATCTGCCCGGACGAGTCTGTAAAGCACGGAAGAACTCGCCACCCATGCAGTACTCCATGCAAAAATAAAGGTATTCGTCCGACTGGAACGAGTGATAGAGCGTTACGATAAATGGATGATTTGATGTGGCAAGGATTTCTTGCTCAGTCAAGGCACGCTTTATCTTTTTCCGTTCGATCATCTCTTTTTTTGAAAGGACTGCAAGAAGATGATCATTGAAGAGGCTCGAGCGACGTCAAATCATGAGCCCACCTTTCATGGCGAAGAGCTTGTCTGTCTTCTTTTCTCGCACGAGGTATACACGTCCAACGTCCCCCTTTCCAAGCATTTTGATCTTCAAGAAGCTCGACGGGCCGACCTCCACCTGTAATTTACCCATCTGATTCAGGAAACCATATTCGAAGACAAGTTCTGTAACTCACCTGTCGAACTTTGATCGAATTACTGGAATATGTCCGTCTGAAAGCCATTTTTCCGGGGCCATCATGAGTCTCATTCACGATCCTTGTCTTTGACAGATGCGTGTTCCCAGCATACCGCTCATGTCGATTGCGTCTCCCTATTGAGGAACCGGACGACAGGGTTTCTAACGAATCATCACCAAGGTCGGAAGAAGTTGATTGTGCAGCAGGTACCGGAGGAACCATATCCCCGGGTGCTAACAGTCCATTCTTCGTAGGTGCTGATGACCGGGAACCCGAAGAAAAAAGATGTTTGGCGTTTGGTGCTGACGCGACGCGACGGATGAAACGGGTGGCAGACGCGCCCATTGCGCGAGGAGACAACATTCCGGAGCGACTCGAAGAAGCTGGCTGACCAGATGTAAGTGTGAACGATTGCTGTGAGGCTGCAGCAGTGTGAACCTTTGTCGGTGTGTGTGGAGTGCGCCCTAACATCATGCGGTGTTTCTCCGACTTTGTTCTTATGAGACTTTCGGCATGTTGTGATATGGCCATGCCGTCTTCAACATTCGAAGCCGATGATTGCTGCAAATGCTGTTGGTAAGAGAAGAATCAGGAATCAGGAACAAGGTACGGAGAAGAGTTCGTTAGAGCTCCCACGTTCGAGTCACTAGATTGGGTATTCGAGGAGTTGTAAGAGGAGCGCTCGTCGATGGGGTGAAAGGATCCCGGAGTTAAGGACGGACTAGGCATTGCGGGAGGATGTCTGACTGTGTGAGGAATTGAGGAAACTGTACGGGGTGAGCAGTCGACGGCAAGTGTTGAACCATTAATCGTATTAGCGCGGTACTTCTTGTTTGATAGACGAAAGACAGATCTCCACGACGAGTGTGATGGCGTAGATGGCGTAGAAGGAGAATGCATGGTGCATGCACGGTTGATCCCGAAAAGTTCTATCGTTTTTGGGATAACGTTTAACCTGCACAACGAACGCAGAACAACTGGAGCAGAACGTTAACAGCAACGGACTACAGAAAGACAAGAAGAAAGAAAATTGCCCTGGTATCGGGATTGGTATAAACTCTCAAATTATTGTCCCTCAACATAAGTAACGGGGGTCAAGAAAATGCTTTGCTGAGTAAGACGGCATCTTCCACTTCATTTAGAGCGTTGGCTACCATGAACAAATTTTTAATAAATGGCTCATCGTTGAGCCCACCTGGCTCAGCTTGTAATTCACCAGTTGGTCCGGGTCACCAGAGCGCGCATTCAAATTAAGTGGATGTTCAAATTGGCATTGGTTCTCTGGCGACTCTCCAAGTCAAGGTCCTTTGACACTTTTGTTGTTAGACTCGGTAGTAATTAACTATCAACTTCGCCGTCGCGGATACACAGAACGTAATCCAGTAGAATCAAATACTCAGCGATCCTGCCAAGTGAAAGTTTGGTCCACGTTATGTCTGGTTATACCATGACATCAGCTCCAGGTACTTATGTATCATTTACACCCGCAGAAGTCGTACTACTTGTAAGCTTGCTGGCCGCACTCTCCCGTCTAAACAGTAAGCAGCTTTACCCATTATTAGGAAGAAATTGCTGTCACGCAGTTGTACATGAGCCGGTAGGATGGTCGTGCAAGGATATCAAATTAAGATTACATGGACTGCTAGACACGCTTGTCCGTACAGCAGTCACCTCATACCGATAGGAATCTAGGATGAACAGACATCCAGCAGCACCGAAGGGACAACCGGCAACCCCGAAACCAAATTTACCTAGCGCCGGTACATCCAGAAGACCGGTTTGACAGCAGGAATGCACGACTGAGATGCAGCATATTTATCGCCTAATATACATAAGGTACTGGTTTTTAACATAGCAGTACTGTGTTCGCTGCAAATGACTACTTTTCTGACCCGTGGCCAGCGGGAACGGAAGTGCCTGCTGCACGAAGAATTGACGAAAACTGAAGAACTCCAGTATCACAGTGTTTCGCTTCGTATTATCTATGAGTTGAAATGGTGAATGTTGATACAGGGAAATTACATCATATCGGAGCTCACCTGATGATCACCTTCGGACCATGCCCGTCCCGGAAGGGCCCTGCGAAATGACGCATGCAAAAGGGCGTTGCACGTACAAAAACAGAATGGAAGCTTCAATCCTGGAGAACTTTGTGCGATCCCCTAATAGCAATAAAAGCTTAAAGCAAGCTCAAGGGACACGAGATGCCCTCCAATTCGCACCCGACAACATCCTCGCTATCGTGTTCAAAGCGACAGCGGCAGCAGTGATCTGCATTCCACATGTCATAGGCGTCTAACGATTGGAGACGGAATTATGCGTTCTTAAAAAAGTACGGTATACCTCCACGGAAATTATTACAAGGGTGGAGAGTGGATAGAAGCTTTCCGTGCCTCGCGTTACAAGTGGTATGTCGAAGCAAAGCATGGCAGTATACTCCCCAGGGCATGCGAAAGAACCAGTCGTGTGAATGAAACAATACTCGCTGATTGACCCGAAGATTCCAGCGACACGTATGACAGGATCACGAGTTCCAAAGACAAATTGGAATCTACATACCGGCCGTGTCACGCGGAATATTGATACATATTTCCAAAGACGATTGAAAAACATTTTACTCTCTCGTAGATTGGGAGAGTTGGTCGATTCAAGAAACGGCTCAGCTCCGGGCTGACATCCAGAAAACAGCTAGGACAGATGGCGGTCAAGATTGCATCCAGAAAGCAGCTAGAACATATGGCGGTAAAGATTGCATAAAAGAAGGCATAGGCGCGACTGATGTGTCAATTATTCAGATCCAGAGTCCGGAGAGTACGGATGAAAGGTCTAAGATTGGGGTGGCGGTGAACAGTAGCGACAGATCTCGGAGCTAGTCAATGACGACAGTCTAGTTAATGAAGATGCGAGGGTGTAGTCCACCAGTAGCATATTGACTAGATTGAACTGGAAGCATTTCAAAGAGGAGTTCTATGTGTTCATCGATGATTGGCGGGCCGGGACCGATACAAACGGAAGATGACACGGGGGTTAAGGAATGAAGGGCGTCGCTTGAGATGAACAGTTTCTTTGGAAGACGTGACATGTTCCTGCGCGTCAATGAATATGGGGAATTGGTCTGAGCCTGAGACTTAAAATCTCCGCTGTCTTCTACCCGCCCTGTCGCCTCAAAAAAAAGACTCCCACCTAAACGGATACCCGCAACGCACCCATAATGCCGTCGAGATCATCGTCCAAAGAGTCGCAGCCGTTGCTCAATGACTATCACGAGGAAACCTCTTATGACTCGGTGCAGGACGCAGAGTCAAGCTTGACAAATGACCCACCTCCATTAAATCAAGTCACGCGTATTGATCTTTTTTGGATCCTGTCGGGACTTTGGAGTGCAGTGTTCCTCGGTGCCTTGGATGGTACGTCTAAGCTTGCCAGCGCGCAGACTATATAACAAACCCTAAACTTCTGTCAATAGGCACAATCGTAGCCACCCTTCTCTCGCCAATAGGAAGTTACTTCAATAAATCTAACCAGTCTTCATATCTGGGGACATCGTACTTGCTCTCAGTATGCTGTTTTACCCCTCTTTATGGTGAGAGGTCAACAAAATCAACGTGCCATCATCGATGTCCCTATTAACGCCCCCCAGGCCGACTATCAGATATCTTAGGCCGCAAAGGAGCTATGCTTCTCGGTTTGACTTTATTCGGTGCGTGTATAGAAACCGCTAGAAGCTTGTTTGATATACCTAATACGGGATCTAGGATCGGGCACTATCGCATGCGCAATCGCTCCCTCTATGGAGACATTGATTCTTGCACGGGCTGTCGCAGGTATGGGCGGTGGAGGGTGCGTTCTAGCGCAATCATTTTTACAAGGTTCACTTGTGTTAACATCTGTTTCAGGGTGATGACAGGCAAGTTGGGCACTGTAGTATTGATTGCCGGGAATCAATTTACCTTCTTACAGTCAGCAGTATCGCCGTTACCGATCTCATACCTTTGTAAGTTCGTATGTTTCAATGAGTATCAATAAGTGATTGTGGGTACTGTTAGGAAACAGCGCGGCCTATATCAGGGAATGACTAACATGTAAGTGGTTGGACACTGATGCACCGAGCTTGAACGAATATAATTGATCAGTTTGTTTGGTCTGGGTGCCGGCCTTGGTGGTCCAGTGGGAGGGTGGGTCAATGACACATTGGGGTGGTCAGTAGCCGATTGAAATTTCTCCCTCCATCACTGAATCATTCCGATAGGCGAGCGGCATTTTTATTGCAGGTCGGTAAATTGATGTCCTTCCGTCTGTTGCTGACCTCACCCGAACGAACGCAGGCGCCGTTGTTGCTTATATCTTTCATTCTGGTGTCACTCAAGGTCAACATAACGTTGCCTCAAGAGATCCAGAACGAAAGTACATATTCTAAACTGCAGCGCATTGATTTCCTGGGATCGTTCACGCTCGTTGGCGCAGTCGGCGGATTGTTACTCGGGTTCAGTCTTAAGACCACTGAGGAGCTCCCTTGGTCACACCCCCTAATATGGGGGCTTTTCGGCGGCAGCGCTGTTTTTTGGGTTGCCTTCATATTGGTGGAGGCTCATTGGGCGCCTTACCCTGTTATGCCCCTGCGTCTAATTACGCAACGTACGCCGTTAGCGGTCTCTTTGGCCAATTTCTTGGGCTCTGTATCCGCTTTTTCGATGGTGAGCGCTTTAATTAAAGTAAACTTGTATAAACTTTTAGCGGCATTTTTATTAGCTATACAATATCCCCTTGTATTTCTCCGCTGTCAGACTAGATTCGTCCACTAATGCCGGTATGCTTGGTATTACTTCCATTCGCAGTCGTTGATGCCCTTCAGGTCTACATTTACTCCCTCATTCGGTGCGGTGCCTTTTGTTTTGCTGGGCAAGGAATACTCAACCTTCCTACAGGTTGCCCTGTCCACGGGAAGTCTGTTCGCAGGCTGGTGAGATCCTGAAGACCATCCCCTATCATCCGACTAATTTTTGCTGTCGTATCTATAATCATAGGATGATGCGGCGAACAGGCAAACTGTATCACTTAACGTTAGCATCAACTGCCCTAACCATATTCGCCAGCATTCTTGTTGCCCTATGGAATGATAACACATCGAAGGGTCACCTATGGCTAGACATCGTCCCACAAGGTTTCGGAATGGCCAGTTTAATTACCACTACACTAATCGTCAGCATTTTCCATTCCCGCAGTTCATATGCCGAGTTGGTCCGTGTTCTGACGATGATTTCGCAGGCGATGATCGCGGGCGTTTACAAGGAAGATATGGCTGTTGCAACTGGTAGTAAGCGTGACGATCGACTTACCCTTATGAGGACGTTAACTTAGATATGTCACCGCAGTTACGTATCTTTTCCGAACCACAGGTCAGGTTCTTGGGGTCAGTTTATCAGGAGCTGTGCTCCAGAGCGTTTTGCTCAGAGCATTACGCCAGCGAATCACTGGACCTGGATCATTAGAGGTAAGCGATGTTCGTCGCACCTACACCGTCTGTGCATTGATATGACATCCCTTTACCCAGATCATCGAGGAGATACGGTATGAAGCCCGATGGCAATGCAGGTTATATACTTACATGATACTTGCGTTTAGACACTCGATAAGCTCGATCTCTAACCTCGCACCTGCAGTCAGAAAAGCTGCTGTTGAGTCATACGCCGATGCACTTCGTGTTGTTTTCATTTGCCAAATTGCCATCAATATCCTCGTCTTCATTGCATGTGTACCCATCGAGGAGCATGTACTACCGTACGCATGTCCGATCATGACACCTGCCCTTACTAACCTGTGCTGATATTCCAGAGGAACGCACCAGGAGCAAGAAGAACATTACAGGAACCAGCAAATCACGCACAACAACACTGCTCAACGGTAGACTTACCGTCATAGACATTTATTCAACCAACTGTTTCCGTGATTCATTATTCTTTAATTACACAAGTGACGGTTAGTACCCCACATGCTGTATTCATTAGACGTTCTCGGGCCATCCTCCCTTTCTCTGGGCTCGCGTGATTTCTTTATACCCACCACTATCCCTCTGTTACACTTAGTAGACAACAGTCATGCACTCTTCAAATTGTATATTGGGCAATATAAAGCAGCTGTTGAATCTCAGTATCACCTCTTCTCCTTAGCAAGAACCTAAGTCGGTGTGTCACCCATAGATGGCCTCTCTTGAATCCACCTCCTCGGTTTCTTCTCCACCACCGGTGCAGAGCTTTTTCTCTCTTCCCTCCTCTCCGTATCAGCGTACCGGCTCCGGTCACGCCGCACGGGACATGGTAATACGTTGGACGCAGAAACGGTCAACACGGACGCAAAAAATGTGAGGCCGAAAAGAGTTGAAACAAATGTGCGACGTTGTTGGTATGTAAGGCGAAAACTTCTGGGAATGGGCATTCTACAACTTTTCGCGCATTATCTCGTCAATGAAACAAATAATGGGAACGGGGAGATGGTTATCGTACCGGTGCTTTGCCCATGTCCACCCTTTCGAATTATGCGTGCGGCAGAAAGGTCTGACTTTTTGTTAGTGAAAGCGGATGTCGCCGAACGCTACAGCTACGATGTTTGCACCTGTTTTTCTAAAAAGCCTTTGACTACTAGGTGGGGTTCACGAAATAATCACTGGTCAGACTTCTCGTGATGCCTAACGCTCGTGTACTCCGAGATATCAAGGCCCGCAACCTCGTGAAGGCCAACGAGGTTATCCGCCGAGCCTACCTATATGTTGCGCGGAACGAAACTCTGTCCCCGCAAGTGCGACACCAAGCTCAACTACAGCTGAATACGTTTGGAAAGTACACTCGTCCGACTACGGTAAAGAACCGTTGCTCAGAGTCTGGGCGTGGTCGGGGCATCATCAGCGAGTTCGCGCTTTGTCGAGTGCGTGACATATCCGGTTTACTGAGATGCGTCATTTTCTTACGACCTTTGACAGTACCAGTTCCGATTGAAGGCGCTCAAGCTGGAGCTCCCTGGCGTGCACAAAGCTTCTTGGTAGATGGAGCATAAAATTTCATGGTCGCGTGAGCTTTTCATCTTTACTCGGTAATGTAAAGAGCTAATGAGGATCACCGCAGTATAAACTGCCATCTGAGTCGAGACGTGGCGTAGCCCGAATAGATACAGTATCATTACTAAAGAATCTGTGTATATACAACACCCGCATTATATACAAGTAATAGGACTTCCTCGAAGATTAACCTGCACATAGTTCAGTCTCAGGACGCAGGAGAATCTCCCTGTGCACCGATGTCGGATAGAGTCAATTCGGGTTCACCACGTTCATGCCTCCAGTGATTGCAGATGTTCAATGTCGTCTTGTCAATGAGGTAACTAGTGTAGGATGAGGACACTGTATGGGCATCGGATAGCTTGCAAGGCACACCTGTATTTCCGCAACCACCATTCACTAAGCTCCCAGTTGCGGTGGTCAAGAACATCGTCGCCATGAAGCTTGATTGCTTTCTTATAGTCAAAAAGACAGTCTGCCAATAAAAGTTGTCCTGGAATACATCAGAACATGAATGCGCAGGGAATGAGCATTTAGCTACCTCGAAGAAGGATCATGCGGTCTCGGAGCTCAGGATATATGATACGGTCGATAACACTTTCTGCATTCAAATCAGGACCGCATCAACGAGAAGGTGAAAAAAGTATACCATGATTAATCGTTCTTGCAGGTGTCATCATGTGAGTATATGTCTGTGGACTTGGAAGACTTGAATTTACCTCTGCACCAGAGTTGGTCGTAATGAAGACGGAAGACAATATGCACTGTTCCTCATGAAATTGTCAAGGTGATATCTAAAAGGATACTCAGACATGAGGTGCACAACAAGAATGAAAACCGACTTGATCAATTTCATAGCCTCCATTTCTTTTGGATCTCGAAGTTCAGAAACATCATTATCATCAGGTTCTTCATTAGTCGAATTTTGTGGTAGAACCCGTTGCGGAGTAGGGATGGCCGTGTTCGCTTTGTTGGAGGAATAGGGCATTGTCCCTAAGCTTTGTTCAACGGTCATCTGGGGTACATAAGGACGATAACTGTTCGCAGCCGATGTAGGATAACTTGAGGCAGTAGTCGTAGCGGGCATGAAGACTGGAGAATTTGATGACCCTGAATGCATGAGATCCGAGAATAAACTTTCTTGAGGAGAGCGTCCTGGTGGTGGCGGCTGTGGATACAAGGAGCCAGCAGCAGGTACTGTCATGGGCAGCATGAGCGGGTAAGAATCCCGTCGATCACCGCTTTGCTCGGAGCCACTCATGCCTCTTGCCTTCTTCGCTGGTCCGGACCCTCTGTCATCTTCTGCTGGGCGTTTACTTGTTGTACTTGGTGGCCCGAGCATTGAAGACATTGCATTTGATGTTTGCGAAGTCTTCTGAGAATGTTTGCGAGCTTGAAAACTCTCCCATGCACTGTCAGTTTCTGACTTGTTGATGAGGTTTTCAAAGTCTGCCATCTCCCAACCAAGCTTCGACATAAAACCACCAGCACCATCACCAATGAAACCCGCCACATTCTTTAGAAGGCCACGGAGGACGTGGTTTTCGGCCATAAGATCTATAAAATACATAGACAACGGTGAGCAGCACTGATGCATTCCTGCTACCATGACGCACCTCGTAAAATTACTCTATAGTCCGTCAGAGCTTCATCTTGAGACGCGGAAAGTAGTTCCACGCGCGCTTCGAGGTCACGGATCTGGATAAGGTAACGCAGCAGTGCAATGCAAGCAGTGAAAAGCGATTCACAAGTTTGTATCAAAAGTGCGAACTTAGTACGGTGGTGCTGAAAATGATTACGAACCAGCGCACCCTTTGCTGTTTCCTTAGCCGGAACTCTCGCTGCGCGATGCGATTCTGGTCACGACGCGCTGCCTGGGAGCTTCTCAAAAAATTAATGATGGTATACGACAACGGTTTCTAGAGTTGACAAACTTCGGGTTTTTCTTCCTGCCTGGTTTATTGGGGCCCTGGACATCATTTTCGTCATGGTGCTCGTTATTTGATTCGAGATCAGAGTCCTGCAGGATAATTGTTGCATGATGAATAGATAATAAGCAATAAAGGAGCTCACTGGATCAGCGTCTCCCGACAGACTGCGGGGCATATCATCAGGCATTATCGTAATGGGAGCGAATGGTTAAAGCGTGAACAAATTACTTGTTGGCGGTCAACGATTCTCGTAATGACAAACGACCACGTTCGCGTTCTCGGCCGCGTCGATGTTGAAGGCTGCGAGGTGGTCTCCTCACCGCTTAGCACGTATTGCCGTGGGCCGAAAGTGCATTTTTTTTGCTCACGTAATCATTCGTGTCAGTCTTGTCACCGTTTGTGCCGTCGGCACAAGCACACAGGTGGCCCACTCAGTGGTGACTTCGCGTTGGACGAACATAATTACGACGCATCACTATAAATAATATAGCTTCGGCGTTCAGAAATGTTGACTATGCGAATCAATCGTCCTGCACCACGACAGGTATGAGAGAACTGCGTTAAGCGACCACTGCAGAGTTATCACCTACTTCCTGCGACTAGTCACTACATCATCTATTAGCATGCTCAAGTTTTTCGCGGTCCCACTGCTGGTCGAAACTTCCTCCGGATCCGCTCAGAGAGATGGTACGAAACATCCATGAAAATTTTCTCGATCTTTAGAGCTACTATTTAGACTCGGGGGAACTTCGTTTCAGCCGGTCGTGGTCCACATAATAAGGCCTATTGTGCGCCCGCTGGACTTCATTACGCTTCAATCCTATTCTCTTATCAACATCGAGTTCACTAAATCGCCAGTTTCCCATGATCGGCGCCACATGGCATTATGTTTCAATTCCAAATTCCAATCCTTCAGACTAGTGCTGGTGCCGATACTGCTGGTGGTGATGGCCTCCGACAAGTACATTCCATTGTCTATCTTCGACCTTCTTTCATTGTATAGGACTGAACGTTCACGGAACTCTCCTCGACCTTCTTATGATTCCACAGTAAATTTCGAATTTACGTGGATTACAGGGTACTATCGCTTAATCCTTGGTAATGTAAAGCAATACCACCAAAATTAACATTTGTTCCATTCCTATATCTCATTTCACGTTTGCTTCGCCGGCTCGTGTGGACATTGTCCCAGCATCCCCGAGCACAATAACCAAGTCGCGGCAAGCATCTGGGTTAAGTTATGTGGCCCTATGTATCCGAAATTAAAAAACCTTTTCAGTAGCAACCAGGAGCAACCAGGGCAATCTGAACATGTTAACATCCACCGAAGGATGACCCTGTGGATTGGAACCTTGGGGTTTATTACACGCTTCGAGAACCTCAAACTCAATATTACATCATTCGCAATCGCTTGTGGATTCGATTGGCTCATTGTCGTGGTACCAAGCTAATGACCGTTTAGTGGTGACCTCAAGTTCTCAACCCATATATATCCTGATCAACCCAACTTGGTCGCAAATTTATCTTGGCTCTATTCCCGCTGCCGCAAGCCCGAAATGCATTACTGCAAGTTGAAAAAAAAAGTCTTTTGGGATTCAATCTTATAAGCATGTAACTTACACGAACAACCCCATCCTTCATCCACTTTCGAAAAGATCGCCGCTATGGTCGACACAGACATGGTTTTCCGTTTTGTTTTTCCCACCGATACAGACTCTGACATACGGACGTTTCGCGTATATCAAGTGATAAGAGCGACAGCACATGAGGAGCTGGAACTATACAAGGTGTGTTAACTACCGCCTCGGCTAAATATCAGTAGTTTTGAATGTCCCCACATTTGGCAGTTCTCGCATTCGACAACTGGGTCCTGTTCGTCTATTGGCACTACTACCTATCACAGAAAGAATATGATTAGTTTGGCATTTGAGAACATCGGACATATCTACTGGAGCTCGAATACTAATGCCACAGTACGTTTTGGCGTGGATGAAGTGAGATCCGTAGCACGGTCATTTCGACGTATTCTGATAAAATTGGATCATCATCAGGTTTCCATCAAGGATGTTCGCAAGGTCAAAAATGCAACTAGCCAGTAAGGCTTTTCTTCTCTAGTCGAGGCGGTCGCTGATCATTTGAGATAGGTCCCGCAGATTTAAATGTGGTGCAGGCGCCTGGTACAAATGGAAAATAGCAAGCAACGGAGCAGACTTATATGTACGTGGATCAAGGCTCGCACAATGATTGTGTCTTCTGACGCGTAAACATACAGTGCATAGATTTGAAAGACAAACACATTGCGTCGTGGTCACATGAAGAAAAGATACTAAAAGTCAGCCCCCACGCCAGCACAATGTTGGATCGGGTAGTAGTTAGTTGCTTCTTGAATGTCTGGTTCAAGCGGCTTGGGCGCTGGTAGCGAGGTGTTAAATCCTATACTGTATGCTAATTGACATCTGTAATTTGTGCTTTAATTTAGCCTTTGCACTACTCACGTCTGGATACTGAACATTGGTACGGGTGTTGCAGCTGGAAAACCATCAGCGGGCTTCAAACTGGACCACTAGAGGACAAGAGAATCAGTTGCTTGGTTTCAACAGTAACGAGAGGGGCGATACACACTCCGCTTAGTACGTTTCTTGTACATGATACGGTGACCGCACTCGCGACAACGAATTGGTTCTCTAGATTTTATTTCATTCTTGGCGCCGCAGTCTTTGATATATTGATTAGATGTTTGTAAAGTGGTACTTGTATATGAATACCTGCGCAGATGTATTCCATATCCTGACGCTGCTGTATGTAGGGAGCACCAACAGGATTCGCATTTTGTTGACCTGGCTGGTTCATCGCGGACGAACGACGAGAAAAAAGTGCCAAAGGCGTGACTATCGCGTGACTTATATATGATGTGTGACAACACTGGTTTAGCGTTACTGTGTCTCCGTGCAAAAGTGTCGTTGAGGTCGGGATCCTTGGAATTTCAATCTTCTAGCGTCAAAATGTGACACGCTACGTCAGGTGTGATGGGAACAGTTGCAATATCTGCAAGCTGGAGACCGTCACGTCCGCAATCAGTTAATATGCTCGAGGGCCAACTCCGAGTTCTGGAACGGGTCTTTCGTAATGTCTGGAAGGCGTTAGCCCTGCTTTCAAGTGTCTTTTTGGGCGCTGGTCTTTTCCCAATTGTCATGAACAATGTACTGGTCGGACGGAAGCCAAGTCCAAATCTATTGTACTATAGCTACAAAGCAAGTTCCCAAGCTTGCTGGGTAGCATTATTCCTCCGGAAACCTGTGTGGCCGATCCATAGCGCCCACAACCTTACTCCCAATCACCTTGCCGACCTATTGATAGAAAGCCTTAAAGAATAAAAAGAGCCCACAAGTGGAACTCCTGAAATTTCGTAGGTGGCGACCGTCCTTCGTGACAACCGTGGGCCGTATCCAAGGCGTCAAAACACATCCTTATAAACTAGTGTGGCCCATCGAAGACTAGTCACACAACGTCGCACCACGTCTGCGATCCTCGAATCTATGGCTGCACTCCCTTCCTTCATTGAACTCATGGGGTCTCTGGGCCTCGACAACGTCGAGGATGCTAAGCTAGCAACCCCAAGTATTATCAGGACACGAGATCGTTCAAGTTCCTGTTCCTCTTGCTCTTCAATAGGCAGTTCGATTGACAGCGGGAGCCCTTCCTCTCGTTATGCCGATTTATCGACAGCTCGAGACATCGAGTCAGATAGGCGTCCAGGTCCATCTCGTCTCAGAGCGGTGAGATACTCACCATACATTTCGGCTAGTGTGAGTGCCTTGGTTTATCGATCTATCCTTCGTCTGATTGTTTTATTTCTTTCAAGTCCACTGCTAGGCAGAACAGTTCCACATCGTTGACGCGTAGTCAAAGTGATCAAGCTAGCAGCAGGGTAAGACATTAACTTTCCCACTCTTTTTTTATCTTACCCGAATTCACAGTCGCCATCCCCGAATTCGAACCCCCCTACGTCCCCTCGATACAGCACACGGCGACCTTCATCTCTTCACTTACCAAAAAGAGAAATGCCATCTATTACTCCTATATCATCATATGTTCGCCGTAAAACACCCCAAAACTCGCCTACCGTCCTCACTTTCGCTCTGCGAGAGTATGTCGAGAGACCAGAAGTTATCATTCCTCCATCACTGATGCCGATGACATTGCCTACCATACCCTCGGTCTCCCTTTAGCCCATATTTGAGCAGTAAATTTTCCACTTCTATGTTCCTGTTACGGTTTGATGATGCGTACACCTCGTGACGATATGGTTGCCGCGTATCGCAGGGAAGGACTTATGGACCTTGTAATTTTTTACACATGCATACACAGCCTTTTCTTTGCATTTCATCGAATTCTCATCGTTCCCTTGTTTCCATATCTGTCACACTTCGCTCTTCGCGCTTGTAGACATTTTAAATACACGGTTGTACTAGCTATTGGTTTTCGTAGAAAGTTGTACCTCATACAACTGTCCTTTGCTACACAGGAAACATCGTCCGTTAAGAGATGTGATCATTGATGATATCTAATCGTGATCATCTTCTTCCAGCCCCGGGCAATTCTGTGCCAAATCACAAGGATCCTCATACTGTGTCCCGCACCAAAAACAGTATGAATACTTCTCCCGGAGATAATCGAGCAGAAGCCTCAAGCGGTCCCGCGGCTAGCATCAGAAGTCAGGGCAGGCGTCAAAATTTTCATAAAAGCCCACTTACCCCCAGTCGCAAGAAATAAACTGCTTCTTCAATGACGTCTTGCGGGAAATCTTCAGTTGCTGCGGCGGGTGCTTCATTTATAGATGCGTTGTCTTCATCATCACCCAGTCTGGAGGAAAGCGGTAACAAGGCATCGGCTCTCATCTGGGCACGCAGACGGGCCGCGTGGGAGGCGTCTCCTGAGACAGATGCGGATGGCACTGGTGATACGGGTAATGTATAGGCTGATAGCGCGTCAATCAGACCTTCCGGAATAGACTCGGGATCGGTAGGGTTCAAACAGAGAACGTTGAACTATCGTAGTAATTTAGTTTCCAGGAAAATTATTTGACAAGGCAATCAAACGCACTGTGATGCCCGCTTTTTCGTCAAGTGTGAGACAGGTCCGTCTTGCAGCCGCGATACGCCCTTCTGCTCGCCGCTCTTCATACTCGCGACGAGCGCGGTCGCGGAAGCTTTCATGGCTGGCATCTTCCGCCATCTTTGCCATCTTTGCAATGCGATTAGCGGCGCCGGGAGAACGAGCACGTTTCCCTAGACCGATTCCCTTATTCCCTGCATGGCGATGTATCAATAACGTTTTGGCTTTGTTCAATTTAAGTAGCTTGCCTTGCCATTCATTTAGGGGTAGGGGCTCGGCCGTGTGTCGAGGTTTTTCTCGAGAATCATCTCCATCTGCAGATTCTGACCGGTCCCTGAATGTGCCCCGTAAAGATTCATCCACAGAGGGACCAGGCAAGGGAACTGTACTCTTCGGAGGGCTGTCCTCGGTCTTTCCCAGCGTTTGTCCTACCTTGAACCCCATTTTCATCATGATGCCCAAAGCCTTGCTCCCCCCTGCGGCCACTACCTCCTCCTCCTGCGCGCGCTCAAATAGGCTCTTGCCAAGTCCCTCCTCCCTAGACTCTTGCTCCCTCTGGCGACGGCTCTTCATTCTGTTCTGCTCATTCTTTGCTCGGGATTGTTTCAGCGCCTGTTGTCGTCTCTGAGCATACGTTTTTGGAGCGGACTCGGCTGCAGCGTCGGTAAGAAACTTGTCTGAGAGGTAGTCATCCTCGTCGGCCATGGATTCACTTCATAAGCTTGGCTGCGTTGACAAACATGCTCCAAATAACGCGATCACGGGGGAGAGAGGACGAGCTATATTTACATAATGATGAGGCTCGTCTAGGTTTGTGAGCATGATTATATGGCAATTTTATTTTCATAAAACATTCATAATGAAGGCGTAAAAGGGTCATGAAAAGCCATGGTAAAACACTCGTAATCAGCAGACATCGCAAATTGATTCCATGCGACTCTACAAACATTGACTAAAGAAAGCACCGAACCTGGCGCCAGAATGAAAGTATGACTTGACTGCTACAAACGCTAAAAAAATTGGCGCAAGATGAACAATACTGAGCACGATGAACTTGCACCGGAAAGTGAATATGCGTTAAGTTAAAGTAAGTCAAGGGGCATGGAATCAGAGACACATATTGAGCCGATCAGGCAGTAGGAACAGCCGCGTCGGCTTCCTGGCGAGGAGAGGTAGAATTAACAGCGATCTTGACAACGATGGGACGGCCGCCGACTTCCATGCCTTGGAGAGCCGCCATTGCCTTCGTCTGTTCCTCCTCACTGCCAACATCGACAAAGCCGTAACCCTTGCTCTTCCTGGGGTTTCCCCACCTGCGGCGAACAACGCGGGCGGAAACAACGTTGATATCACCGTCAGTAAAGAGCTTAGAGAGACCCTCATCGTCTACGCTAAAGCCGAGGTTTGCGACAAAGAGCATGTTTTTGGAGGGTTCGCCATCTGGGTCTTGGCCGACGGGGCGAACCCTGTATCTCCTGATGCGAGGTTGCCTCTTCGCAGGAGCAGCGGTATCGTCAGGGGTACTCTCTGTGGCATGAGCTTCTTCACCTTGCGCAGCGGGGGCCTTGCGGTTAAACTTGCGCTAGAAAGAAAGTGAGTTGCATGAACGACTGCAGGGAAAGATGAGTGCATATTACATACGTTGTGCTTTTTCTTTCTTTTTTTGGGCTTAGCTGCTTCGTCTGGGCCTGGAACATCGGTAGCAGCAGCATCCTCTGCCCTGACGTCGCCATTTGCCTCAGCGTCGGTGACCTCACCTGGCACGGCCTTGGCACCGCGCCTGTTGGGTCTCCTTTTGGCCCTCTTCTCCTTCTTTTCCTTGTCCTTCTGTTCGGCTGGCTTGGCAATCTGGACGATCACCGGGCGACCATCGAGATCTTTTGAGTCGAGGAGCTCAACGGCCTGTTGCGCAGCCTCTGCGCTGGACATTGTGACAAAGCCGTAGCCGGCGGGCTTGTGTCCCCGCATGATGACCTGCTTTGCAATACTGTTGAAGCGAACAGCAATTAGATGGATGTTGCGACAGATCGGAAAAAGCTGTGTAAAAGAAGTGATGGAAACGTACATGTCGCTCTTCACGGGGGCAAAGAAAGTCTCAAGCCCTTCATCCGTCGTAGAGTACGCAAGATTGCCAACGAAGACCTGCATGATGGTGAAGAGGGGCGATTTTGGAAAGAAGAGACAGATACCTTGAAAATGGGAGCTTCCTCGATGACATACTCTTGCGTGGCCGGAGGCACGCCGCTTTCGGTGACTGGGGCGGCTTGGGCGTCAGACATTATAAGAGATTGGACGATTGGGGATGCTTAGGAGGGATGGACGCAGTGATGAACGATAATGAACCAGTTTCTCTTGTCAAAATTTCTTGAAGGTCGAAGAAAAAGAAACCGTTTGGTCAAGTTTTATAGGCGCTGTGCATCCCTTTTTGATTGACATGAAACCCTTTTTTATTACACAAACAAACATCTGTGCTCCTCGTGTTTCTGAGTCAGTTCGGACTCATGAATAACGTTTCCAAAACTTAGTGACCAGGAGAGGTCAGTCTGCCAGAAATGCAAGCCGACACATTACTGAATTCGAAGTGAAATGCCCACTATCGCAACTGGATAACGATATGATACCAATGACTTAAGCTGGATTAACGTGGACATTACTGAGCGCCGAACGTTGAATGACTACGTGCTGGTAAGGTTAACAACTTGCCAGGTGTGCACGGAAATGATAAACTGCAGCTTCTCGTGCGGCGGCTACTCGCGTACTAATACAAAGACATTCCACCTACGATGGGCTGCTACAATTATCGCGCCTTTACCACGTCGCGAAGATCATGAGGTTCACTGCAAGTGTCTGATTGCTCTCCATGAGTCGCAGCTAATTTCCTGTGACGGTTGTTCCTCGACATTATGCAGGGTCGACAACCTGCTCCGTTGCCAAACACATGGACGGCGTGTACACTGGACGTCTGCGTTTATTGCCGGCATCATATACGTTTCTAAGGTCGGCAAGATGATAATAATTCATGGCCCGTGCGAGAGCTTACATAATGGGAAAGATAAAATGAACCGAACAAAGAAATTTCGGTGTTTTGTGTTTTTTCACTTTTGATCATTACGGCTCAGGACCACTCATTTTATCCTACACACTCTCTCAATCTCCGTGCTCATATTACTGAGTCTCTTATACCCTCATTCTTTTACTTGACGATTCCCCGCAACCCAAACACAATGGCTGCTCTCAAACTGGTCAATCTCCTTGCACTTGCTTCAGTTGCAATCCTTGCCATTACATCTGGCCCTACTTCTGTCAACGCTTTGGCTACTGACCGCTCGCACGTCGCTCGTTATGCTCGCGGTCATGATGCGGTAGCAAAGAGGAGGCGCGACAGCACCACCTCGTCATCTGGCAGTGGTCGCTGCAAGCCTAGGTCAACTTCTGCCAGCTTCACATCCTCTAGCAGCTCCACCTTGTACTCTGACACTCCCACATCGGCCCCAACAGACACCCCTACTCCCACTCCTTCACCTTCACCTTCGCCCACACCCTCCCCATCATCTTCCAGCACCTCTACCTCCGCTGCTGCATCCCCCACTACCACTTCCACTGGCAGCTCCAGTGGCAAGAAGTGGGGTTTAGGCTGGCCTAACGGTGATTCCTCATACCTTGCGAACTTTGCATCTCTTCCCAAGGTTGGCTTGTATGTACTCTTTCGTCTCATAACTCTTCATTTTTCTAATCCGATCATAGCCTCTACACTTGGAGCCCTTATTTGCCCGAGAACAGTTATGGTCTTGAAGCTATCCCAATGCTCTGGGGTTACGATCAGATTTCCGACTTCCAGAACTTGGTCGTCAAGGGTTACGCCAACTATGTCCTTGGCATGAATGAGTATGTCCACACATGCCACCTATTTTTGGCAATGGACGAACGTTGACATATTTGCTCCAGGCCCAACGAACCCAGTCAATCCAACATGACCCCAGAACAGGGAGCTCAACTCTGGCAACAATACATCAACCCTTTGGGCAGTCAAGGCTACTACCTCATCTCTCCTGCTTGCACGAATGACCAGGCTGGTCTCGATTGGATGGCTGGTTTCTTCCAAGCCTGCACTGGTTGCCAAGTTGGTTAAAATTGATAGTCGTCTTATACATCACCTAATCTACTTTCCAATTAGGTTGATGCCGTCGCCTTCCACTTTTACAGCAATGATGCTCAGGCTTTCATCACCTACGCCACTCAGCTGTACAACCTCTACGGCAAACCAGTTTGGGTTACCGAGTTCGCTGACCAGGTAATTCATCCACACGGTACATTTGCATCTCGTGATTGACCTCCTCTCGAAGAACTTCAGCGGCACTGGTGGACAGGATGATCAAGATCAGGTCTACGCTTTTGCTGCCACTGTCACCAGCTTCATTGACAACACTGAGTGGATGCAGGGTGCCTTCCCCTTCGGTATGAGTGTGATTTACTTCTGTTCTCTTTATACTGATCTGTTTTTGTGCTAGGTGTTATGAGTGACCTTCAAGGTGTTAACACAGCCAACGCCCTTCTTGGCAGTGACGACCAGCCCACTTCTCTTGCCTACAACTACTTCGGCTAAGCATTTTTGCCATGATCATGGCATAGCCCGAGGGTTTCAGGCTTGTTTCTAGCCTATCAACTTCGCTAACTACCCGATGATACCCTCGATAGACTAAAATCCTTGGTTTTGCTTATTCTCTTTACACATTATTGTTTATATCACCGCTAGCCATTTTTATCTTGTCGCAAGCTTTATGTCATGCGCTGGCTTCGCATGTTGCCTGGTCTTGTTGAGCAAGGTTGCAGACTTGAATAAAACATTCTTTTTGGCGTGTAACAGTGTTTGATTTGACGATGTGATGGACAGCGACCGATTGGTATCTCAGACCCGTGTGCTGACAACCCCGTTGACTCCAAGAATAAACCTGTTTTCCCTGCCTGGCTTCCGTGGGATGCTGAATTACACTGTACTCTGAGTGCCCCACTCGGAAGCACCCCGGATACCAATATATCAGACGTTATAACAGGACAATAATGAAGTGGAAGAGAAAACACATGTTCATGACGCGCGGTAATTTGGTAAACATGCTTTTTTTTCGAGGCGGAATGCCGCCCGCGTTCGGACTACAAGTCCGACGCTCACCGGTTCACGACAGTATATAGACTGATTACCTTGCGCCCATATTTCCTTTGTCCCAGAACAACGCAACCGGAAAGAAGGCAGACATGGTCAAACACTTGCCGCAAGCAGTAAAACACCTCCTGACGCTGCGCAACCCGGAAGTTTGGCCAAGTCCCCCAGTTGGGAGACTTCATAGCGTGTTCAACCGTACGCTGAACGAGGCAAAGGAGCGAAATGCTGAAAACGGGTGGCTTGTCCTCTCGGTACGCCTCTTGCGAAATTGCTCTTCTAGCCCCATTCAATCGGAGATAACAGACATGCACACTCCTTACCACCAACCGACCCTCTTCGCTTGGTCACTTGTATAGATTCGTCAGTAGGAGCGATCCAAGCTTGGCTGAATCGCGAAAGAGCCTTGCGGATGCCGTGTACAAAGCTGCCCTCATGCGGGAGGCCGCACTGAAGAGTGTCATTTTCGTTGGTGTACCTCGAGTGAGTCGCATTAATTAAAGAAGCTTTAATGCCCTCGGATTCGAAGTCGGTCGGCTGATGTAATTTCAGACGATTCTGTCTTTGACGGGCCTCAAGGACTCGCTCGAAGAAGACGTTTATGCTGCTTTACGGAAAAACTCTATCAGGTAAGTGGGTACTTCTTCTGGACACGAGGCGCGTCCTAGAGATCCGACTTTTTGTTTAATGCCGGTTTTGTTCAGGGAGGCTACTCCACAGAACATCGAGGCTACGGTCGCAAGGGGTCAGGCGTTGTGGAATTCAATTTACCAGCCTCACGCAGTGAAGCTGTACAACAAATTGGGGGATCTTCATCCTGATTTCATCAGTACGTGTTTTCATTACATTTATTAAAGCCCCCTCCCTCCCCGGTGGAACGTATTGCCTCGTGGCGCACCCGGAGGTTATGTCTTGCGATGCGTACGAGGCTAATTCGATCTTACAGAGTTCATCATTCAGGCCTATGGCACAGTCCTGTCGCCCTTGCCGAGAGGGGATCTTGAGCAAGGAAACCTCACTCGCGCTCTGGGATCGGTAGTCGGCATCGCTACCCTTCGCGCTGAGGGGAGAGTAGGACCTCAACTCACGAGCCATGTTTTCGGACTTCTCAAGGCCCGGGTGGAGGAGAACTTGAACGAGGAAGACAAGTACCTTGCAAGCGACGAAGGCACGGAATGGGTTATACGTACGGTGGATGAGATTATCGACGCTGTGACGTCAGAAGAGCCCTTGGCAAAGGGTAAATTGTAGATGCGGAGATCAGATTGCATGAGATTGAACGATCGAATCGTAGTGATTGATTGATTATATCGCCCTAGCGCGTTGTGGGCGATTGACAGTACAATGAGGTATATGTTTGCATCGTGCACATACACGTGAGTGGCAAAGCCGCGTGTTTTGGACTTTATCGATGGAAGATGCCCAGCCCAGAGTCGCTTTCGGATCTGTAGACGCTGCCGTCCCGGCTCGTTCGGAACATATTTCGTGCACGAAATGATAGTATTACATGCGTGGAGAGTGGTGACGATGGTATGTACAAAGGGAATATGATCAGGCAATTTACGATGCGAATAAGATTGCTAACATGCACTAAAAATGTTCATAGGCCAAATGCCTGGCAAAACCGATAGAGCATGGCGGTCACTGTGACCGTGTCCATGATTGGGGGATGCATCTGCAAATGGGAAATTTGAGCCTTCGGCTGGTGAGTGTAGGTAGAGGGTACTTACGATAGTTGCTGCTCCAGCGTTTCGCAGAAAGTGAAGCTCACCATAGACATCCCCGATTTGATACCGTGTTGGTCGTGTGGGACGGAAGACCGCAACAATATTCCTCGCAGAATCTTCCAGCTATGGGTGCAATAGTTCAGTATATATGACACACGGAAAATAAGATGCAAGTACACACCACAACATCAGCAGAACCTTGGCTCTGCCGCCAGCAGTATGTTAGACCATCGGGCGCGTTGAAAATACGCGCGCCCTGTAAATTAGCATGAGCGATGCAACAATTGAGAATGTTTGATGCATACTGACCGGGTAGCGTGGATCTGGGCGCACCAAATCGGACATCGGTACTATATTCTGAAGGAGCAAGATCAGAAAACCGGTATCCCAAGGGCATAGTGAGTCTTACTTTGCCAATTACTGCACGGCCGAGGCCGCCATTCGGGGCCCATTCTAGTTTTGCGACGCGGTCCTCCTTGTTAGCTCGGACCGCACGCCAGAGAGTCGTAGTACTCTGTCCACTAGGGGACACTACAGTCTAAAGAGATCGATCAGGGTCCATTATGACCTGCGAATGTTGCGGAGCTGCATACCGCAAAGCGATAGACAACACCCCAGGCATTAAAGAGTTGGCTCTCCCGGGGATCCTGACTAGTCCACGAAAGTACTTCGTTTGACGGTGCTGCCATAGATGAACAAGGGAAGAGAGCTGTCGATGAATGCGAGAGGAGATGCTGGTTTTCACCAAGTGTTGGGGAGTCCGACGCAAAAACCGTCTTTTATATTGCGGTTTGCCAATGATAACGCCCGCATACCCCTCTTGTTTTTCACCTGATCGCAAATTCGTGATCGAAAACGTGGACTTTGTGACAGATAAAGATGAGGACGCAACAAACGTGTAGACGCGGAAGCGTGGTTTCGTTATGTTGTCTGGAGACTCGCCAGTGGAGTAAAGCTCCGATGCAGCAACTCAGGTCGAGGCCAGCATGATCGAGGAATAACACGCGTTCAACACACAAGCGCCGATTCCTGTGGGACGTGCAGATTGACGTCGAAAGGTATGACACACCACCTTCTATCTCACAAGAGTAAAAGGTTCGCTCATGCACTGAGTCACCGAAAGATTAGCAAGCAGGCTATCGTGTGAAGGGTCGCTGAGAACACACAAAGAACGCACGGAATCAAAGAAAAATAAGGGCGAATGCAGACGAGGAGATCTTCACTAGCTGGCACGAGGACAGGAAGCCTCTCAATATGGGATTTCGGGTACATGAGGTTGGCGATGTGACTAGATCTGAGAACGTGTCCCATGAATGCGGGTTAGATGCGGTTGAGCCTGACCGAGGCGTGTCTACAGCATGGCGGAAAATCCCATAAGCAGGATAAAGGTATTGTTGATAAGCCCATGACCTCTGCCAGACGCTGCGACAAAAATACCACCTTTGCTTGGGGGTAGATTTGAGGGTGGATGAAGCTCAAATAAAGTTCTATGAATTATGCAACTTGGCCTGGAGTTAATGGAGCGCTCGCTAGAAGGCACTTCGGTGTACGAATACCGGAGAGTCGTTGAAATGAAGAGACCGAAGTTTAATTTTAAGGTGAATGAACTCAACCTTGCCCACTTGCTCCTCATTGCACCAGGCGCTTCCTATTCCATCTCTTCATTACACGATGTGAAGTAGATTAGTACGGTCCTTGGACAGTGGTGATATACGTTCCATCAAGGCCTATCTCACAAAAAATCGCCGGAGTATGCGGTGGCAACCCCGTGCTCCAAGGTCTAGAAGAGAGATCGTAAGGCTTGTTTCAGATTGATAAGAAGCAGCGGGGCATGAGTAAAATCTCGATAAGCCCATCTAGAAGAATAACACGACACTACTATTTGCGTACCTTATGCGAATATCTAATGATGGAAGGTCACGGCACGACCTGTAAGCCTAAGCTCTTCGCTGTGCCAATAACGGTGCTTGCGATCGACTCAAGCTTCAAGTGCTTGAGGTGCCCATCCTTTGCTTTAATTTTTGCCACTTCATACACGTGTTTGAGGCTAATGGTTCCGGTGACTTCGTGGCCAGGTCGGCCGGTGCCCTTCTCTATACCCGCAGTTTTTTTCAACAGGTATGTCGTTGGTGGTGTTTTGGTGATAAACGAGAAAGTGCGGTCAGGCTCAACGGTGATTAAAGTGGGGGTGGGAACGCCAGGTTCAATGTGGGCTGTTCGCGCATTGAACTCCTTGCAGAAATCCATTGACTTTACACCACGCGCACCAAGCGCTGGACCAACTGGTGGTGTAGGTGCAGCCTTGCCAGCAGGAACCAAAATGCGCTATAATTTATTTATTACAAAAGACGGAAGGATGTTGCAGGAAATAAGCACTTGCCACCAGCTGAGCTTTTGCCTTCAAAGCCTTGGACATTATCAACAGTTTTCGGAAAGACGCGTCGGAAGTAAAACAAGAAAAGGTTATTTTCCAAACTTGGCGGACTGACCAAACAGTTAAAAATAAATACAACCGGCCGATGGCAACTTGTTATCTACATAGCTTATTAGTATTTACTGAGGTTATCGACACTCTCTTGAATTCAAGGTGGTCATTCGGTAACCTATTCGTGGACTCCCCATAACCCTAAGTCTTCTGGAAACTCACGGAATACCTGAGGACTTCAGATGGCAGTGCCCTTCTTACGCGTACTGCTAGTGTGTGTCATGTGTTGTGGCTGCTAATTCCTCTTTACCCATCTAATATTAATTACTCGCAATCTGGTGACACTTTTAGAGACGTACATTCGTAAGATATTGATCATGATATGCTTGAATCAAATTCATACATCAGTGAACCCGGGGAAATGAATGTACCCACCAGCTGCTTCCGGTCGCTACAGCCTCCTTGCAGGTAATGGTGAGGTTGCATACCTTCGAAGCTTCTATGACTCAATTATTTGTTATCAGCTGCAGCAGTTATAGCTTCGCTTGTCCCGGTGGACGTCAGTGCCACGACGTAATTGAGGGGCATGGGCACTGCCTGCTATGAGCCTGAGCTCTAAGAGGCGCCCTCGTACGTACCCTCGTTCTTGGTTTGCATCGAAGAGGGGCCTTGTGGATTGTCGTGACTAGTCAAACTTGTCCACACTTCCGTTCTTACTCCGCTGCTTTGATGTCAGATATTGCTGGCGTCATCGTATCCCCAAGTTGATCAATAATATTGCGGATCAAGGCGGTAGCGACATACTATTATCCCCGTGCATGCTCTTGTGGCCTCTGAAAATGGAAGTTCGGATAAATCATTGGCGAGAAGTGGCAGGATGGCAAGGCGACACCCTTTGTCTTTGCTCCGATATCAATTGCCAGGACTTCGGACGACCGCGGTAGCGTGTTTGAAGGTTTATAAGTTTAACGCTAGTTGGTTATGTCGAACCGATCCTGCTTTCCCTATACCTCATGCAATTTCGGCGTATATCATTTCGAGTTAGGTTGTTGCATTTGATGTATCATTTCCTTGAGATTCATCACATTTGCAAAGTGCTAGGAATCATCTCCGTCCTATTCGCAGACGCAAGATGTATACTGTAAGGAGTTGGTGGAATGTTTGGTAATGCAATGAACGTGGTTTGCCAAGCTCAGCGCTCCGACACAGTGAGTATACGCAAGGACTACGCCTCGCGAGCACCGAAGGGATGTCATCGACTACATAAAAAATCATTCAGAAAGGTCACAACATTGCCACCAAACGTGACCACGTGGCCATCGGAAATGTTGGTATGCACGACTGCTTCAGCGAGTTGGCTCCGGCTCTTCGTCACAATGTCCTTCGTATGCCAGAGTGAGAAAGCTATGCCATTCGATAGCAAAACGAGTGTGTACCTTGACATTCCGGAAGTCCCACAATAGAACCGTCCCATCTTGATGCCCGCGGGCAAAGAATGTGTGGTAGGCGCTGCCTTTGGTGTAGGAGGTTTGAAATCGCGGAACAACGTGACCAAAGCTGCAACAAGGCGTCCTGTCGAAGCCACCCCTCCTTTGGTCAAAAACCAGTATTTGATGATAAAGATGTCGGACCTGCGAAGGCATCTCGAAGTCCGTATTTGCAAATCAACGGAGCATCTCACCTCCAGCAGCGTCATGTCCGGCGTTTGAGGGTGAACATGTATTTGGTGGACGTCATTCGAAACTGGCTTGGGTATTGGAGTATGGGACCGGATAAGGTCCGTAACATATAGTTTCTTAGTATCGGTGGACACGAGGGAGTTGTTGTGGTGTCGATAAACCATTGCAGACACGCCGGAATCAAGAAAAACATTCAACTTGGTGACAGTTGGCTCTTCCAAAGATTGCGCATCAGCGGTCCACTTAAAAATGCGTCTGTCATGACCGCCACTGAAGAATTCTACAGAGTCACTCTCTGCACGCATTGGAGCCAGGCACCTTATGCCCTCTGCAGAAGATTTTGGCGTCCGGGGAGAATTTACATGCGGCGAAGCCCGCGCATCAACTCTGCAGGGAGCCTCTAGCTAATGGAGCATGAATTTACCGTGACACGTAAATGCAACACACGCACAGTAACAGGGACAAATGTAATCTGGCTTTGCTCGCTATTGTAACCAAGAACGACAGTATCACCCACAATACATGCATCTTCCACATGTCGATAGACTCCAGGGTTGGGGAGAGAGTTCAAAGTTAACCGATACCTGACCAAGTTGTGAAGGTGTGCACAAGTAGTGATGGCGCTGCGACTTACTGTCTCCGACGGTCTATGAATTGGACATCGGCACGCATAGTGATTGCAGCCAATGGTAGATTGTCAGAAACCGGAACCAGCAACCTTCTCGAGCGACCGTACGGAGTCTTTGGAAGCGGTACCCTTTTGATAGACAGTGTGGATGATCCGATATCCTGATCCGACCCGCTTGCGCTCGATTCCGAGGACAATGAAATTACCTGTCGTAGTCGTCGAGGTTGCCGAGGTTGCAATGAAACATCACTCTCACTTCCATCGTCAATCGGCGTATCGTGGTCAGAAGCACGATAGGCACTTCGTCGTGACGATACGCCACTTCCGTTCGCTACGGTGCTGGTTGTAGACAATCGTTGATTATATTGCCTGGCATGTTGCCGTCCTCGTAATGGACCAAATGTTCGCGCGCGAGAGGTTCTTCTTGACGATGAGGCTTCCGTGTCCTCATTAAGGCCTACAGGCTGATTAGGTCTGTCATCGTCCGAAGCCACAGAATCTTCTGATCTTTGCGCAGATGAAGAGTCTTCACAAGGTTCTGCCATTGCATGATCTCGGTTCATCAAAGAAATCGTGTCCGACCTCGAAGAACCAACCATGTACTCATCGTCTTGTACAACAACGCCGCTCTGTGCAGGTAATTGACTCTTGAGCCGAGTAAATATATGTGAACTCTCGTTCGGGTGTTCGTTCTTCTTTGCCTCAATGTCTGTAGCAAGTCTAAAGGAGATAATTTCTATGTCAGAGTCACTATCGTTGGTAGGTCCTATAGATTGACTGCCATAGGTTAGCCACGTTAGCGGTCAAGCTGTGTGGTATGAACGCATCATACCTCAGGTCTGCGTCTGAATCATAAACCCTGTCAGAAACTGTCACTCAAAAATTTACTTCTTCACGCGAAGAATTATTACCAATGCAGAACAATTCCATCGTCGCTTCATGCCAATCCGGAAGTCAGCGCTCTGACGTCCAAACGCGAGTCTGAACAAAGCAGACTCACAGAACGAGTGGCAGACCAGTGACCCTTCTACGTTGGGTGAAAAGGAGCTGCTGCCTCTCACGGACCAATTTTTCGATATCTGCCTGAGTGAGACGAGAGGCCCTAATTCCTGGCGCATATTTTATTTCTTCAACTCCGTGGGTCGTTGTAGGTGGGAGCGGGGTGTGGGGTGAACTAGATCTTGACTTGTGGCGCTTGAAGGCTTGGACCGGTATTGGAGGACGCGATAATGATCTCTTGCCAATGAAAGTAGAGTTTGAAAGCTGGGCCATGCGAGAAAACTGGGAGTCGCTGAAGGTCCCCAAAGTTATTAGCACTCGACCAAATTGAGACGAAACCAAATAAACGAGTCTCCTGAACCAAAAACGCTCATTCTTTTGGCTGACGCCGTGACTTGGTTATGGAAGATCGTCAGCCCAATGAAGTTCGTGTAGATCGCAAGGGAAGGTCTACCGTCCCTGCTGTCAAAGTCGTTCGTCGCGGTGGCTATCGTGGATCATTTAGAGGTTTTGATTCTAGTCGAGGCCGCCCACCGAATCGCCCATTCAATCAAAGGAACTTTGGTCATCATCCTACAGCACCTCATTTCCGCAACTATCCCAGCAAAATCTCATCCGGCTCGTCATCGAATGCATTAGGCTGTTCGTTCGATCATGTCAAGCTCGAGCCTTCAGGCAATTCAGGACAACCAGAGCAACGTCCACCCAAACGAACGAAGCTTGGGTCTCAACAGTTTTTCTCAGGAGATTCACGAAGTTCAGAGAGGCACTTTCCGAGGAAAGGATTACCCCGCATTAATTTTCCGTCTGATCCATCTTCACAATGCCTGGAAGGCAGCCCCAGCAATCGCGAAGCTCAACCCACCATTCATAAAACAGTGCAGAATGATTATACTGTTCTTAGAAATCGGAATGAAGGTGACTTTCGAGATGTTTGTTAATTAATATACGAGTTTCTGATTCGATGGAACAGCTGTGCAGGGCAAATTCTCTAGTAATAGAGCGCCTGCTGTTCGAGAGCAATTCCAGCGTGTGACTGCCACCCAGGGGCTTGGAACGGTGACTTATCTATACTCGCCATGATTCTCGTTCCTTATGCCTTGCTGAACCGCAGAAAAACCGCCATACTTACGGCGGGGTCAATCCCAAAGTCATTCCCATTGAGAATGCAGCTGAACCGGATGCAGTTAGTTCGGCAGCAAGATTACCGCAGCCAGCGACGCCTTCCATATCCTCATCGTCGCAAGTAGTCCTGGACCCCTACCAAACGGGCGTCGTATTGTCTCGAACGCAGAGCCTTGCCATGCCAGGAAACCGGACAACTGTCCCATCTCGAGTTATAGCTCTCCCGGAAGAGACCATCGACATCACTGTTAATTTTTCGGACCCACTTGTGAATATTCCTGTTGTGATGCAGCCACGTTTCTTCCGCTCTGGAGTCTTAATGATAAAGCCGATATGCTCTAAGACACCCTCCGCAATGGATGTATCTTCTGCAGCAGAATCAAGTGTTTCACCTGATAATAATGATTCCGACAATGATGTTCCATTGAGGGAGCTTATCAGCGGAGGGAGTAACTTGGGTACGAGACCTCGAGAAGGAAGGCGGATTCGAGCGTCCTCTCAGCCACTGGATAGCGCCAATGAACATATATCTTCCATTCCCGTCTTGATCCCTACTCCTGGGTCTTTCCGTATACCTCTCGACACGCATGATAAGCCTCGCCGCGTACTCGATGCAGACTGGATTTCGTCACTCGTTACCGTGTCTATGCGCGGCTTCGTCGAGAGCCTTGATACATCCAGCGTTGAACTCAGGCATAACCTGCGTAAACCGCCTGTCCGAGCTCAAGAATCTGTCGATGATGCGTGCGTTCTTCACGCAGGTGACACATCAATGATCATTTTGGCTCATGCACGCGAAGAGAAACAAATCTCATGCTTGACATTTAAAAGCTGCAAGGTATGTTTTCGCAAGAACTCATCACGATCGTTTAAACCTGTGTGAATCCACAGGAAACAAGTCTTCGCAGTGTCGATCGTCCGTGGAATAAAACGAAGAAGGGGGGCACGAGTGCCGTGGCCACAATGATGCAGCCACTCATGTTTACCAGCGCAGGCCACGACCATGCCGTTCATATCTGGAATTTCTCCGAAGATCTCATGAGCGTCTCCTCCAAACTTTTGGCAATAAAACACACGTCTGTGATCCAGTCCCTTCTTCCTATCCGTGACACTAGTCACAAACTCATCTCCGCTGGCGCGGATTGCAACGTCCATTTATGGGACCTGTCTTCGGAACGCGTTGTGCATACGTTCAAGACATCCAATTCTCCTTATCACGCACATAAGACGGAGTCACCTTTTTGCACTCTCCTCGAGGTGCGCATTGTACTTCATTGTCTAATAATTTCCTTTTCTGACCGGTCATGCAGGTTGGCCATCGGGATCTGCAGTTTGAGCTTCGTGACCACCGTATGGTTCCGGAGCATCCGGCTCAACGTTTTGGTTTTTACACGACCGACCTGCATGGTCGTTTCATTAAAGGGGACACCTGGTCTCACTTCTTCGCCTCGGGAAGCCGGAATGGTGGTGTGCGCCTCTGGGACTTGCGCAACGTTCGGGAACAACCTGCATTTGTATGTCGCTTTCACTTATCGCTCAGGTTCTGTGGATTTACTTCCAATCCAAAAGGTTTCGTGTTTTAGCAATGAGCAAGTGGTGCAAGTGTTGAAGACAGAGTCCAAGCTATGGGCTTTTTCGAAGCGTGGTGATGTGATGACAATGAATCAAACCGGAATCGTGGCCCACTCCTAAACCGTTACTTGCGCATATACACTATATTTCTATTTAGTTTATCCTTGTAGTCTACCCTTAAGGCTTACAGAGCCGCTCACGCGGGTAGTTCCACTTAGACTAATTTCGTCATTCCGTCCCGACGTACACCGAACAATGTCAGACCGTTCTCAGTTACGACAGGAAGTCAACGAAGCGTATAGCATACAAGTGAGAGCTGCGACCAAGGTACGTATGGTAACAGCTTATTGCTATTCGTGACATCACAGGCAGAAACTAAAACCATGAGCAGGGTGCAGCTCAAGCAGGGGCTCTCGGTGTTGGCGTCGTTACGTTTGCCCATTACGGGTGGCCACTCTTCAGGTGCGAGTGACAACGGTTGAATGCGCAGTGGATAACGTATAATATGAAAGGCGACAGACGCTGCCATTTAAAGCATTCCTAGTATCTGGATGTGAGTACGCCACGAGCGGCGTCAGGCAGCTAACCAAGCCTTTTCATTCCCTGCAGTCACCATTGCTGGTCTGGTGATCGGGGCAGATAACGCACTTTTAACGCACGAGGCAGAAAGGAGGCGGTCTGAGCATGCCATTCGTCGTGAGGCCAGGATAGACCTTGCTCGCCGAGGGCTCATCGGGACAGAAACTGAAATCGCAAAGTGGCGTGCAGAAAGGATGCGACAGCTGGAAGGAGAAGTAAATGCGAATCCTTCGTGAGTCGCTCCTCGTTTAACTTTCTAGCTAGGTGCTCCCGAGTCCTGACTTCAAATGTCATTACAGATGAAGCACGACTGCAGCGATTCTTTGCAGGTATCTTATACTGTGCCAGACATCGACACCACTCGTTTGTGTACACCTCCTCCACCTGTATCATTGTTCATGGGTGTGACCACTTTCTTAAGGAGACTGGGAAAATCAGACTCAAGCCTAGACAAGTGTAAGTTTGGACACGCAAACCTTCCCGTCAAGTCGAGCATCACCGTGACATCTGCATAGCACTAGAACTTCGTTAAATTCCCGCCCTTTATCTGTGCACAACTCTTCCTCAACCAAGGGGCGGTGGCAGTGGGTATTGATTACAAAACCACTGCTAGTTCATTTTCGATGCATCGTACACAGGAAAGTGTAATTCCCGAATGTTGAATCTGAGGCCTCACTGCCTTGCTTGACTGTCTTTGTACCATATGGCTCTTGATTCAAGTACGCTAGCGCTTGCTAGGTGTACCCATTCCGAATAGCACTGGCAAGAGGTTCAATTTCCGTAGCACAATGAGTGAGCAGTAGGTGGGTAGTTATCAATTGACTGTTTTACAGCATCTATTGAATGATTCAACACGGAATCATTTGGAATCATCTAGTGTTACAGTAAAGGTGTATACGGCTTACTATCCGTAAAGATAAGGTGGGGCTTCCTCTGCGCGAGATCCAGAAGCATCTCAGCGAAGTAACTGTTAGCCCATGCGAACCAAGGGCGGGTATAATCCGAGTCATCGTAAATATTGATCGACTCGTGAATCAGGCCCAGGCCACCAGTGTTCTGTCCATGTGGTGAGCGGAAGCTCGAGAGAGGAAATGATAAACTCACATTAACAATGAGGTACAGAGAAGTCAAAATTTCTTGATCGTCATCCGTTCCAAAGATGTTGGTGATCTGAGACATGGGCCTATATAGAATTATTAGACAACTTGATCACGAGCAAGTGGCCAACAGTCACCAAGGATTCCAGACGTCTATGTGAGGCCCACTGCTTGGTGTCAGGAATAGTTCCTCTCTTTTTTTTGACCACACTCACCCAATTCCACTAAAATCTTTACCCTTGGCGTAGTATGGGTTTCCACGAGACATGAGAATCCCCTTTGTCTTAATGTATGCATGGTGATTCCTGTCGAGGAAACCAAGATAGGGTAGTGACAGGAGAGACTACATTGAATTTAATATCTTGTTTGAAAATTCTCATACTTGGTTCTTACCGGAACGTTCGCATCATCCATCACATAACGAGATCCCATTCCTAAGAGAGTCTTTTAGAAACCGACACAAAAAAGCTTTAAGACAGACCATTAGTCTCGTATGCAAAAATGTCATCAACAACCTGCGGCGAAGTACATCAGCGAAATGCAACCCACCCACAACACTCGTCGACGCACAGAATGTTCCCAGATGGCGTCTTCTATGGTCTTGCTCCAGGACTTCGCTTGAGTACTAACATTATGGGCCACCTTGGCATGATCCAGGATAGCAGCCAAATTGGTTAGCTGAACGCTCAGCATGGCATTAGCTGGGGTAAGAAAAGCTGGAAGCGAGGCGCATGGTCAGAGGGGCGGAAGACGCCCTCAAAGAAAGCTCACCGAAAGTGCTTAAGTCATCGGAAGGTCTGTGGTGTGTCCCGACCATACCAGTGTACCCCTTGGGCTCACCATTGCCTCCATTATTTACTGAACCGGCAAGGGAGCCTGGCAGGCCCGTCCAGTTGTAGTAAGATATAAAGTTCCAATCTGCATCAAAGGAAGCCTGAGACTGCTCGTCGATGACACGGAAGATCTGGTCAATTGCGGCGAGCCCTGCAAGAAGGATAAAAACTTCGTACAAATCACCCCAAACCAACGACATACATTCTGTATTCATCATAGATGCATCCTGTGTTGCTTCATAGTAAGAATAGGAAAGCTTGATGAAGCCACACAGCGAGTCGATCTCATACTGGAAGGATGTTAGTGGACGTTTGATGAATAATGATCTTAAGACACAAACCTTGCACTCGAACACCGTTTGATTATCCACAGGACTGTGTGCGGAGTGTCACTGGGCAGGAACCATCAAGACGAGGAAAATACTAACGGGTTGACGAGAACATTTTGTGCCCAATCATTGTAGGACGGTGCCAGACCACTTTCAGGGGGAGGCTGGAAAGCACCGCAGTAAGGATACTGTGAAATGTAGCGAGCCTCATTATTGATCACAGCCTTCACCAAGTGAGCTAGCTCGGCGTCAATCGAAAGAAGGGATCGGTAATGAGCAAACTAAAAGAACAAAGCGACTGAAAACGGTGTCATTGCAGCTTTGGAGAGTTATTAACCTGATTGCCAGTATCACGCAACCACTGCGCACTTCAAGCGGTGATTAGTTTAATGATGCAAGTCAAACTTCAATAAAGCGAATAGTGGAACTGACGTGATATCCTAGTACATATAACCATTAATATAGTATCATACACAAAGGAAAGCAGCTCACCCCAGTGATAATAAATGCCAAGTTCTCCGTCTTCGGCAGTTAGAACGCATGTATAAACGAGCACCATCACTCATACCTGATTGTAATACTTCACAGTAGTATCTGCCACACTGTCATGAGCGTGTATTGTTACAGCGACTGGTACGTACCGAGTGTGTTCGGGAAAGTATTTTCAAAGAGACGCGCGACGTCAGGGTCCTTGAGACGCGATGTCATGTCCGAGATAACTTTCTAGAGATAAATTGCTTTAGTTTCAGCTATCCTATCAATACAAGGCGCGTCGTACCTCCACCGAGGTGCTATTGAAGGTCCTGCAAGCGGGGTCGGGCCGCATGTAAGGCAATCCCAGAGGGCCGACGGAGGGATTCCCTTGAGGACTCTGTGACAAGTTAGATTTTTTCAGTCCCAGTCATCTTGGAGGCGGCATATTCACTTGTGCATAGGTGGTGTAGTCCGGACAGCTCGCCTGGGCGGTAGCAATCATGGCAACAGCGGTAATTTCAAGTCCTAACTTCATTTTGGGAGCGCCCCACAGGTAGTCAAGACAGAAAAGCATTCGAGAACTAACGTCCCAGCTAGCGTAAAAACCTTTTATGAGATCGCCGAAAAGCATGGATTCATTCATTAACGGTTGGAGAAGTACGATGTGAACTTCGCGCTAATGCCAGCAGCGGACGGATTCACGTACACGACGGACGCGTGTGACAACAACCGTGGCTAAGTTGTTGTAAGTAGAACAGTCATTAGCCACACATTAGCCACCTCGCGGTGCAGTTACGAACTACTTAATGAAACCACATGATCACATGAAGCTTTCACCATCTACGAACAAAACGAATAATGAACTCGGTGTACAAGATAACACAAGAATAGGATACAGAAGTAGGGGAGAGTATTGTGTACGATAAGAAGTAACCGAGAGCTCTGGTGGTATGAGTAACGTCAAGGAACATAACGTGGCGACTGCAGTGCGATAAGTGCAAATAGCACACACATAAAGTAGCAAGAAAGGATGCTACGCAGAAAATGCCAACAATCTCAGTCATCAAGACTAAGATTCATTCTGAACGACAGAGGGAAACAAGTGTATTTAGTTGTCAACCCGAAAATGTGCTTATACACATGCCTTAGGTCTCTGCGACGAGAAGCTTGTTAATCACTGTCGGTCCTGCAGCCCGGCCAACTGTAGCAGGAACATCATCGACAGATTCAAGGGGATCTTCTATCACCGTCTCTTTGGTGGAGTGGTTGGAGCTCTGCGAGTGCTGTTCGTCGCCTACAGCTGATTCCCCAAGTTCAGGGCCATCAGTTTGATCATACGTGTCCGAAGATGACTTGTCTTCCACCGAGGTTTCTAAACCACCAGTGGCGTCGTCCTGGACCTCGTCGTCCACGCCCAGGGGACCGCCAGTCTTTGCGCTATTGCTTGTCCACAAGCTCTTGCTGCCCAAACTCATGGCGCCTCCTCCAGTTCCTAGAATCCTGGCGCTCCATCCACTGACCTCACTATCCCAACTTCCCCTCCGTGAGCTCCGTGGACGGAGAGCCCGCACACTGGCATCTACATCGCGCTCCACATCAACATCCTGGCGGTCATCGTCTCCAAGAATAAACTGGCTCATCACCTCGCCTTCTCCATCTCCAGTAAAGCTGTCACCTAAGTGAGAAATCGAGTCGCCGCCTCCAAGCAGTCCGGACAGTGTAATCGAGCCCATAGATCCCCTTGTCAAACGTGCTCCGGGCATGGCATAAGCTGAGGACGCGAGAGTCAAAACGGAAGCATTGTCCATGGGTGGAGAAGAAGGGCGAGGGTTGTTTCTTGGATGATATGCAGTGTACAAAGGAGCTTGCAGTCCAGGCACGTGAGAAGGTTGCGACCCTAGTAACCCCGGAGTGGAAGAGCTGAAATTTGTGGAGGATTGTGGGCGGGGAGATGATTGGCGAGGGAGGGCAGAGAAGGTAATGGATGCACCACTGCCAATCACGCTTGTTCCAGTGGATGATGTCCGCGCATGAGGCGAAAACCGGGAATTAACTGGGGTAATTGGGGTAACAGGAACTTGCGCTATGTGTCCTACACCAGCAGGACCAAGGTCAACGCTCAATACTGTGGTTGGTTTGGTGCTTGCTGCGATGCTTCGGAACGTGCGGGGGTTGGATAGATACGAAGAAGAGGAGTGGGATAGCGAGGGAGAAGGAGGCGCACTGGGGGGCAGAGGTCGGAGAGAGGCATCCTCGTCTGCTTCGAGAGCACTTGCAGGCGACCATAACGAGTCGAGAGCTAGTGACGAGCGATGAGTCGACGCGTCAAGATCTTCGTCGTCCGAATGTATAAGACCAGAATCTAAATCCCCTTCTCCATTGAGAGAGAGAGTTTTCCGGTGAGAGGCAGCAGACGTGACAAGTCTATGACCGTTTCGACTGCCATTCCCAAGTACACCTTGTCTTTGCGATGAAGATGGCGTGATCTGCGGCAAAGGAGAAGAAACGGAACGGCTATTTGACCTAGAGTGGGACACGCTTGCACCACTGTGGCGATTTTTACTACTTTGTGCGGACGCAGTATCTGGAGCCCTTCTCGGCTTCACAGTACCAGCTAGCTTGCGCTGAAACCAGTTGATGATGGGCTTGCTAGAGCGGTGTGGTATCTTCTTGGTGTAAACCTGCTGTGGCGAGGTCTGCTTTGTTACCGGAGGAGGTCGCGCTGAGGCTTTAGGTGGCTCTTTAAGCTCAGGTTTAGGATGGGGCGCCGACTGGTTTAAGTTGGTGACTTTGACAGGATGGGGATCGCGAGACTTGGTAGGGGCCATGCTTGTCGTCGATGCATACATTAGTACTTAATAAAGGAACACCAGTGAGCCAAATCAGGCCGGTCCTAAACGTCAATCCACAGATGGGAAAATCAGATTCATCGATGTACATGTCTACCATTACTCCTACATCCCAATAATACAACTTCATATGTTCAACTTCACCATTCCATCTTCTTGCCCAGTTTCGTGTTTGCAACAGGAATTCTCCGACCCTGGTATCCGAACCCGTCCAGCCACGACCAAAGAGTGCTGCGTTTCTGCTCAAATGAAGCAATGGCCTCTTCCTTCTGCAACGTCAGGCCGATATCATCTAACCCGTTGACCAGACAATGCTGCCTGAACGGATCAATGCTAAACGTGATAGCTGGCTTTCCATCACGTCTGACTTCCTGCTTCTCGAGATCTACTGCAATCTCCACACCTGCCTCTGCGTCCGCTGCGAGGTCCTTGCAGTCTTCCACGGAGAGGGGCAAGGGGAGCATGCCGTTTTGCATCGTGTTGTTACGGAAGATTTCGGCGAAGCTTGGTGCGATTACGCAGCGGATGCCAAAGTCATTCCTATCAAATAACTTCGTGAGCAGGGTAGTAAGATACAATAATGCAAGGATACTTACAGAGCCCATGCTGCGTGCTCGCGAGAGCTACCACAACCAAAGTTTTTACCAGTGCAGATGAGAATCTTAGCTTGATCGTGGGGGGACTTGTTAAGGATGAAATCCGTCTTTTCCCCTGTTTTCGGGTCGAAGCGCTTAGCAAAGAACAAAGCGTGGGCGAGACCAGTCCGTTTCAGAGTTTTCAAGAACTGTTTTGGGATGATCATGTCGGTGTCGACATTGTCGACATACATGGGAGCAGCGATGCCTTTCACGACGACGAACTTCGCCACGCCAGACGGAGTAGAAGCCGGTGGCAGAGTGGAGGGGGATGCAGTCTGAGCATGCGAAGGACTTTCTGACTCGGTCGCCGGTCCGGTAAACTCTGTCATGTAGTCGAGGGCACTTGTGAGCTTCAATTTGGGACCGGCTGCGACCTTTTCCTCTGCATCTACCCCAAAGTATTTGCGAACATCTGTGAGCTTACCCGTCAGAGCTGCTGCTGCTGCCATGGCGGGGCTGACAAGGTGCGTGCGACCACCAGCACCCTGACGGCCTTCGAAGTTGCGATTGCTAGTACTGGCGCACCGCTCACCAGGGGCCAGTTGATCTGGGTTCATACCCAGGCACATGGAACAACCGGCCTCGCGCCAGTCGAACCCTGCACGCTTGAAGACAACGTCCAACCCTTCCGTCTCAGCTTGCTGTTTGATCAGTCCAGATCCGGGAACAACCATGGCATGTACATTTGGGGCGACCTTAGCGTCGGGACCTGCAGCACGGACGATCCGAGCGGCAGATCGGAGATCTTCTATGCGGCTGTTGGTGCAGGACCCGATGAACACTTTTTGAAGGGGAATGTCTTCCATGGGCGTGTTTGCCTGCAGGCCCATGTATGCCAAGGCCCGCTCCGCGGCGGCACGTTTCGAAGAATCGGTCATGGTAGATGGATCAGGGACCTTGCCAGTAATCGCGATAACATCTTGGGGGGAGGTGCCCCAGGTGACGGTAGGAGGGATATCGGCGGCATTAATGTTGATCTCGGTATCAAACGTAGCACCTTCGTCACTCTTGAGGGTGCGCCAGTATGCCTCCGCAAGGTCCCATTCCTCGCCCTTCGGAGCGAGGGGGCGATTCCGCAAATAGGCAAAAGTAATTTCATCGGGCGCAACCATGCCTGCACGAGCACCAGCTTCGATGCTCATATTGCAGACACTCATGCGAGCTTCCATGCTCATGTTGCGGAATACCGAGCCAGCATACTCGATAACACTTCCGGTACCACCAGCAGTGCCGATGATACCAATGATGTGCAAGATGACGTCCTTTGAACCAACGCCTTCGGCAAGCTGGCCATCTACACTGATGCGCATATTTTTGCCTTTCCTCTGCAAGAGAGTTTGGGTAGCGAGGACGTGTTCAACCTCAGAGGTCCCAATACCGAACGCCAGGGAACCAAAGGCGCCATGCGCTATTGCGATCAAATCAACATCGACTCTCATCAAGTAATATACTCAACGTACTTGAAGTATGCGAGTCACCGCACACGCAAGTAATGCCAGGCAGCTGATAATATTAAATCAACACCACGCTACCATTTGTTAGATATGAAGACTTACCGTAAAGCCCTGCTCAGGACCGATAACATGCACGATACCTAGAAATGAAAATCATGTCATCTTGTCCACGATTTATGGTATTTCATCCGAACCTTGGCGCTTATCGGATAACCCAAAATAAGTCAACCCAAAGTCCTTGACGTTCTCTTCTAGCTGCATAACCTGAGCCCGGGAGTCAGGCTCAGCGACGAAGGTATCCACAGACTTGTAGCTCTTCCGGGAGATGGTGCTGCTGTGTTGTTAACACATGCCAAGCAAACTGCATCTTTTGACGTACGGAATATTATGATCCACAGTTGCAAGAGTACAATCCGGACGACGAACGGGCCGGCCAGCATTCTTCCTAAGCGAATGTCAGTATGTGACGAAGGCTAGCCATAGATATGCTCACAGGCCTTCAAACGCCTGAGGACTTGTAACCTCATGGACGAGATGACTGTGAAACGGTGAGTTAGCACAACTGGGACAGAAAGCTCATTCACACCGCACCGATCAATATAAAGGAGGGCAAGCCCATCTTCATTCACATCTCTGTCGGTCAATCAGTACACGAACCCATGGGTACGGGCGGGGGGGAGGTCTCACACAACATGATCGTCCCAGATCTTATCGTAAAGAGTTCGAGGGCCAGATACTGTGCCAGGCATGGTGGTAATAGAGATGGTATAAATGATGGACCATGGTACATACTTATAATAAATTGTCATCTACCATACATGGTCGGCCGACCAGATTCGGCCGAGGAAATTCCAATTGCCATTAATACTACCCGTGGGATTTCGGTCAAAAAACCAATCATGAAATGCTGATTTGGCGAGGTGGTATTGAGTCAATCCATTCAATGGTGGTATTCATTGTATCACTGGGGGGATAGGGCAATGTGTCCTTTGGAATAAATCTGAACACACCATGAGGAATGACAAAATTTTGCAAAGCTGAGCCACTTGAAATCATGGTGAACATATTTTGAACACATTGTGAAAAATGAAATCTGATTGGCTGATCAACATTTGTTCAGAATGAAAGCAAGATTTTTCGCCAGATTTCAGGGTGGTCTCAGTTTGTCTTCGATCACGGTGTACTTAAAATTAGACTCTCTAGAAAATAGGCCTTTGTCCCCAGTGTATGTAGTGACGTTGCATGCTGCGGGTTCAGACCGGCGTTTGCCTGCTACGTTACTGTACGGGTGAAATTCGCAACCACCATTCCTCCTGTTCGCGATAAGCAAGTACTATACTGTATTGAGACTAGAGATATATCGATTACCCCACTGATCATCCATGAGGCCGTAAGGAATTGGGAGCAAAATCTGATTTAGTTATATGTCCAGATAATTACATTGTGGACGTCGATCCCCTACGTATGTACATAGCTTGATCCTTATCAGGGCCCAAATTCGGAGCTTGCCGAGTCAACTAGCTAGTTCTTCAGCCACATCATTCGATATACCTGATTCAATCGACTCGACGCGAAATTCGAATTCAAGCCTTCAAGACAACGTCGACGCTATGGCCAAGTCGAAGAAGTATGTTGGCCGTTCCGTGAATATCTATCCAGCTGAAACTGAATTTCCTAAGCCACACCAACCACAACCAGACCCGCAAGGCACACCGCAATGGTATCAGGAAGCCACAGACCAACCGTTCACGGTCACTGAGGGGGGTATGTCATCACAATATTCAGTATCTGTTCCCAGGTTCTCATTTTCCGTTTCGTAGGTTGACCCCAAGGTATGTTTCACAGCTGTCACATTTATGTGCTAGCGCTCAAGCACACGTAGTTCCGCAAGAACTCGCTCTACGCTCTGAATGGATCGGTGGGATAACTTCTCTCAAAGTATTGTCATTTACTGATTTTACGCATTAGCGGAGAGCACGGGCTGAGCAAAAAGCATCCACTACATCATGATTTGGTGGCTAGCACTAGCAAACATTCAGTCTCTTATTCCTCTCTGGGTATCAATCCAAAGATTTACCTCGCGCTTAGCACCATATGTATTACCTGCGTAACTACTGCGCACCATACAGCTCAGGTTATCGAAATATCACACCAACAACACGCATCGCATTATCGTGAATTATCTACTGCTTGCGAACTTCGACCTCCATACATCTCCCGTCGGCCCGCTTGGAAGTTTCTGGCATTTCGATCAAGAGTTGCTTGCAACCTCGCAGCCTATGGAATGGATTGGATAAGAGATTACTATAAGAGAGACTTGCGAATACGCACCGCTGCGTCTTCAGGTCGCAAAGCTCCCTTCGCCATGTTATGCTTGCCGAATTTAAGCCGCTTCGTTCGGGTTATCTGTGACTTTCCAGTGGCATCTTGGTCCAGGAGGGCTTCACATTCCTCCTGCGTCGCCACGTACCCTTGCAGTAGCGAGAAGAACTTGTGCCGGAGGACGGTCTTAATTCTGTCCAGTGCATGCGCACTGTACCATCCGTCTCGTTCCTAGTTACATCATTAGTGAAAGCCGGATTACATGTGATCATCAGCGGCTCACATCACAGACTTCTCGAAGGTTTTCATCGTCTTCAATCATCTCTTTTAACATAGGGTCATGAATATCGCATAATTGGAACGCGGCTGTCTCTTTAGAGAGAGTAGTTCCGTCAAATATATGTGATTTACTAGTGATGTTTTGCATTAAGCCAGGCATGAAGTGGAATTATGGTAGCTTACCGCCGATCAGCTTCGAATGACTCCTCTTGCTCGATGGACCTGTTTATGTATGTGGTAGTAGACCTACCCTCTTGTCTTCGGGTTACAACTGAGGGCCGTGCCACGGGGTGGTTGACATTCCGGAAATATATCCGCTGATATCTTCACATCGGCGGTCAGCGTTCGCCAACAACAAAATATATAAAAACGTACATTCGAGCCTCCACTGCCTTCCGAGGATCGTATTTGAATCGAATTAATGCATCTCGCCAAGGTCCGTCTGAAAACATATAGCCAGCCAAAGGCAGGAGAACTTTAGAACTACAGGCGCTGGTTAGACTTTCTGTAGACGTGTACTGTAAATGCGTACTTGTGTATCTCCCTCGTTTCTGCAGGCGGGAATTGGTTGTAAAGAGCAGCGCGAATCCATACAGGACGCTCGTTCATCAACTACTTCGATGAGCGAAAAATTAAACAAGAAGGGCAAAGGGAGCTTACTTCGCGTACTCGATTTAATAGTTCATCATTGACTTGACTGCTTGCATTTTCGACTGCTGTAGAAGGGCCCTCAGGAACCTGCGTAGAGAATCAGAATTGCCGCAGAGGTACGGGAGAACAGGCCAAACATTGGGATCACTGTAAGATATAGTTATTGGTCCATGGCCTTTCCATCGACCCTTATTGATGAGCCTCTTGCGCTCTTCACCGGTCTCTTCGTTGACGACGGACGTTACAATCGAAGCAGGGTTTGCCTTAAAACTACGGGCAGGTCAGCTATGTGGAGAAGAATCGAAGGAAAAAGCACGTGCCTGTAGTTTTGCGGCACGTTCTGACGACTGAACAGCGGAGGGGGAAACAATCGCAAGTTGCTGCGAGTTCGTTCTGCCAATGCTGGGTCTAGCTCGGGTGGGTGTGTGGACGCTGGAACCACATAGTCTTCTCTCTCCTCAGGAAGCGAGAATTGTTGGATTGCATCGACTTTGCAAGCAATCTAACTTAATACCCGAGGTCGACCAACTGAAACACTCCTTACCGTCCATCCGATCCATGGCAAGACGCAGCTGCGCCAGAGGATCATTCATATCGGGTTGGAACTGATAGTCCGCCATACCTGTAATTAACAATACGTATCAAGACACTTTCTAATACGGGCTGGACTCACTGCGAAACCGTGCTGTCTTCGGGATGATACCTATCGCCTCCGCGGTGAACTCCCCGATACATTCTCCCTCTGGATTCCTTCGCTTTCGCCTTACAACCTTCAAGAGAATATTGCTAGTAGCGACTATATCGCCCGGTATTGGGTGAGCAAATGGATTTCCTGGTCGTAAATTGAGCTCAAGGAACGCCTCATTCTTGGCCGCGGTGCGCTTGAACGCGGTTTCCAGACGCGAGGGTCCTCCGAGATTGCTCACAGCCAACGGGACAGACCCAGGTTTGACATAACCGGGATATTCAATAGAATAGAATGGCGTTGATGGCAACGGCCTTTCTGGGGCTTCTGAATGTGTCATGGAGGGTCCTGCGTCTTCTGACATAATTGGGAAAGAGAATGACCGGGGAAGACAAACGAAGAACCTCCTGAATCTTGACGCAGAAAATTACTAACAGTCACTTATATCAGAGGTACTATTGCGGTAAGGTAACTACACAGTCCATCTCAATCCCCCCCAGTCTTTTTGGATAGGCCCATGAGCTCCTGCATAGTATCCTGGCAGAAAGGGATTCAGTGAAAGCACGAACAACTTTGAGAAAATTTCCTCACCTGCGAAGTGAGATCTACGCCCGCTTTTTGCAACTCCGTCACCACTTTCTGCGCTGCCTGCCTAAAATCTGAGTTGGCAGCCAGCCTCATCATTTGCATTGTCGAAGGTGGACCACTGTTTGCGTCAATCCCTGTGGTATTGCGTTGCATGGGCGTTCACAAAATAATTACAAGGCTTCCCGCTGACCTTGAGCCCTCATGAGTTCTGCAAAATCTCGGAGTGCCATCAAGGCCTCTGGTTTATCCGCAAGTTTCTCGAATACAGAAGTGTTCTTCAACTGCGAAAGGAAGGCATCTTCATCCTCTGAGGCTTGTAGTCGTGGTGTGAAGGAGAATGTTCGGCGACAGCGAAGAAGTGCCACTGAACTCGGACGAACCGGTCGTCTCGCAGAAAACAATGCTTGACGTATGTGGTTCATGATAAACATGAAATGAGTCAGCGCATACGCGTGAGTGTCGGTAGTTACAGATAGGCTTTCAGCCACAAGCGCGTTTTGCAGACGAACGCGATCATCATGGAGAACGACTACTTTTCCATTGATGCAATACTATCTGAAAATCAGGTTTGTGTCCCGTCCTCGATATTCCAAAACTCAAAGTCTGCCCTAGAAGATACAATGTACTTTCAAAGTCGATATTCCTGACATGGGCCACCTCGCAGGCGGATCCGGCAATGACGTGCGCGTTTTAACTACCCTTCCCTTACATTATTAAAGCCATGCCAGATTAAATCCCTGACGAAAGCACCAATACCAATATGGCTGGCTTATATTATGTTATTCTCGTGCGTCTAAGTCATTACCAGTGGACATGAGGCCAAATCAACCCTCAGAGACTGGGCTGATTTCACCATCCCCGCACCCTTCGGCACACGAGTAAGAAACGCGCTCAAAGCTGAGCCCCGAAGTGTAAAGCTCTCCAACTTAGTTGGTGCAGGAGGACAATGGTACGGTTTTGGGAAAATGATTATGGATATGTGAGTCTCGCCATTGATTTCAGGGAACATGCTTGACAAGCCACAAGTTTGAGTGAAGAGCAGGCAAATGGGATATCAGAAGTGCTAACGAAGGTACGGTCGCTGTATACAGTATATTGTGGTAGTGCCAATACTCTTTTTACCTGCAGGCCTTCAAAGGACGGTTGCTCGAGGTAATTGACCAAGCACAACACTTTGGGGCACTTGGCCCTGCTGGAGGAGGAGGACCCTCAGTCGATGCAGCGCAATCGTTCAGAGAAGGGCTAGATGGGACGGAACGGGAATGTCAGTACCCACAGTTACATCTTGATCATTTACTCACTAGTCTTTACAGTGTTTGCGCTAGCCCAGGAAAGTGCAAAACGGATGAAACGTTGGCATGAAGGAAATGACAAGGCACGTCGATGAGGAATACATGTATCACGCCCTACACATTGCATTCTATTGCATTGCGTTGTATATCTCTACATGAATCACTGTTCTTTTTTCTCCGTACTTGTTTCCGCATTGGTCGTCGCCCTTGCAGGTGGAAGTTTCCTAAGCTCTTGTACAAACCTATGCATCGGCATTGAGCAGGTAGTTCAACATCCATATGCCCCACAACGTACCATTTTACGCTCCCCCACAGAGCAAGTTCAATACCCATCAAAACGAAGAAGTGCAGGTTTCCCTTCGTTAGGTAGGCTGACCAAAGGAAGACCGCGAACAATACTGCAAAAGCAGCATCGACAGCCAGAAGAAATGTCGGATGGAGGGATGAACCTGGTTTTAAAATGAAAGAGACGAACGAAGGTTCTTCTCCTGATGCCATGAATGCTTGCAGAACAAGGCGTCACAATTCGAACAGCGCCGCATGCAAAACATCACGTGACGACAGTACATAGAATCCTACAATTCTCGAAATCACCTCTTGATCCGATAAGTAGGACTACACAGATAATATATTTTCCACCGCAGCTCAATGCTCGGGCCGGACTCGAATCTATATAGTATGGAACATTTATGGACGCCACTCGACTTCAAGTCCCGTGAGGCTATCCTATGATTCCAGAAATCCCCCACGCGGGGTTAAGGCCGACGTCACTACCAAGCGAAGATGGTCATAGGTTTCTCATCGCGGCTGTGGATCTGTCCTGGAATTTCTGACCATCGCCATATAATATCCGTCCCAATATCACCGCCTTGCTTGTGCAACGTGAGTATACAGCGTCGCACTCCATTTCCTTCTGATGGATCATTGTCATCTGGGTCGGCTGATGCAATATATCAGCAAGATAAACCCAGGAAAGTAAACGAGTAAATAATACATCTGTTGAATGTGCCTACCCACTCAAAATACTTGCGTACCAGAAAGGCAACGGATTCGGGTCTGGAAGTTTCGTCATTGCTCCGTTCTTCGTCGGATGCACCGAGTGTGGGGGCTCGCAGAACAGGGAGTTTCAATTTGTCAAGTTGGGAATCAAATAGGGCTAAACGCATCGGCGTCCTAAGTCACATTGGGTAAGCGCTCGATTCATCGATAGAGACGAACGCACTGTGGTTCCGGTGAGAGGAAACTCGCCAAAGTAAATGCATGGGTAACAAGTAAGAGGTACGATGCGATTGTATGCCTTGGAAGTGATCAAAATCTCCTAGAAACGCGATGTAATACAACATCAACGAATGTTACGTACGGGTTGTTGTCATTCATGGGTAAAAAGTAGGCAGATAGTTCGTGTAAAACAAGTAATGACGGGACGCGATCTAAAATGAATTTTTCATTGACAGGTACAGGTTCAGAAACCTTGTATGCGCGTAACGCGGACAATAATAGGACGAGGTGATTTGGAGTTGGAGGATAGCTGAATGACATTGATCATTGCACCCACGCCTACACGGGAAACGGGGACCAACAAGGTGTCAACTTTGGAACTAATGTGACAGGTACTTCCCATTCCAGATTCGGTATGTAGCCATTCACTGTTGTGTTCTCGAAGGCTGTGGATGAGCGCCTTGCGAGAAGAAGAGAGGAGCAAGGCCTTGGAATCTATTGGAACAGATAGACACATGTGAATTGGAGCTGAAGGGTGGTAATCACCCTGCACGAGGAGAGATCTGTAGTGCGGCAAGCACGGATTGGAAGACGGGAATATTCGAGCCATGAGGATCACAGGTTGCTGTGCATGGAGCTGGAAGGATGGGCGCCTAAGTACATACTTGGCACGTGATGTTGCCTTCTTGTCCCACTGTGGCACCGCGTTATAACTTATATGGTGACCTTGTAGGTCCTGGGGTGACAACAGCGTTGTACGATGTGGCAGATACGGTAATCGATCTTGAGATGATGAACGATCGAGTTCAAGGTCTCCTCCGGAAATATCGTCATCAGTCATCCAGTGTCGACTTGGCCCTGATCAAACACGAGATTGCACAGGAGCACAGGAACATATAAACCCGGATTCTATGTTATACCGACAGCCTGGATACCCCCTTCCCTTCCTTCCACCGGTGCCCCTCCATCCTGAGCTACCGCTACCATACCGATATTCATGGCCTCTATAGCAGCTCAGAGCCTTGTAGGTGCAGCACAGGTAGCTGCTCAATTTGCTCCAGTACCATGGCTTGGTGCCGCTACTGGTGTAATTGTCGCATTGGTCAATATGTTCGCAAAAGCAGAGTCCAATAAGTATGTGCTCTCTTCAATTGTCCACGGTGTATCCCATTGCACAACACAGATATGGTGTCCTTCAGCTCCAAGATCGCTGCATTAGTCTCATGGTCATCATCAAAAACGAAGGGCAGCATTTGCCTGAGGACCAGCAGATAAGACTTTGTTCAGGTACCCAGTAGTTAGTGTTCTGTTTTGGTCGTCGATCAATCAACTGATCTGCCGATCAGTACCCTTCAAAGTATTCTAGAACGAATGGGGCCGTGGTGTGCCATGAGCAGGGTTAAACTATTCGTCAAGCAGGATGAGTTAGCTGCTAGTATTCAACAATGTCATGCAGACATTTCGGATTGCTTGGTCAAGCTTCAGGTAATGAAGGGTTACTCCGTTGCTCCGGCAAAAATGTCTTAACACTGTTTCAGATCACCTCTCAGCTGTCAATCCATGCATGGCAGAATGACTTCCAGTCAGCTTGTGCACGAGACAAAGAGGAAATCGTGCAGTATCTTGGTGACATCAAGAACAAGCAGGACATCATAGCCTTTTCACAAGTACAACAGGCAGCGGATGTGCGCCAGATCATGGAAATAATGCAAAAGGTCTTTATAGCTCCTGTTATACTGGCTTCAGTGAACTCACCGTCTCTCAGAATCTTCCGGGAAACAATGTTCCAACCACAGATCGTGGTATGGAAAGCAATCTCTATCACATACAACATTCGTCACACTCGCTTCTACCTAATATGCACCTCAAACGTGGTGAAGTAAAGCGTATCGGGCAGTACGCAGTCAAGGGAACAGGATCAGCAGATATATGGGAAGGCTATTATTTAAACGAGGAAAAGGTCTCCATCAAAGTCCTACGTGCTGTGAGCTGTGACCCTCAGACGCGCATGGTACGTTTTTATTACGTCTGCTTAAAGTTATATCCTCATGCCACTTTCAGAGGTTCAATAGAGAAGTAAACATCTGGAAACGCGTATGGGAAGCTGATCGCGGAGAACACATTCTCCCTTTCTATGGTTACTGCAGTACCGACGGGCCTTTCCCGTGAGTTCTTCCCCCATATGGCCATCCATGCACCTTAACTCATCATATGATTAGGTATGTTGTAAGCCCATGGATGGTTAACGGTACAGTCAATGACTATATAAAGAAATATCCCACCGTAGATCATCTTGACCTGGTCAGTGCAAGTCTTCTGAAGTACGCTTGATACCGTTAAACTTCTCACAGATCAAGGGTATTTGCGAAGGCTTGAATGTCCTCCACAGCATGGTACCTCCAATCGTGCACGGCGACCTCAAAGCAGTACGTAGTTTTATTCTATGTTTGAGAGCTAGAAATAATCGCTTTTCTAGGCTAATATCGCTGTCGACGGCAACGGGAACCCACTGCTGGCCGATTTTGGATTCGCTAAGGTACATTTGACACACCATATGACCTGATTCACAGCTTACTGATGACGAATCACAGGTCTTGGAGGATGTAACAGGGGTAAATTTCACGATGTCTGCTGGGTATTAAAATCAATATAATTACTTCAGGATATGCTGATGAATTTGACCGACAGAGTTTCGAACTCCCAAAGGTGGCTCGCACCAGAGCTATGTCGTGATAATGGCATGCTCACCACGCAATCAGACATCTTTGCATATGGCATGACTATCCTCGAGGTACGTTGAAACTGCACTTGAAGACAAGTAGCATCTCTCATAGCGTCCTTTAGATCATGACTCACGAAGTCCCGTGGCACACCATTCGCCACACGACGCACGTCATCATCAAGCTTTCTATGGGACAAATGCCTCCACGTCCCAAAGATCCTGCGGTCGCCGCAAGGGGCCTGAATGACAGCCTCTGGGAGTTGATTCAACAGTGCTGGTCAACTACCGCTGAGGACAGACCTTCGACAAAACAGATTCTTTCACTATTTGGATAAAAATGTCACTATATCTCGCTGCATTTGCATTGCTGTCCACGTTTCTGATATTCCTGCTTTCGAATTGTATATCTCGTTATGTTCTCTTTGCTACAAATGTACATCTGCTGTGGAAATACTACCATGCTTTTTTCTTGGACGACTCGGTTTCCGACCAAACCCCCACGGCTGTCTCCCCCCCCCCCCCCCCCCCAACACTACCACATTACAGCGCTCAGTCACGGCGCATGTAGTGTCTCTCTCAAGCAATCAAAATCGAGGAAACGCATAGCACCTATATATTAGACGGGCGAGTATTGTGATAGCAGATTCTGGGATACCCTTGACAGGACACTACATAAGATGACCAGGATATGCGAGTCGTAGACGTATGTCGTTGAGGCAGGCGGCTCCAGATGAATTTCAACACCTTCGCCAAAGTGCATAGATTGTGTGCAACATTGTCTATTATACTGGGCGAGTACTCCCTTGAACAGGGTCACTGACTCGCAGAGAAACGCTGATCAATTCCACGACTAATAATGCGAATGAGCAGACGCATATCTACTCCCATAACTTCAGGCATACTTGTACTGCTAGCCTAGGCGATCCAAATACTGACCCGGGAAATCCGAGCCTTCCTGATACTGTGTACAATTCTTCATCCTCGCCACGTCTCTTTACTAGGCAAACAGTTTCCTGCCAGTGCAACTTAACGCTTCACGTAGTATGTCATATATGCCAATGAAGCCTGAAGCTTTGAAGGCTCAGTGGGCTAGGTACGGTATCACCGTCAGCAAAACCTTCTAGACATTTGAAGCTGTTTTTGTAAATACATGTAAATTATCTACCTTAGAGGTCACACAGTCGATAGTTAGAGATGCACCCATTCGCATCCTATGTGCTGCGAAGTTACTACCGCGCAACGGGATGGAACGAAGATAATTTGTATGCCAATTTAACGCGATCTTCTAACGGTACGCTATCCAGAACACGTCTTGCTCATCGTTGTTGAAAACGTATCTACGGAATGACCAGCTATACTGGACTTTAGTGTCCCTCGCGGGCTGCACCTATCGATATCCAAAGCTCCTAATGGGCTCTTCAATACCTCGTACTCCATGAATGCCATGCCATCGCTAAACGGTTCTGTTGGTTACATATTCACATCCTGCAACCTCGATGTCGGGAGCTCCGGTAGCGTCCGTTTCAAAGACATGGTCGAACGCTTCAAGGTGTATGACCAGCCTCGAAGGCCAGAGGGAAAGGAGGAGGAATGGCTCGCCGGAGAGCGGGTGGATGAACGTGGTATGTCTACATGGACTGGGTTGCTGTGCGCCTCGGAGTATTAACATACAGGGTATAGACTATTTGCTCTATGGCCGGTTGTACCTGCCTACGGGTAGACTCGATGCGCTCTACTCTACACGTCTATCACCCACTCTGCAGGCACTGGTCGCAGCCATATCGGATCCACGGGCCAGTTTCTCGTCCGAAAAGCGCTCTCGAGGCGACAATGTTAGTAACGTCATGTTCAGTTTACAACATGACGTTGGAAAGTGGTGCTCTGAATATACGTACAGCGCGGAAGATGGAATGTTGGGTGTACGCGTGCTACACAACTTTGGCAGGCTCAGAAATCCAACTGAGCCTCCTGAAGATTTGACCTCGTCCTCTGGCACAAGGCCTAAGCGTGTTGACGAGGAAGAGGCAACAGGTGGTGGTCTTAAGGGAAGAGTTTCTGCTGGTGCTGAGTTCTACATCAGTGCAAAAGAGAGGAGTGCTGGAGGTAAAATCGATCGATCCAGTCATTCCCAAACACTGACCATCATTTACTTCCAGTCTCGACGGGAATTCGGTTCACAACTCTCCCTGATGCAACTCCGCCATCTTTCCAAATTCCCCAGTCACCTTCATCACCACTCGCCCAATCCTCTTCTCGTTCCCCTCCATCTCAACCGCCGACGACTATTACCGCGCTTTTCAACCCGATGATGGGACACATATCAGCAGCTTACGCGGCGCGCGTTTCACGCGACCTCTCCATGTGCTCTCGGTTTGACTTCAACGTCTACAGTTACGACAGCGAGTGGACGATGGGCGCTGAATGGTGGATGCGGCGCGCTGCCTCGACGCATGAGGACGAGCCCGAACCCTCACTCGCTCCTGCGGAGAAACCGTCAGTCCCACATCCGCAGGAGTCTCACGATACTCCTTCAGATATCCGTGGGGTGGTGAAGGCAAGGCTTTCAACGAACAACGTGAGCTGCACTGCGTTAACATATGCCAAGGTCGCTCACAGCTCATTCAGAATGTCTCTCTGATGTGGGAGGGCCGGTTGAAGCAGATGCTGGTTAGCTTAGGTTTCGTGTCTGATCTTTCCAGCAGGTCGAAGCCAATAAAGGCTGTAGGACTCGAGTTGTCATATTTTAGCGCTGGTTAACACGGAGCCGTCTGCATGCACATATCCCACATGGACAACGGCTGCCAGTGAGAGGTTACCAACAGTCAATAAATGCGTTTAAGGTATGGTACATATACTTGAGGTACAGGTATGAGGACGGAGCAGCTAACAGTGAAACGGAGCGCGTAATGAGTCTACACATTATAGTGACATGCGGTTTTCATTATCCAGCAGAGCCACAGAAAATTGACTTAGACACAGCTGGAGAGGTGTTCATCGAAAGTGTGACGAGATTGTTCAGCGTGTCTTAAGTACTAGATAAAAGTCCACACATCTGCATGTACTGTACCATAACAAAGATGGACTGATGTATCTCATCATGGAACCTCCAGGGAAGAATAAAGGGGTCAAAATTGTGCTTGAAAGAACACCAAATTGGTATTAATGAATACATGAAGTCCAAATACTTATATATACCATGATCATCTGGCCACCTCGAATCTGACCTGGGCACAAGGGCAGACGAAGATGAATGCACGCGGGTGTAGGAGAAGGCGCACGACAGGATGTCTGCGTTTTTTATATGGACAACACCACTGGCAGCTTAGGGAGGAAGCGCTTGATTGACCAGTAGATCGTCGACCAGGTTCCACTGACCAACTACTATGTCAGCTAAAATGAAAGAATCATTGAATTGCACGCAAGTCCCGGGCATGTTCCGCGGAGTGCGACCAACTCAGCTGCACAGTGAACTCGTAGTGTACATAGAATGTAATTTACGAAATGACTGTTTTCAGTTTTAACAATGCCGAATCCATTGTCAAGCTCCGAGTTGCCGGAATACGCTAAATCCAATACACCACCTGGAGTGAAGACAATTGACAAAAATATCACTCCCTCAAACTCCAAAAATGACCTCTGCCCACTGAATCTCCCAAGACAAAATTTCCAGTCTCAAATAGCCCCTGACATAACAATCAAGGTAATCACGTGGACACATGAAAACTTTATTGACGCGTTATTTGGTCCCGATGCATTGAATAGCGCGTATTTCCTTCTCCATCTACAAAAGAGACCATAGCGTTGACGCGATGGCGACATCGTGCTCGGACATGGACGAGAGCAAGCCAGATGTAATATGGACCGTCCACGGTGAGTCCCAGTTACGAGCCGAATTTCAAGCAGCTTATCGATTCGTGGCGCATAGTCGAGGTTCGGCTCTCGACGAAGTCTAGACGGCGCGTAGACGTCATCCAAGATCTCGTGCGAGTTTTTATCGCCGAGAACTATGATCCCATCCAGCTCCCGTCCGTCCTCATGGGATGGGAAGCAAACCCGACACTTGCTTCATCGGTGGAGCGAATTGCAATATCAGAATCACCATGTCCATCAACGACACTACGTCTCAAAGAGGCTTCTTTGGAAATTCATGCTTATCAGCCGAATGAAACTGATGCGGTCGAAGAATATGCTAATGGAAATCCGGGCAGGGATGGCGAGGAGAATATGCTAGCTGCGAGTGTATGTGATCTTCCGTGTAGGCAATGGGAAGGATTGTGGGATGGCTTGATATATGCGGACAACATCAAGCTCAAACTCCTCGACTATATACATGCAACCCTTGTTCTGAGTGACGCTGATGTCGACTGTGGGTGAGGAAGCCCAGGTGATTGTGATGTATGCTGACCCTGTTCCCAGTTAACTTGGTAACATGGAACCGTGTGGTACTGCTCCATGGACCTCCAGGCACGGGCAAGACCTCGCTATGTCGAGCGCTTGCTCAAAAACTATCCATCCGATTATCTCATCGGTAAGTCCAATACATACACAATTCATGCACCTACCCACTTCACGTTTCTCGCAACCAACAGCTACTCTCAATCACGTCTCCTAGAGATCAATTCTCACTCTCTTTTTTCTCGCTGGTTCTCGGAGTCTGGGAAACTCGTGCAGCGACTATTCAACAACATCATGGAAATGGTGGAAGACGAAGACTGTTTCGTGGTTGTGTTAATAGGTACATCTTGAGTATGCATGAGCCGTCGAGCTATCCACTTAGAGCATTCTAGATGAAGTGGAATCCCTTACTGCAGCTAGGGCTGGCGCTATGGCAGGCACAGAGCCATCAGATGGCCTGAGGGTACGTCTGCGAGTCGGTTTCATAATGTGATTATTCACGCAGTGTACAAGGTGGTTAATGCTCTCCTCACGCAACTGGACAAGCTAAGGTATCAGAAGAACGTCCTAGTGATGTCTACAAGTAACCTTGCAAAAGCCATAGGTAAGATAGCAAGGGTAACAATCCACATGAAATATCTCATTACCTTCCAAAGACTCCGCCTTCGTTGACCGAGCAGACATTATCCAATACGTCGACTTGCCACCACGCGAAGCCATCTATGAGATTCTGCGAAGCTCTCTGTGTGAGTTTGTGAAGAAAGGGATATTACAGGAGACGGTAAGCATGTTCATGATCTTCATCCGGTCATCATCGATTCCGTTATTGATCAAGCTTCTCAGAAAGTTCCTGCGCTTCAGGTAGCACTGTACTTTGAAGACAGCAACAAGCATCGTTCCGGCGTCTCAAGTGACGCCGCGTTGGCTTATTCAGAACAGGGCCTAGCATTGACTCTACTAGCTCTCGCCGATAAGTGCAGAGTAGGTTCACCAATTCTCCTAGCTGTGTTCGCGGCTGAAAATTTTCCATAGGCACAGCAACTTTCAGGACGTGCCCTCCGACGTCTCCCAGTTCTTGCACTCGCGAGGTACATTGGTATTGGCGTTAGCACATCATCGACCTCGGCTACAAGCAGTCTCAACAATTCCCGATTCCAAACTGACATACGCATGTGGCTGGACGCGATGGATAAGGTACTCAACGATCGCGCTGCAGATCACGGAAAACTTGCGTAGTCGAAACTGCGCTCTCACGTTTTGCATCACTCTTGTGCATTACCATTGTCTTCTTGCACTCTCTGCATATCTCATGTATAATACCTGCAACTGCAATCAACCCACACGTGTCAATCTGCAATGGAACTTTCTGAATTTAGTGCCCTGACATCGATGTGTCATAGAAAGGTGGTATAAACGACCAGGAGGTGGTGTCAGGTTTGATGATAGGCCAAATCAGCATCATGACGGGTCAACTAAAGATATTCCTTCAGTCACATTGATACATCACTTAGAAAATCACCTACAGAATTGCAGGGGCTGGGCCCTAGGTGTCCTGAACCCTTTATAACCAGCGACCCATCCGTTCCGCAAAACCCGTCCATCATGCTCCGTTGACCTTGTCTTCCCTAGCTTGAAGTTCACTATCCTCGTCCATGCTTTTCTCGGCATCGTTATCCGGGCATTCGCGCTAAGCAAATAGATATTCTTCCCAGCCCACACCCGCCTGCCAAGTCGCTCCTTCACTCGTTGGGTCGCCCGAGAGAGTGCAACTTCGTAGTAGTTCTCGTACCACGTCACGAGTTCGTCTACACTTTTCTGGAGGATGCGAAGGTGAAGGTTTATATTGAACAATTTCTCTGGTCTCGGCGAGCTGGGAGGTGGGGATGGGGCATCGAGGTCAACGTCCAAAGCTGTTGTGATGTCTGGTGGAGGCGCGCGGCGAAAATCAGAGGGTGCGGGCTCTGAGGGGGCAGGTAGGCTGTCGCGTAGCTCCCGGTACCATGCAATATCATTCTTCTTCCTCCGTATGGTCTGCCTCGCTACCCATCCAACCCATCGCATCAGCTCCATATTTTTGTCTCTGTTAGCCTCTCCAAAGACGGGTATTATAGTGCCCCGATTAAGGCCAAAGTGTGGCGCAGGGGTTCCATGTGGGTTTTCATGCAGCTGCGACCGCAAACGACGGTCGACTTGGCGATCGAGGCGCGTTGCTTGGAAAAGGTAATGTCGTGCAAAGGTGGCGTGACCTGCGCGCGATAAATGCTTCAGCAAGATGTTGTATGAAGTGGTATTAGGCTGGGCGTGGGGAGCCTTGTGTGGCTCGGTTGAGGCGGGGTTTGCGATTCCAAAGTCATCTTCATCATCGAACTCCTGTGAATAGTGCTGGCTGGCGTGTGGAGGAAGGGGTTGGGTGAGGACCTCAAAAGTTTGGACGAGCTTGGCTACATTTCCGAGCCGACCCAGCATGTCAAGGGTGGTATTAAGAGCGGTAGTAGAAAAAGGTGACAGCATACTAGACGCTTGCAATGGAGGGTGGTCTGGATAATCCAGGTCTATACCATAGCCCAATTTCATGAGCTGAGAGAAGCCTTCCTGATCCAAAACCTCCTTAAAGATACGCATCACCAAGTCAAGGTTGAAAGATGTGAGAGGCATATCCCGTGTGGACATTTGCTTGAGCAGCTTCCGGCAGAGCTTGCTCGCGTCGGCAACTATGTCTGCACGCTGCACCTTGTACATTGGTAATGACAGACGGTGTGCGATTGCCTTGAAGCACAACCCGAATGTTTTCGTCGTAGGCTCTAGTTTGCAGACGAGCGTGAGTTCGGTGAATACTTGCATTGCACCGGTATAGTAACCCACAGCAGCGAACTGCTCCAAAACGACGTGGTAGTCCTGAAGAGTTGCTTCTGCACCTGCTGCTCGGATATTACGTATGACGGTCTTGAGACGGGCCTCATAAAGGTGAGGAGAACGTAGAGTTTGACCTGCTTGCATGCGAGACGCAGTCCAAGTTTTGAGGACAGCGGGGCTTGGGGCGCACCGTCGAAGAACTGCTTGATGAACTTCCAGAGGAAGTTTGTCGTATTCCGTGTAGCTCATCAAATCGACATAGCAGGCCCATACTGACGAGTGACTCCGTGTCTCACGCGAGAGGACATCTATCAGAGCAGAAAGCTTTTCCTGCCTGACAATATGACTGGAGCTGCCTTGTGAAGTGGTGGTGGTGCTTGCGCTGGAAGATGCATCATGCCCAATGTGAAGAGGAAGGGTTATGGCGGAGGAACAACTGGTAGATGTATGGAGAGGTCGGCGTATGTGACGGGTTCGGGAACTGGCAGAAAAGCAGACATTGGAGAGCTGTCTCCGCATGGAACAAATTATTGATCTAGCACGGAAGCCTCGCACAACAAACTTCGAGAGCCATTGCATCCGACGAAAAATGTTGATGATCCTTTTTTGGGAATTATTTATGATCTACGTGACTACTCCGTGGATAAAACATTAATGAAAGTCTTCACTTGTCTTTTTGCGACAACAAAGGAAGAGTAAATATATATCATCCCTCATGCAACGTGTAGCATAACATCGCATCTCAAGATTATACTTAACGTGTCGTGGAAAGAACACGCAAGATATTGTTGTCTTCCTTTCCAAGTCTGGGAATCGCAACCCATTGCCCAAGTCAGGTGTCGCTAGATACCTGATCTCAGGAACTGCGACAAGCTATATCTCAAGCCAAGAGCGGCGTCATATATCTCCCGTGTGTTCTAGTCTGCTCTGGGCGACGTCTTCTCGTGCAAATGTATGGATTGCAGTTTGCACGAGTATGAGTCCTTGATGATCGATTATCGATGTGCATGTTCACTGGTAGAGAGTTGTGACTTTGAAAATATACAGAATTTATGGAAGAAATTGATATGATTACAACAGCAATGCGTGCATGTACTTTTCGGTTGCACATCACGCGGACCGACATCGGATTGAAATATGAGATCGAGGCTATCTCACATATATGCATCGTAACGTCTATCTCGCTAGAAAAAGAGTCAGTGGACACCAATAGCGATAAGTGATTCCGAACCGGGTCACCATTTATAAGTGCAGCAACAAGAGGGCCTTTCACCGAACAGTTTCGAGTATTTCCATTGATGTTACGCTGTTACCACGAATAACCTTCAAAATGTGAGTCAATGTACATTTATCGTCACCCTAGGGTGCTCAAGAACGTACCACGGTACCAATGGGATGCTTTTGAGCCGGTGTTGATTCCTCCAGAGCATCGTCGATGACAAGGTTCAAAAAAAGGTCGTAGCCGCGCAGAGTACCGCTGACTTTGCGACCACCTTGCAGATGGACAAACAATTTTTTGTCCATAAACTAGATGTAGTGTAAACCATTTTCAAAGGAAAGCCTTGAATGAAACATACCTTTTTAAGTTCTGGTTGTGATGCCTTGGACATGATTGTAGATGATAAGTTCAGGGTCTACTCAGGGTTCTGACTCTGATGGTTTGTTGCTTTGTAGTGTTTGGCTCAAATTCCTCGAATCCACTGAAGGGATCTTTCTTCTATACGGTAGCGCCCTCATAGCCCCATCACCCTTTTTTGCTGTCCATTTTCTGCAACGTGGACCGTATATTGCAATATAAAACCCGGCCGAGCCTACCTACCCCTTTGTTGCTCACTACCCCTCAAATTAACCAGATCCAACTGTCAGTGTTCGCTGCACTTCATCGTTCAGGTGCTGAATGCTACTTATACCTTATCACAGACTAATCACCATTCACAATAACTACCTGGACCATAAAGTTCTGATCTTAAATCGTATTTAAAGAGTTCATGGCTACCCAGACCACCAGAACTCCTCCTAGTAGCGCAAATCCTTCTGCTCAGGCTTCATCTCGGCCGCGAGATTGGAGTAAACTGCGAAACGGAGAGCCAGGTTCTGCTTTTGTCGCTTTAAGGGGGAGAGGTGCTCGTGGTGGCTCCCGTGGTGGAAGGGGTGGTGGTCGCCCTGCAAGTAGTCCAGCGACTAGAGAAGGCAAACTTCCACACCCAGAACCATCCCAACCAGACATATCTACCCCAAAGGCAGAGCTCCCATCACTTCGTAAGGGCCCGGCTCAATCGGTTCCACCTAGTGCTATTTCGGAAAAGCCTCCTCTAAATTCAGCCGACCGGACTCCTAAGCCCAAAACGCCATCTCGCCGTGCTTCTCGCAATGTTCCCGCCGTAGTCGTAGCTCCTGCCTCTCCTACTCCAGATTCCGTACCTTCCACACCTAGTCGTAGTGCTAACCGACGACGACGCTCCCAACCGCATACCAAGCCTCCCTCCAACGGTGCTACTAAGCCAAGCATACCACTGTCCACATCGCCACGTCCGCAAAAGCCAGCAGTAGGATCAACTTCATCTGCTATCGCACCACGTAAAGATGTCCCTCCACATCTAGTAGCTGCACACGAGGCCGAGATTCGTCATGGTATTGACGCAATGGTCGAGCGTGTCAGGGCAGTTGCAATGGCCGAAAATCGGCCATCAACTCCCGGAAGCCATATCGATTGGGCTGGTGAAGAGGATGATTCGTTGCCCGACCTTGATGATTGGGGCGTCACGACTACCCTTACCAGCACGTTTGACAAAGAGGAAGAGATATCACCGATATTAGCAGATACGCTTAAGCCGCTGCCAGAACCTCAAACGGAGGGAGATGCTGAAGATGAAGAGGAGCAAAACATGGCGCCATTGGACGACGACGACGACGATGATGGAGTAAATCAGGACTCGTTGGAGCCATCACCCCTTTCCAGTGCACCGAATATTCAGGATACACCGGCCACGACGACTGCGGATGCGCATGAGACTCCCGTCGTCACTGCCGCACCTGAAACTATCCACTCAGCGTTGCCTGCCAAGCCGGCCACTGCAATGGAAAGCCCTCGCGCACATTCTGTATCCGCTAATATGCCACCTAAACCTGCATCAGTCCCGAGTAGGGAAGAGCCTCTCGCAACCAAGAAGGAAGGCCTTTCTCAATCTATACACGCTCCTTCCCCTGCCGAAGGAGAGGCACTAGAAAGGACCCTTAGCCCTTCTTTTAACGAAAATGGCCTCGCTGCATCCATACACGCGCCTGGAAACCTTACGGGGTCCCACTCCGCTCCATCCCTGCTGATCCCAAGTGCCCCGCCATCTGCGCGCACATTTAGTCCTTCGCATGGTCGATCGAAAACGGAAGGCCGCGGTGCCTTTCCGCATTCGCGTACGGCGCCACCTACCACTACAAATCAGCGGGGTATTCGTTCGGGTACGTCTTCGCCATTAGGCCCACATACACCCACGCATGGGCGTAACAACTCGACACCTCCGGGAGGGGCAGGACAACGTGCTTCACACAGCGCACGCCCAGTCATCACTGGGGAAGCAATATCTCGTCTGGCAAGAACAATTGGGGGTATACCAGTCATCCCTCGTGCGCAAGGCGTCGTCGCCGTCGCAAAAGACTAAATCCATATCACGAATGTCACGGATATTTGTCCTCCTGCGGCTGATCTACATGGTATGCATATTTGCCCGCTCACCGACATCCTATCTCAGCTTCAATTTCTTGTTTGCATCTGATCTTCCCTTTGTTCTGTGGATAATGAAAATCGCATACGACACTGTCTTCACTATAATGTATACCCATTACGCGCTCGGTTCCACTGTTAGCTGTTCGTTTTCATACCTTTGCCTCAGGTGTATGTACCATACCTTAAACGCATTTATTGACATATGCGAGATATGCGCACGCAGGCGACTCCATATCAACCAGCACTAAAATACGATAACTCGAGTTCTACAGCCTTTGACTTTGACCCTCTGGGAGAGAGCAGACACGAAGCCTAAGCTAACCAGCATCTGCCTCAACCGGCTCTCCCACATCAGTGAGTCATTCTAAATGGGTAAGCAAGCTCGGCACATGCTAATTCAGCATAGCTCATATTGTTCGTCGTAGATCCTCGCCTTCACCATCCCAAGGAGTCTCGACCTGTGGATGCGGGACTGATGGGTTCTCAGCTGCAGGAGAAGTGATGGTTCGAGCTCATCTTCATGCGTTGAGGCAGCGTGTCACACCCACCATTCAGTGCCCATCGTCCACTCACTGTCGTAACTGTAGACGTTGAAGTTGAACCCAGAACTCATGCATATGGAGAGGTCGCGTGAAACAGGCGTCGCATAAACTGCTGATATGTCAAACCAGGAAGCGCGGTAATAGCTAGGAGTAAGTTTTAATGGAGAAGGGAAACCAAACAACACGTCAATAAAGTTTTCAAGTGTTCACGTGATCGACTGATCTCATCCACTAAGGACTTGACATGTAATAAGTAGATTGACTCTAATCCACATCACAGAAATGGCTGATGAGCCATCCTGCCCGCTGCCCATTGAAGAAAGCAATACGGCGTCTATTGAGCAGGGTAGCGGAAGGCTTGCACTTGAGCAGTCAGCCTTTATTCCACCAGTTGTCCCGGCGTCACCCAGCATCATCATAGAATTCTGTGATCGAGTACGCAGTGCTTTTTGTCAAAGCTTACTGATCAGCTCACTGTGATAAATGCACTACTCAGTGTCGATGGTCAGTGCAATCAGTACCGCTTTATATTAGTTCTTATCTTCAACCCTTTACAGGCTCCATCGAGCAACCTGGGTATCCACAGAGTTGTTCCTTACATTTCCGCCTCCAGCCTTGAAGGGAATATCAATTGTTCCTCTGAATTCTGAGGAGACCGGTGGCCGTTTCAGGGTCTGGCTTAATCTCGAAGGCAGTCCACCTCACTTGATGTGGGATAGGAAGACGGAAGGCGGCTTCCCCGAATTGAAAATTCTGGTTAGTTCAAAGTTCCACTGCGATCAGGCCACTCTAAATGATGCCTTTTGTTCCATCAGAAGCAGCGCATCCGCGACAATATACTGCCTGGGCAGTCTTTGGGTCATTCGGACAAGAAGAGTGTATGACGGGAAGACAAGTTGTGAAGATAGGTCGAGTCAATTTGGGAATTCGGGTGTACTACAAGTTGTTTTATTGTACTACAGTATTTACAATATTATGATAGTAAACTAGAAATTGGAATTTTGTTGTTGAGTATGGATCCCGGGCCCGGGGCGCGAGAAGCACCTTGTTCTCCGCCACACATTTGTGGATGGCGGGAAACCTCTGGGACTTGTTGAGTTAGTCCAATCAACTGAACCTCTTTCTCTCAAACAATCATGAGCACTGAGCGGCTCGAAAAGCTCATCAATCAATGCAAAAGCAACGGTTGGTTATTTACCTTGGAGATATGTCATTCGGAACTGACAGTGCCCACAGACGTTGACCAGAAGATTAATGCAGTCACAAAACTGCAGGCAGAATTCGAGTCCGGTATAGAAGTACGTGCTAGACATATCTATAAGGAGTAGACCTCGTTCACCAGCGTTCCTAGATTATCGATGCAGAACCAGTCGTCGCTGCTCTCAAAACATGTCTTCGGATCTCAAATCAACATCTGACGACCGCCACACTCTCTGCACTTCCTCCCCTTCTCCCATTGATCGTTTCTCACAGCAATGTGGTCCCGAACGCGAATGCATATCCACTGTCTGCATCTTCCTCCACGTCATCCGCTGCTGGAGTATCCCATGACTTGATGGTTCTCCGCCAGGTTATGAACGCGCTCCTCCCTGCTCCTGGCGTGCTCGAGCGCCTCGGTGATAGTCGCGACAAGGCTCGCGATAAGGCGCGTGAAACATTGGTCATCCTAGGCGGACTGGCGTTCAGAGCTCCATCATCTGTCTCAAAGATGAAGGATAAAGGTCAAGAACCCCCGCTTGCGATATTCGAACGTTTCCTCAGAGATAGTGGTTTGAGAAGCAAGGTCGCCAGAGTCCGAGAACAGGTAGGTGACGATCCTTTTAGCAGATGTATGACTATCTCACCCTCTACCCAAGTCAATACTGGTCCTCGTACACATTCGCCGTTCTCATCATCTTTTTCCTCTTCGACCTTACCTTTCGTTGCTAGTGGACTCTTTAGAAGACACGGATGGCAATGTTCGTGCCTGCGCAACGCCTTCCGTGATAGAGCTTTTTACTGGACCTGGTGTCACAGACGCTGCCCGCTCGGATCTTAAGAAAGAGATGACTAAGAAGGGAGTGCGCAAAGCAATTGTGGACAATGTTCAGTCACAGCTCATGAACCCAACTCGTGCTACTGGAGCAAGCACGCCCCAGAGCGAGACCTCTGTGGGCAGTGGAGAGCCTGCAAAGAAGGAGTATGTTCCACCGAGCTTGATGCTGCAACACAACCGCAGGCCAACAGTAGGCGCGGCATCCGGAGCTGCACCTGCTATGACCAGAGCAGCTAGTCAAGGGAACGTGAGGGAGATTTCCAGACCAGCAAGTCGAGCTGCCGTTGCCTCCCCGCCTTTGTCACAACATTCAAATGAAGCAGCAAGTGCTGTCGAACCTGCTTTTGTATGCTATACTTTGATATCGCAACCCACACGTTTATCTGACCAATGATCATAGATCGCGTCGGCTCGAGATATGGAAACTGAGTTTCTAGCATTTGCAAAATCATTCGAGGTACCGTCAACACGTTCAAAATGTGGTCAGCCCTTTTAACTGGCTACATAGGGGAAGGAAACGGAACACAACTGGGCTGCCCGAGAACGCGCCATTCAGCGTGTCCGCGGGATGCTCTCAGGAAACATTCACATGAGATACCCTGATGTGTTCCTCCAGTGCCTGAAAGACGGATTTATGCAGTCCTCTGTGAAAACAGTAAGCTTCCATATTTTGTTATAACTTTTCTATCAACCGCTCTTTGTTTTAGCTTGTCAGTTTGCGGACAACGGTGGCTGCAACCACCTGCTCTTTCTATTCCGAGCTTGCCATAGCGTTGGGCCCTGGGATCGATCCGTTTTGCGAGATGTTGTATACGAATTTGCTGCGAATGGCAGGATATACCAAGAAAATCACTGCACAACAGTCGCAACAGTCGCTCTCAATCATAATGCAACAAGCCTCACCGCATTCCCGGATTATTCTCCCCCTCCTTTGGAATACCCTCCAAGAAAAGACAGTCCAGTCTCGGACGTTCGCCTTATCTCATATTACCCATTATATCCAGCTACACGGGACACGAGCGAGATCTCACACAGAATCGGCAGGCGGTTTGGAAATCCTCGAGAAGTCCTTGAAAAGAGCATTGGCTGACCCCAATCCGGCTGTGAGGGAATCGGCCCGCAGTGCGTTTTGGGCATTCGAGACTGTCTGGCATGACAGAGCAACAGCGATCCTCGAATCTCTTGACCTCACAGCACGCAAGCAGCTGGAGAAAGCATGCCCGAATCCTGAAGCTATCGCTAATCTTCCTATAACTGCGCCAACTACTCCAAGTGTTAAGAAGAGCAGTGTTGCAGCCGCAATTGCCGCGAGCCGTGCCAAGGCTAAAGCAATTGCAACGGCTCCCCCTACCCTGAGACATCAGGCGACTTCCTCATCGCACGCGACACGTGCAACGTCACCTCCAGCAAGGAGAGCTGTTTCGCCTATAAGCCCAACGGCTAAAGTTTCAAATGAGCGCAGCTCGCCATCGCCAACCTCGAGGTCTTCACTTTCTCCCCGTTCATCGCTTTCTCCCCTAACGCCATCAAGGTCACGTATCATAGGTGGTACGATGCCTCGTTCCGTCAGCTCGGGTGCAGTCTTGACGTCGCATTCTCGTTCTTCTACCGACACATCTTTGTCCTCAAGCTCGCCTGAAGCAAATAGAAGACGAGAATCCTCCCCGCTTGGCCCATCCATGTCTCCTAACCGCTCATCTGTCGCCCGTAAAACTGTGCAGCAGCCTTTTCCGAGTTCCTACGACGAATCAACCCCTCGGCATATTGTACCACCTGTTCGCGCAGTTCCTGTTCGCCAGTCAACCATGATGCCTGATTTCAATGACGAAGAATCACTTTTGCTGGCAACGGTTATACCCATACCCGACGACAGTGAATCCGATATGGATGATCAGTCTGTCAACCTCATGTCCTTTTCAACCCCGTACAAAGTATATCCTCCAGCACCCAGTCCGCAAGCCTCAGTTTCTGCCCGCTCGGATCGATCGACGCCTTATACTGCGTCTAATGCACTATCGAATGGATCTTCAGGACAGCCTTCGGGATCGGCACCTGTCGAGGACGCTCTCAGAGCCCGCGCAGAGCAAGCACAGAGTGCTGCGGAGCGGTTACTAGAGCTGAATGATCCAGATGGTGAGGATAACCAGCACTCCACAATTCCTCCGTCACTGCTACTTGGTAGCGGTATCGCCACGCCAAAACCCAAGGTGTCAAATACGTCAACGATAACACGAAGTCTGGCTCCTCCTGTGACTCCTGCTAACCGTAACACAGCCATATTCCGCCAGGCTGCGTTATTCAAGAACAGTCCCGCAAACATGAAAGCTGCAGACTTCCTCATAAAGCCAGTTCAGGATCACGTGCATGAGACCAGTTGGTGGCTGAAACGCACAACTGGTGGGTTGTCGTTAATTACGAATCCTGGTTGTTATCTGACATAGTGCCTGCGAACACAGTCCTTGATCATGCCACACACCTCAAAGCAACTACAGCTGATGACAGAGTTCAAGAACTCAATGACCACATTACTGCACTAGAGAGCGATCAAACCGATATCCGCGTTCTTCAGAAGTTGGCATTACTGTGCAGCAGCAATCCCATACCTTCTGGATCGGCGTCTCCTCTGAGTCCGGGGTTAGGACTTCCTTCTACTGTTTCTCCTTTCCTAGGCTCCAGTCACTTGCTCCCCCCACTGATCCCTGATATATGGACAAAGGACAAGAGCTTCGAACGGCTATTCAATGCTCTGATCAAGTTTCTTCAGCCTTCCAGGGTGCATCAGTTTTTTGGTACCATTGATTTCGGTTTAACATATTTATTTTAATAGAATGCCGAGCAGCTTGAATATGGCCTCATAGTCCTCTGGGAATTGCTGAGCAACCAAGCACCGTTCGTGGAAGGACGAGAAACCGATATATTTGCGACATTGTTTACTGTACGGTATTGTAATGCCATTGATGTAGGTCCTGTCTGTTGTTGGTTTCCTCGATGTTAACAACAGCCTTAGGTCCTGGAGGCAACTAAAACAATACGCGATGCCCTTGCAGCGCGCATCGAACCGGTTTACGGCTTGACCACGATGCACGCTAGCCTACGGGCGTTTCTGGCGGAACCTTCGTCAGATGTAGGTTCCAAGGATGCATCGCATGCCTTTGGACTTATCGCTTTGGGGAAATTTGTCATGCGCTTGCCTACCGAGGTACTTGAGGAGGAGCTACCGCGCTTGAAATATACTTTGATGGCAGCACTAAACGACACCACACTCGTCATTCGTGAAGCCGCATACGCCACTATCATTGCTGCGCAGCTCGTGCTCCGTGACGAAACTCATCTTTTCGCATTGCTCGATGGTCTCGACGACAATAAGAAGAACCTGCTCACGTACTACTTTGACAAGCATGACGCAAGAGACCTCAACGCGGATGGGAGTGGCATTGGAATAACGAAGTTGGAGGGTCAGATGGGGAGGCTGGACAAGCTGATGAATACCCCACAGAAGGGCCTTACATTAAACTGAGCTCTCTCCCCTCCAGACGATATATTTTGCAACTACCACACTCGTTGATCTGTTTATATTTTTTCACCAGTCACGCATGCAAACCTTCATCTCATCGATATTTTATATGCCATTTTGATTTGTATTTCTGGTAGATATTATCACGTTCGTTTCCTCGACTCCACTCGGCGCGCCAGCCGTGCTTATATTACACCTCACACATGCACTGCGTAATAAAATTCTTTCATTGAGTGATCTTGGTGTGTGCAGATATCATTTGCCATCACAGCAGAATACACATTTAGCGACGGAGAGCCATTCTCCATAAGAAGAAGCCTATTCCTGACATCATTCCACCGACATGACCTGCTGTATCTGTCGTCGTTCTCTGTGACAATATTCAGTTGGCCAGGGAGTATAAAGAGTGACGGAATTAACTCACAGCATCTGTTACACTCCTGTACAAATCGAAAGCAAGGATGCCGGGAAGGAACGCCCACGCAGGACAAGGGACGATAAAGAAAATCAAGAATGTGGCCCTTGGGAACGCGCAGGCGTAAAATGCAATATTTGCCAGTATTGCGCCTGCGTAAACGTTTCGATGAATGAACAGGAACGACTGGGCGGAGAACATACCACTAGCACCATGCGAAGAGTAGTTCTTGTCATGTTTGTAGAAGCGGTTCCACACGAGACTCGTCATGCTAGATGCCATGCCGCCTTTTGACTTTCATTAGCGATAGACGCATGCATCAGATATGCAGAGACATGCCGATGAAGTAGAGGCCCAAGAAGCGCGCATTCCCGAGGAGCTGCATGACGCTCGGGGCCATGAAGTAGAATGACATCCCGTTAAACAGAGCGTGCCCTATGTCTTCATGGGAGAAGCATGAGGTCACAAGCGTCCACCTGCCCGACTGAATCAGGTAAAACTCCTAAAAAATGCAGAATACGATACGCACACGCGACCGGAACTAATGTTCCGCCAGCTCACTAAAAAGTTGTTGTAGAGAAAGAGTAAGAGTGTGGGGTCCTGAGTGGTTTGCTGCGACGAGTCCGGGTCAGCCGCAACACCTCGATTCAAAAGCACAGCGCAAGTACGCACGTATGTAGACTTGGCGCCCTGCCAAAGGAGAAATACGCCAGCATTGATTACGATTATGGAGATGAATATGACGTTCCCGTTGATGGAATCTAGCCAGTTGGGTCGGCGAGGTTGGCGGCGGAAGGAACTTTGTCTGGAGCGGAACACATCTCTATGAGTTGCATTGCGCAGCTGCGTACGAGCAAATTGAAGGATGCTTGACAACGACGCGCTCGACAGTGGCGCTTGTGGAGAGGCGACGGATGTGTTGGAGGCGTGGATCAGTGATGCAATTGTCGACAGTGGTTTAAATTTCAGCTGTGGTGAATGAACTGGAAGGTTAATCTGGTAAAGGGTGTTGTGCAGCAGCCTTGGTGCCAGTCGACTGTTGCATCTTGATTGTATGAGAGATTTGCTGAAAGTGGAGTGGAAGACATGCAAGCCTCTTCTCGACATGAGCAAGTTCGGAAGAGCGTGCATGTTTGACCGCAACATCTACGTTCATGCAATTTCACAACTTTTGAACTCTTGCAGTAAACCCAAACAGCACGGTGCCTCAACCGCGACCACCACGACAGACAAGCCTTGGAGATGTCTCATCATCTCTTTCTGCTCTCGCCGTCTGACACACCGATATACAGCCTGACGCATTACTCTACGAAGCTGCCACAGACAACGACCTCAACTCTCTCATCTAACTTGCCTACATGGTCTACTTCTGCATTTGCCGGCACGCTCACGGCATTGTCGGGAGCTTCTAGTGCTACGCAGTCTCATCACGTCCAAGGGGGTAGTGTGAGGATGGGCGGAGGGCAAGATCGGCATGTGATCCAGATGATTGCGAACGCTAGTCTGGACATTATTGAAGATGTCATGCGAAAGGAAAGCGCCATGTAAGCGTAGAAACGGTGATGCTTGTTATGCAGTGCCCCACTGACGATGGATACGAACAGGTATCTGAAATCTGTGGACAAATTTAACGAATGGACGGTATCTGCGTTCATCACTCCTGGGAGTATGTTCTCCTAGTCAGCTCTTTGTGGTAAAAGCTCATCCTCAGAGGTCAGACATGAAATTTATCCTGTTGCACGAGAGTAAGAACGATGATGGAATTCGGTCGTTCTTTCACGATATTTGGGAATTGTACCTCAAGGTGAGCTGCTCGCGAAGGTCTCTACTGTGATGATGATGGGCTTTTGCAGACAATGTTAAACCCATTCCACACGGCTCATTCTCCTATACGCAGCGCTGTATTTGACACACGTGTTCGGGCCAGTGCGAAAAAGTACCTTTGAGAGAGTCGGCGGTGGCGCCGAGAGCAGCATCTTGGGGAACAATGACAATAAGGATTGTTCGCACGTGTTCGAACGGTTACTGTACGAATGTCCACACCGAGAACACACTATGAGGGGAGAATCAGTTTGAAACAAGGTGAATTCGCTATACAGCTCGGAGTTCCGTGAAACAACGAGGCGGTGGTTAGCTGTGGAGACGTTGCCAGCGGATAACTGGAGATGATGATGAGACTATAGAGTATCAGGGGGACTGGCATGATGCACTGCCACTGTTTTGAGGCTTTACCCATTTGATCTTTATATGAGAGCCTTCGCCTCACAAGAGACTGTTGCTCTTTGCTCTTTGGTCCTCCTTTCTCTTCTCTTTCATCACCCACAGTCTCATTTCTCTGCTTGTTACCCATAAAAATCACTTAAAACACTATAAAACAGTCTCATTTATTTCTTTCATTTTTTTTCATCATTAAACAGATTCAGTCATCACATTATAATTCTCCAGAGCGCGCAAAGTCGTCCTGCTCCCAAAGACGGAGACTTGATTCAAGTTTTCTCGCATTTTGTGTCTTAAAGAGGCCCATTTTATACCTCTCCAACCTCCTGTACGTCTTCCAGTCTGATGATTCTCCCACCTCATCATCTTTGCTGACAACGATTCTCAGTTGTAACACTTCATCACCTATCTTCACCATAATTTGCCTTTTTCCATAATTCTTCCAGTGTCATTCTAGTACCCAGGCAATTACCCAGCTAGCACTCTCTGCGCAATCTTCCCATCTCTTCACTCAAGTATGGCCACCGTTCAGTCTAACAATCGTGCCTCCCTCCTCAGTGGTCTCCGCACCGGAGGTGTGCGCTCTACCTCCATGTCTTCTCACACTGCCGCGTTGGGTAGATCATTCAATATCCCGAGGTTCGCATCCACGTCTATCCAGTACCCTGTTTTTGCAGAGGAGGATGAGATGGATGAAGTTGCAGAGCTTTTCTCCCAGAACATGTACATCAACAATCAAGCCACCGTACGTCCCCTGACAGCCGCCGTAGACGGCCCAAACAATCGCTTCGCCCAACACCAAATGGCTACTCAGAGTGCTTTGAATCCCAACAGCGTTCCGTTTTACCCCTCCTATTCTCAGGGGTTGCAGCCACAAAGCGCAGGCGATGCTCAGTTGCATGCGTATCAGCAGATGCAGATGATGCAGATGGAGATCGCCCGTCTACAGGTTTGTTCCTATTATCTGATCTTTCACACGGATACTGACGACAATCATGGAACGTTTCAGACTGAGCAGGCACAGCAGAACGCCCGCGCTCAAGTCCTGATCCAACACGCGATGCGCCAGCAGATGCAGAGCAGGAGTGCGAATATCAACATGAATCCTCCTGCGACTGCCGGTCCTCTCGATACAAGCTTTGATAGATCTGCTCGTGCCACCTCACCTGCCCGGCGTCCCAGTCAGGCTGAGCTTCTTAAGGCTCAGCTCGGAGTCCACGGAACTCCCTTAGTTGAGGATCAGGTGCCGATGACAGCCCCACTTGGGGGACGAATGGGGGCGCGTGTCACCTCTAGCGTCGCATTCCCGAGCACTCCGGAGCCTATGCTCGGAGGTTCTTCTCCTCCCGGTCAGACTACTGTGATCAGTGGTGGTACATCACTCGGAAATTCTGTTCCCAACGGCAATGGACAAGCTATCAGAGATAGCGTGCCTTCCAAGTCAGATGTTGCTTTGTCCTGGCGTCGCGGGAGCACCACCAATTCTGTTCTGAGTAGCTTCCGTACCGTGTCCGCTGCGTCGCCGAGCGTTAAGATCACTCCACCTCCCGGTGAACGTATGTCTCCCCCTCCTGGCATCGCCACGCCTGGCAACAAGATTCGTCCGCGCCCTTTGAGCTTCACTTCGCCTCTTCCGCGCTCGTTCGCTGTTGTGGCCTTGGACTCTAGTAGCGAGTATGAGGATGCTTACTCAACTTCGAGTTCTGGCTCGCCCTCCAACCCCGCTACCCCTCACTCCTCTTCCTCTCTGGACACGTCACCACTGTCGCCGCGGGAAGAAGCGGCGAAGAAATTGTACGAGGGGCTTGGAATGGGACGTCCTATCCCTCCTACTACACCTATTGCTGTCACGCATAAATTTATTGGCCCTTTGAGACAGCCTCGCGGTCCGCCTTCTGGTGCGGATGAGTTGGGACCCAAGAATTTCGCTACGCGTGTCCGGCGCAAGGCGATCGGTGGTCTTGGTGTTCTTATGGGTGCGCGCGAGCGTAGGGAGGCAATTGAGGCATACTGAACATGCTTGCTTCGGCCTATTTCGACGTGCAACTATTCATCACGACCCGTTTGTTGGACTTGACTTCATACATTCCACTCTTTACGACAAAAACAACCAATGCCTTTTGTTAAATTCGACCCTGGAGCTTGTTGGAACGGACACGTCAGTGCTGGCGCTTGTTCCTCTCCCAGCCCTTCCCTTCATTTCATTTCAATTCCCTTTTACTTTCGCCTTATCTATTACTCCTCGGCGAGTGCGTGTTTTCTAGTGTGTGCTTGATGCGGTTACCTAGTGGTAGCCTTCCGTTCATCTCTTGGTTATAGGGTTGAGCAATGAATTCGGGTGGTGCCGGCTGGAGCTGAGCTTCCTTGTGCGTTGAAGATTACAGATTACTGCTCCTCTGTTCTATACTTGTACAGTTGTCCATCTGAGCCTACAATGTTGTTTGTCTACGTGTATATGCTTGCCCCACACGTTATAAAAATCCGTGAGAATGCGTGTCAAGCCTTTGCAAGGATTCTTTACATAAGTTGCGTAAAGTCTTGATCAGCGCTCAGCGATGCAGACGCTATTAATATTGTTATCGATGCTCAGCCTATTCCCTGTGTTGCACAGGCACGGGGTCCATGATGGAGACATGCACTGGCTTTTCCATTGTTCAATGATCCCTCTTGATTCCAGATACAATTTCGCGCTAAGTCTCGGACAATTACAAAGTGCTTTGTCATCGAGCTCCGATAATAAAATCTATGTAGTAGCAATCATAATCATGATGTACAGTGAGATGTACTTATCTTCTGCGGGACTACGCTCGTGAGTTGATGATAGATCAGCGCTCAGCACTCAGCACTCAACACAGTTCTCGGCTGTAGCTCAAACTATACTGAACCAGTTCATAGAATAGAGCTTACGACCGACTCGGAGTCTCGGAGGATATACGAATGCAGACACTCATCCAGCTGCAGAGGCACTGCGTGCACCTGGCTTCTGGGGATCTTTCCAAAATTTAGCACCTCCAAACTTTTTAGGCACATTTGCAAGTGTGTGCAAAGCATACCGAATCGAATTCTATCCAAAGGTAGTATCGAGGAAAGCTTGGGGCAGAGTCCCGGCAGACACCAGTGAATGAAGCTGATTCAGCCTCAGGGTAATAGTCGTAAGTAAACTCAGAGTGTTAAACAAGCTGCCGCAGCTTGGACATCACCGGGGACCACGCCGAACAACAACGGAGGATGGTTAAGTTGCGTCCGATCTGCAGCGAAGGGTATGTGGAGAAAATTATTCTCAACTCCTTTCAACCACTTGACCCTCAGATTTACCAGCCCCTAAGAGTCATAGGCATGTCACATAGCATAACCAAACTTTGTCTTATGCCTTCGAAAATCACCTAATCAATATATTAATATCGAACCTATAGCTAGCGGTACGCCTTTCCCCTTCTCTCCCCTAAGTACTGCCGTATGACTGGTTGATCCGCCACTTAGGCCTACGACGTGTATATCTACAATCAAGGGATCAGATGTTATATGTACGTTGCCTCGATGAAATTCGGCAGCTATCCTCAACAGCCCTCCGCTCATGTCCACAAGTGCGTCGCGCCATCTGGTGCAGAATGATGCATGGCATTGCTCGTATGAAAGATCGTTACTTCGTGAGATCTGTTTTACTTTCTTTCCTTGGGAATTGGATCGTTTATGGTGGTATATGTGTCTAGAATTCATATAATTTATGATGTTAGAAGCACCCACACGCCATCGGCTCTATCAGATTCTCGAAATCATGCTTCGGGCCAAACGAGGACTTTTACATCAATCGATCAACCAAGCCCAACCTGGAACGGTTGTGCCTAAGCAAATGTTTGAGGAAGCACTTGGGGAAACACCTATGGAGATACATGACTATTCTTTAGTAATGACATTCTCCGCACCACCAGCGGATTACATCTGTATTCGCTTGGGGGGCGCGAGGTTGCCGAGTTGGAATGTATTTAAAGTCTCATTCTTCACGTCCTTTCCACCACCAGCACACAACCTACCCAATCCACATTATCTTCACCGAACAACAATGGCGACTTCTGACACTGGCATCATCATGGCGACTTCTGAGACCATCAGTCTCCCTAGAAACTACACCGCCTATGCCTTCGGTGTGAGTTCCATTCTGCTGATGTTGGTCAAATGTATAGCTGCTCACTGCTGTTCACGCTGTATGTCTATAGACTGCCACCTCCGGTGCGGTGCAAGAGGTCCAGCTCAAGGTTCAAAGCACCGATGGCAACGATGAAAATGAATGCACATTCAAAGCACTCAACAAACCTTTAGTCGTCACCAACGGAGGGTTGGGCTTCATGAACCAAGAGGCCGTTGTGATTACCGCCGACGACAGTAATGACAGGCAACTCGAGATCATCTTCAAGGTGCTCAACGCACAGGGTGTGCCTCGTGCGATCCAGGGCTATATAAGGTATGAGGTAGGTTAAGACATTTATTTCATAGCCACATACGTGTTTATAAACCGAATCATTCTGCAGAACTCTCCCGTTGACTGGGTGAAAAACTATACCGTAGGTTTCATTCGGTTTTCATTAGCATCATAAGATGACTTAACTTGGCACTGGCAGTATCGCACCGAGGACGGCCCGAATGGCGGTGACGACTATCATGACACCACGTTCGTCGTGTCTCTAGTCAAGACGTGATTACCATACCATTTGAGTCTATGAAACTGAAATTAACGCAAATCCCCTGCAGCAATAAATAATCGCCCGTGGCGACTGGCTCAATCCTCTTTCCTGGATCCTGACATGTAGTGTTATGTTGTACTCGTAGTCGAAGGGTTGCTTCTGAAAGTTTTTAGCCGCGAGAATCTGGTTCATTGTGTTTAGATGCAGAGGAAGGGGATTCACGGTCCGTGATTAAGTGGATTGGGCTGTTCCGGGAAGCATGCATGACTCACCAAAATATTCGAAACGGCAGCTCTTGTTGCAAAAATAAATAAAAATCTATATGAGGAGGATAGGGGCTTCGTTCGGTAGATTGGGGGGAGTGATTTGGTAGGCGGGACAGGTAAATTTGGGTGGCTGGCTTTGAGCATGTTAGCAAAATCGTGTCGAGTTCGCGAAGCAGTTCCATGCCTTTGTGATGCGGGAAACTTTTTTCATGGTTGGTAACGAGAATCTGATATTATGAGATTGTCGTTAGTGAGAGTCGAATTCGAGCGTACCTCTCAGGCTGAAAGTCAGCGGGTGTTTACGGCGTCGCATTTGTCCGTTGGACGGTCAGTCGGATGCGAAAGAACCGTTTAATGGCTAAACAGGATTGATCGATCCTTTTTGATAGCCATAGGACTAGTTGCGGAATCTGCTACCGATGGGATCGACACGCTTGATGTATGAGTTCGATGGTTGAACCCTTAAACCATGACGACAAGCCTTCCATGTGAGGAGCCAGAGATTGGAACTGCTTACTAGTTCCTTTGGTAGAGTATAAACTTTTCCGTGCTCCTGTTTGGAGTGGAGAATCTAAGATGAGGTGACGACAGGAGATTACAAAGTCAATAATCTTACGACAAGGGCTCGAGCGGTGAAATACGACGCCGAGCGGCGAGGGCATCGTACAATGCCAGAAATACCTTGGACTGCCTCTTGTAGAACGGTACTACCCTTATCGAAATGTGCAGATGTAGGTGTCTGCCTATAAGTGGGGCGAGTTCCTGGGTTTGAGTGGTTCGCCGCATACGTAGCATGACAAGCTACTGAAAGACTCTAGTAGACGTAGCAGACAAATTTGTGAGGAAGATTGCCTGGTGGTGGAGGAGTATTGAAACTGGAATCGGGGCCCCCAAGAAGCTCGATAACTCCCAACAGCAGTGAAGTTCTAATCAATTATTCAGTATACAGTACATAGTCCGAGGGGCCTCGTTGAGTCACGAACTGAATCGACGTCGAATAGGACCATACAATCAAAGGCAGAAACACCCTCGAAGGTACGTTGATATTGCACTCCTTACAATTTGAACGGGATCGTCGAGAAAGTGAAAAAAGGAGGGTGATTCAGCGGCATCATCAATTAGAATTATATGTTCCTGAGGACGTGTATGGCATTCTGTAAGCCCACCGTATATTTCTGGACAAACACAAGGCAGCGAGTGGGCATATATGCAGTTGCTGCACTTTTCGCAGCCAGGCAGGCCATACCAATAGGAAAGTCCTCCTTCATCACAAACCTATTTACACCTCTGCCTAACAATAGGCTTACCATGCTCCTGAGAAGCCGTATCAACCAAAGCTGGCACAGGAATACAATTTGATGTTTACTTGTCACTCTTCTCTGCTGATCCATAGTTGATGGAAAGTGCCGAGACTTGCCAGAATGCTTCCTCCTAGCCATCCACCATACTTTCGGTTTCCAGGAGCGTGGATCTTGACCTGCAGACATATCTAGATGGATATAGTAGGATTCAAAATTCAAATTTGATACTCACGTGAGGGAAATTCCTTGACAGCTCTGTCTCCAAGCGGTTAGAAACAGGCTGCCCCTGCCAGTAAGAACCACGTTTCCCATGAGGACTTGCCGTAAGTCTGGATCACAGGTGCGTAAGCACTCTGAAAGTAATGTAGGGATATTTTTCGGGAGATTTGGATTTGACACCTGCAAAGATTGAGCAACTTCGAGACCTTGTTCGCCGACTTGGTATCGGTCCGAAGTACTTCAAGTATGTATTGTAAGCTGTCGAAAACTCGTAAGTACTGGCGTGCCAGATGGTTAAGTTGCATTCGATCTGCAGCGAAGAGTATGTCGGAATAATTATCCTCAACTCCCTTCAACCACCCCCAGATTTACCATCCCGTAAGAGTCTAGGCCTGTCACATAGCATAACCAAACTATCTTCAAGTGCCTCCGAAAATGACCTAATCAATATCGAACGCAGGTACGTCTTTCCCCCGCTCTCCCGCTCTCCCCTACTGCAGTATGACTGGTTGATCCGATCACTTAGGCCTCGTGTATATTTACAATCAAGGGATCCGATGTTATATGTTACCTCGATGAAATTCGGCAGCTGTACTCAACAACCCTGCAGCACATGTGACATGTCCACAGATAGTCCTTGCCATTCTGCGTCGCGCCCTCTGGTTCAGAATGATGCATGGCATGCTCGTATTCACCGGTGCATAGCTGCCTGAAATTCTCAGTCGTCCTATGAAAGAGCGTTACTTCGTGAGGTGTGTTCTTCTTTCTTTCCTTGAGAATTGGAACGTTTATAGTGATATATGTATGCCTAGAATTCATATAATTTATGATGATGCTAGCAGCGCCCGCACGTCAAGAAAACTCTCGATGGCATCGGCTCTATCATATTCTCTCGAAATCATGCTTCGGGCCAAGTGAAGACTTTTACACCGATTGGTCGACCAAGCCTGACCTGGGCGGTTGTGCCTAGGCATATGTCTGAGGAAACACCTAGGGAAACACCTATGGAAACACATGACTATCCTGTAGTTGTGACATTCTCCGTACCACCGGCGGATTATATTCACTTGCAGGGCGCGAGGTGCCGAGTTGGAATGTATTTAAAGTCTCATTCTTCAACACACAACCCATCCAATCTACATTATCTTCATCGAACAACAATGGCGACACAATTAACTGACACCATCAGTTTCCCTAAAAACTACACCGCCTATGTCTTCGGTGTGAGTTCCATTCTGCTGATGTTGGTCAAATGTATAGCTGCTCACTGCTGTTCACGCTGTATGTCTATAGACTGCCACCTCTGGTGTGATGCAAGAGGTCAAGGTCAAGGTTCAAAACACTGATGGCGACGATGAAAATGAATGCACATTCAAAGCACTCAACAAACCTTTAGTTGTCACCGAGGGAGGATTGGGCTTCATGAACCAAGAGGCCGTTGTGATTACCGCCGACGGCAGTAATGACAGGCAACTCGAGATCATCTTCAAGTCGATCTTAAATGGCAAACCTCAAGTGATGGAAGGCTTTAGGAAAGATACGGTAGGTTAAGACATTTATTTCATAGCCATATGCGTGTTTATAAACTGAATCATTTTGCAGCACTCTCCCGTTAACTGGGTGACAAACTATACCGTAGGTTTCATTCGGTTTTCATTAGCATCATAAGATGACTTACCTTGGCACTGACAGTATCGCACTGAGGACAGCCCGCGAGGCGGTAACGACTATCATGACACCACGCTCGTCGTGTCTCTGGTCAAGATGTGATTGCCATAGCATTTGAGCCTATGAAACTGAAATTAACGCAACTCCCTTGCAGCAATAAATAATCGCTCATGGCGGCTGGCTCAAGTCCTCTTGCCTGACATATAGTGTTATGTTGTACTTGTAGTCGAAGAGTTACTTCCGAGATTTTTTTAGCCGCGAGAATATGGTTCATTGTGTGTAGTAGTAGCTTTGTATTGTGAAGGAAAAGATACATTGTGTTGATGCAGAGTGGGAATCCACCGTCTGTGATTAAGTGGATTGGGCTTTTCCGGGAAGCATGCATGAATCATTGATATATTCGAAACGGCAGCTCTTATTGCAAAATAAAATAAAATAAACCTATACAAGGGGATGGCGGCTTCATTCGGTAGTTTAGGGGAAGTGTAGGAGGGATATGTGGATTCGGCTGGATTTGAGCATGGTAAGTACAATACGCATTGCATTGCAGGCGATGATCTAATATTATGAGAGCGTCGTTAGTGAGAGTCGAATTCGTGTAGCGTCACATTTGTCCGTTGGACGGTGTCAGTCGGATGCGAAAGAACCATCTAGTAGCTAAATAATGTTCGGCAGATTTGATCGATACATTGTATATTGTGAAATGTACTTACAACCATAGGATTAGTTGCGGAATCTGCTACCGATGGGATCGACACACTTGATTTATGAGCTCGGTGCCTGAACCCTTAAATCACGAATCTGATTTATGATGACAAGCCTTCCATGTGAAGAGCTAGAGGATTGGAACTGCTTGCTAGTTCCTTCGATAGTGTATAAGCTTTTTTGTGCTCTCGTTTGGAGTGGAGATGAGGTGACGACAAGAGAATACAAAGTCAATATTCTTAAGACAAGGGCTTGAGCGTTGAAATACGGCGCCGGGCAGCGAGGGCATTGCACAATACCAGAAACGCCTTGGACTACCTCTTGTAGAACGGTATCCTTATCGGAATGTTCAGATGTTGTTGCCTGCCTCAGGCTATAAGTGCGGCGAGTTCCTGAGTTTGAGTAGTTCGCCGCATATGTAGCATGACGAACTACTGAAAGACTCCAGTAGATGCAGCAGATAAATTTATGAGACTTACCCGAGGCAGATTACCTGGTAGCAGGGGAGTATTGAGACTACCAGTGGAATTGGGGCCCCCGAGAAGCTCGATACCTCCCACTTGCAGCGAAGTTCTAATTATGATTCAGCTCTGTATACAGTACATAGTCCGAGGGACCTCGTTGAATCACGAACTGAATCGACATCGAATAGGACATCATACAATCAAAGGCAGAAACACCCTCGAAAGTACGTTGATATTGCACTTCTTACAGTTTGAACGGGCTCGTCGAGCGAGTGAAAAAAGGAGGGTGATTCAGCGGCATCACTTAGAATTATATTCTCCTGCGGACGTGTATTGCATTCTGCAGTAAGCCTACCGTATATTTCTGGACAAACACAAAGGCAGCGAGTGGGCATATATGCAGTTGCTGCACTTTTCACAGCAAGGCAGACAACACCAATAGCAAACTCCTCCTTCATCACAAGCCTATTTACACCTCTGCCCAACAATAGGCTTACCATGCTCCTGAGAAGCCGTATCAACCGAAGCTGGCACAGGAATACAAATTGATGCTTACCTGCCACTCTTCTCTGCTGATCCAAAGTTGGTGGAAAGTGCCAAGACTCGCTAGAATGCTTCCTCCTAGCCATCCGCCATACTTTCGTTCGATGGGGTTTCCAGGAGCGTGGATCTTGACCTGCAGACATATCTAGATGAATATAGTGGGATTCAAATTTGATACTCACGTGAGGGAAATTCCTTGAGAGCTCTGTCTCCAAGCGATTAGCAAATCCAGGAAACAGGCTGCCCCCGCCAGTAAGAACCACGTTTCCCATGAGGACTTGCCGCAAGTCCGGATCACAGGCGCGTAAGGACTCTGAAAGTAATGTAGGGATATTTTTCGGGAGATTTGGATTTGACGCCTGCAAAGATTGAGCAACTTCGAGATCTTGTTCGCCGTGGAGACACGTACCACTAGTTGCGGCGAGTGGAAGAAGAACTGTTCACCGACTTGGTATCGCTCCGGTCCAAAGTATGTGTTATAACCCGTCGGAAACTCGTACTGGCGTGCCGAACGAGATGCCGCAACTCTGTGATACGCGATAAGAAAGATCATAGACACTCAAGAAGGAGCTCACTGTTCGTTCCATCCTTGATCAAGTACACCAGCAACACTCTGTATCCACTCATCGACTTCACGGCTTTCGCACCAAGCCTTCCAACTTTCTGTTGTTCCTGGAATCCGGTCTTCACGAAGCGTGAATTTTGGTGGTGTGCCAGGCTCGACAGGCTGTATTATATCACAATGATGAGAAAGTAACGATTCAAGCATGCCAAATAACGCACCATTTTGCTGGCGATAAGCTGATGCGGGAGAAGGTCGATGGGACGACGCATCGGTGTAGGACTACATAGAATGTGTCGTGCATGGGCATGAACAAGTTTAGGTAGCGAAGACGAAATCAAGCCTACGAGATATGAGAATAAGAGAATAGCTGAACGCCATCAACACACCTTTTCGTAGTACGAAGCCATCAACCACTGGAGTGATGCTAGCCATTGAATGACCAACATCGATTACTAGTGCTGAGCCTTTCCCTGCTGCAAACCTACCCAAAGACATCAGCACTACATACCTAAGCGACGTGAAGTAGCCTTACGCATTCAGGACGCCAGTATTTGCTATGTAGAATGCAGGAACATGGAATTCCTCGAACATAATCTCTGCCATTCTTTCTCTGTTTGCGGACGTGTTCCAAGCTGGCTCAGTCACGAGGATGGGATGTTCGGAAGGATTGATTCGCATAACGTCGACCAGCGCATGAGAGATCAAAGCAGGTACCGGATTGAAGTCAACAACTACGCATCATGTACTCAATATTGTTCATAAACGGGATATGAAGTTACTCACTCGCTCCATCCCGCACTGGGTTCCCAATTTCCATACCCTCTCTCCAAATGGAGGGGCCATTTTGCCCAAGGTAAAGTTTCGCGTCACTGGGTGGTTTGGGGATTGTTTCCCCATTTTCTGGTGCAGTTTCTCCCATTTGCACGTCGCCATCCCCTGCGGTAGTTTTGTATCCATAACACGACGGGATAATAGCCTTTGGAATATCATCCCCAGCGTACCCTGCGCGCAGGGATGAGGAACCTATATCAACGACGATAGCAGACACCTCGTCTATACAAAATACATCAAAAACAACAATTTGTGTCCAGCAACGATTGCTCACCTCCTCCATAATTGACCATCGCTGTTTGTACTGAGCGTAGTATGCCCCCGATCCGATCTAAACAGAGACAACATTCATCTAGCGGTCACGTGATTTCGACCAAAAAATATGATGAGATGGTGAGCGTCAGCTTTGCTTTTAGTCTCCCCTAGCAGAGGGAGAAATTCTGCTTCTTGACAATCTTTCTAAGAAAGATGGCGGTTACAGGACTCGGAAAAATGCTAAAAAAGCGCAAGCAGGAGGAGCTTGAAGATGTCGAGAAAGGTGCTTTCGCTGAGGCGGTGGATTTGGAGATGCAAAGCGAAGAAGAAGCAGAGGATGAGGAGCGGGAGAGTGGCAACTTGTCGGACGATGGGGAGGTAGACAATTTTCCAGAAATTGATGCTTTAAGCGACAGCGACGAAGAAAGCGACGAGGAAGAAGAAGACGCAGATGACCTGGATGAAGAAGATACCTCGGACGAGAACTCTGACGCCGACTCAGACTTACAGATATTCCCAAGATCTAAAGTGATACTTTCCGATATTACTGGCAAAAAAAAATCTGTATACCCCGAGATCGAACCTGACTATGATTCGGATTCCTCGACAGAAGAAGTGAGTAGTAGGTTCTAGCTACTCCCATGCGTCTCTTTGACCTATCAATGCCCCCAGGATCCTAACCGCACTGGCAATATACCAATGCACTGGTATGACGATCTACCTCACATAGGTTATGATATCAATGGCAAAAGAGTGCTGCGTCCAGCCAAAGGCGATGAACTTGATAAATTCCTCGCAACAATAGAAGACCCAACTTCATGGTAGGCAACGCTTTCCTTGCAATCAGGTCATAGTCTTATATGTTGTAGGACGACTGCATTCGACAAAAATGCTCAAATGGACAAACCACTGTCCGCCGAGGAATTGGACATAATCCGCAGGTTACAGGCTGGAGAAAATCCTGATGCTGAATATGACCCATATGAACCTACCATTGAATGGTTCACGGGTAAAGGCAAGGAAGAAGTTATGCCTATCTCATCGGCTCCAGAGCCAAAGCGCAGATGGCTACCAAGTAAATGGGAGAAGCAAAAGGTGTGCTCTGTCCCGAGCCGTATATTGCGTACCCTTATTAGATCATTTCTAGATCATGAAGATTGTTCGTGCCATCCGCCAGGGTCGAATTGTGGGGTCTAAGCCTACTGCAGCGGATAGGAAGCAGCAGTTTTATGCAATATGGAATGAGCCACCGTCCAATCAGCCACCTCCACTACCAGCACCCAAACCAAAGCTTCCTACGAACTCGGAATCCTACAATCCTCCAGAAGAATATTTGCCCACTGAGGAGGAGCGGAAGCAGTGGGAGAATGCTGATCCCGAAGACCGTGAGCGGGACTATCTCCCGCAAAAGTATTTTGCGCTTCGTCTAGTTCCCGCATACGACCAATTTATCAAACAACGATTTCATCGGCAGCTTGATCTCTACCTTGCGCCGCGGATACAGAGGATAAAACTCAATGTCGACCCCAATAGCCTGCTACCCAAACTTCCAAGCCCGGGTAGCCTACGACCGTTCCCTAATTACAGGTCACTGAAATTTACTCATACTAAAGCACGCGTTAGGTGTCTGAGCATAAGCCCGGATGGTGCATGGGTGGCCAGTGGTGACGAGAGCGGAGTGATTAGCCTTTGGGAAGTTAATGTGGGACGCGAGGTCAAGCGTTGGACCCTGGACAGTAAAGTTGGTGCCATTGAATGGTGTCCAAGACTGGACGTTTGTTTCTTCGTCGCTGGAACGTGAGGCTTTACACTTAATCTTGGGAAGACGTTACTGACAAAGCGCTTTAGGGAGGAAAAACTTCATTTCCTTATCCCCCCCAATCTCTCTCCTGCCCTACTCGCCGCGACACAGTCAACACTAGCACCTGCCACTCTCCCCCCCGCTACGCAGTCTTCAATTAAGTGGAAATCATCATCTGGAGTTGTTGAAGAAGGTTCCATCTTAGTTATTGAATTACCAAGTGCATCTGGCCTGCCACGACAGTTGACTTGGCACAGAAAGGGAGACTATCTAGCTTCAGTCTGTAAGTAAAAGTTCAACAGTTCTCGTAATATCGATCACTAAGTTGTTCCTCGCCCCACAGCCAGCAGCGAGAATCAAGGTGGTGTTTGGATGCATCAAATCTCACGCCGGCATTCGCAAGCTCCTTTCACAAAAATCAAGGGTACTGTCCAGATGGTGTTGTTCCATCCTACGAAGCCTCACTTTTTCGTTGCTGTACGTGTTCACCTTGTCGTGCTCCCGGCTGTACTGACCATGCATTAAGACCCAACGCTATGTCAGACTGTATAATCTGGCTGAGCAGAAGCTGCTGAAAACTCTGATGCCTGGCATCCAATGGATCTCGTCGATGGATGTGCATCCCTCTGGCGACCATGTCATTGTTGGTGGCTACGACCGAAAACTGTGCTGGTTTGATCTAGAGTTGAGTGAAAAACCGTACAAAGTTCTTCGGTATGTTGTCTATTTCGATTCAAAGTCAGTCATTAATTTCGGTGACTTGCGACCAGTTATCACACAAGAGCCATACGATCGCTCCACTTCCACCCAACCTACCCTCTTTTTGCGTCTTCATCGGACGATGGCTCCATCCAAGTCTTCCATGCGAGGGTCTATAGTGACCTTATGACGGATCCACTGATTGTACCACTTAAGATATTGCGCGGCCATGATGTCAGGGATGGTCTCGGTGTGCTCCAAATCAAGTGGGCCAACAAGCAGCCCTGGTTGGTTAGCGCAGGGGCAGATGGTAACGCATTAGTGTGGTGTAGTTGAAAACAGCCCTTTGTCTGAGCTCTGACTATGAAATGATCCCCTTTGTTGAGATCGAATATTCAAAGTGTCAAAAGTGGCTGTGTCCTGATCATAACTTGACGTGGGCGACGAATCGCCACTTGGTATATCACTAGAAGCGGAACAAGGGGGATGACTGAGAGTGTGATGCGGTGCGTAGTTCAGTGTCGAACTTAATTGATCCGTTCTCATTTAGATCTTCGGCGATCTCTAAATTGTACCAGATCGATGGACAACTCATGTAAATTGGTGGACTAGCCGTCCTCGGTGTAGAGATAAACACACACTCACGGCTCCGATCAAATGACTGAATGCACGCTCGGTTGCGCCCAGTGCGCGTCTTCATGGTTCCGTCATTTGAACACTCTGGGGCTTAATTTAATAGTTTTCCATTCCACTTGTACAATGGAAACAAAAGTACATGAAATTGTTATCGGACAGCCACATATCACTTCCGCCTCTGACACATGATCACACCCGGTATCTTGGTCAAATTCCTAGTAGCGACGTCACCGCGAGACAAAGAGACTGACATGCTCAGTCGTGACAACAAAGTGCTAACATGAAATATCATAGTCCCATACGAGGAAATCTACCGCCGCCCGTGAGGGCATCCATGCTTAGCAGGTACGTAACACTCAATGTACACTTCTCGGTTCTTACTGCGCCCGAGAGAGACATCGACGCCACTGCTGAGGACTGAATATTGATCCCTGAATATCTTGTGCAGGAGGTTTATAAATCGGACGGGCCACCAAACTTTGGCTCTTCACCAGTTGTTCCTATAATTTCCATCTTCTCTCGCCGTCACTCCTTTAATCGCATCACCAAGTCATTCAAAATGGTCAACTGGAAAACCCAGGAGGAAATAGAGAAAGAGGGCAGTGAGTATTTAACCGATTTTATATGAAATGCCAGAGCCTAATAACCTTGCCCTTGTAGGTGCATTCACAAAGGCTGTATATCTTCTGTTCGGGATTTATATTTGGGAAATCTGCACGACTAGCAGTTTCGAGTTATCCATCTTCATGGGCAGGCGTAAGTTTGCGTGGCCTTTGGTGCGTCTCTCTTTGATTCGTTATTCTGGCTGACTATAAAGCTGCTAGAGTACGTGTGTTAGCTATTGGCAACCGACTGGCGCTCATATGGTTAAATGAATCATAGCGTTCGTTTTTCTGTGCCGTTACAGCATACTCTTTGCGTTAATTGGATTGTAAGTCACCGTTTTCCCCCTGGTGTTCCTGTCTCAAATAATTTCTAGGATAATCTCTGACCATGCAGCGACGAAGGTAACATAGCGCGGATCTTACATGCATAACGTAACTGATACTTTGTCTCTGTTCTGTTAGATTAATTGCGGAGTGTGTTTTATGCGTATCCCTGTTGACATGTCGACGTTGCTGACCATTCTCAAGGCTCTGTATACATTCACTTCTGTGAGCTGATGAATTCATCTTGATATCGATTTAACTGATACATTACTCGTAGGTTGCGGGCAAATTAACAGTTCTAAGTGCTTCCACTTCGCTGATGATCAGGGCGTAAATAGCAATTTACACTCTTTTATTTGAAGGCACTGACCCTATTTTCGAAGTATGGCACTTTGGGAGTGGAAACGTTGGGCAGTTCTGTCGATGCTCGGCCCATCACTTGGCCAGTGGGCAATCCTAATTCGCACCATGATGGTCGTGCAAGCATCATGGGATGATCGGGATGGAAATTGCGTGGTTGTAAACACAAACCACATCCTTCTAATCCTGAACTACGTCTACAGCAAGTGGTCTGAGTTCTCGGCTATACTTCGCAGCTCATCCAATATATCAGCGGTGGCATTTGATTTCATGATTTTGGCGATGACAATGTTCGCTCTGAGAAAGCGCTTCAAGCATGAAGCTCTTTCAGGCCTTCTCTTCCGCGATGGCCTGGTTTACTTCCTCGTCGCGTCGGCATGCAACACTGTCCCAGCCGTAGGTCTTGTTCTCTGATATGCTCCCACTGAGGTTGACATCCACACAGGTCTTGGCCGTCCTCAATCTCAATGGTGAGCCCACCATGTTTTGCTTCTGGAATCAAGCCTGACGTGTATTTATACTCTTAGATGAAATGAATGTGTGAGTAGCTTTAATGGCTATGATCAATCCTACCGACTAAAATAAATGCTGACCGCAGCATTGCAACCGTAAGTTGTACAGTTGTTTTATCTTTCTGTGCTCAATGCTTGCCATCAGGTACCTGCCGCTGCAGTCTCGTACGTCTTTTCTCTTGTTCATTCGGCCACTCTTTTACCACGTGCGTAGGGCGATTGCAGCGTGCCGAACAGTTATTCGACTCCAGGCATTTAACACTAGCAAGAGGGAAAAGACTCACAATAATCTGTCATTGGGCGATCGGGTTTCGACTCCCCCCCATGATCCTAGAAGTACCATGGGTCCTGTCAGCTTCTTACCCAGCTACAAGGCAATGAAGCCACAGGTTCATGTCACCGCAGAAAGGATCATGATGGATGAATTCGGGTAGGTACTTCCTGGTGGACCATTTGAAAGGATCTGATCGCGGTTTTGTCCCAGCTCATCTCAATCAGCTACAAGCAAGTCCCCTTGCGACCACGGGCGCGACAGTGATGGAACTTCGATCGACATAGACTCGAAGCATCCCGGTCACGGAGACAGGCGTTCAACCGCCCAACTCCCACAACATATCTACTTTGGTTCAGCCGTCTGAGATTGATGTGAAAGTAGCCTTTCACCGACGTAATGGACTTGTTCATAATTCGAAGGTCATATATGTTCACGGTAAATGTTGTGAGGTTAGGAGGACATAGTCATTCGTATAGCTCATCGGTGTAATTATCAGTAAGTTTAGTCCTTGTGATAAGTTGAAGACGGTACATCTAGTTTTCTTATTTGCCCATGTATAATTTTTTTTTGATATGTAGTGGTATACAGATGGCAAGAGGCGACCTGATGGAAAAGTAAAGAGGATCGTTCACTACGTATCATCTCCGACGTGAAGGACGACCAGCTTTCCGACGAGCTGCTGGCAATCCCTGGCGGTTCATTCTCGTAGACTTCGGTACAGCCGTCATGCCCTTCGACTTCCTCCACTCCTCCCTTCTTGAGTTCCTTGGACCGTGAGTCGAGACGCGCGATGGTTTTGATGATGAATTTGCGGCTTCATCGAGATCCATAGCATCTGCGAAGGAATAAATTTAGAATTCGAAGAAACACTGAGAGAAGTTGTAGACCTGATGCCGTAGTTCGTTTTGAATCATCTGGAGGGAAATGTGTAAGCGATGATTATCTATGCGTTAGACAAGCCAAGAAGATGCAGCTCGACTCCTCCCAGAGGTACAGCGTCTTGAATGTAGGTTATAGATGCGACGAACCTTGTGCAGTATCAGGTTCTACCACCTCTGCTAACTGCTCATCCCCATCAACAATTTTTGCCGTCAATTTAGAATTGAGTCTGTGCAGACGTGCAGACTCAGTTGCTGCATAGACACCCTCGTCGCGTTTTTTTGCTCTGAATGAGCGCTTTACTTTTGATCGAGTTGACTTTGCCATGTTGGATGGAAGAAATAGCTCGCAAATCTGTTTGCTCCTCTGAGAATACCGATAACTGCATTGGTCACGTGACTCATGATTATCATTACCTAGGACAGTTTAGAATTTCGTTCAAACGACCTCTAGAATATATCTGTAGGTCTGGATACGGAGGCCACTAACATACTTTCAAACACCTGGAAAAGCATTGGACCGGTGAGAATCCAGTTGTAGCCATATCCTTAAATGACGACGAAAACACTAGTTGCGTGCCTTGACCAGTGGTATTGCCCGAGCTAGAACTACATACGCACATCGTGATTTTACAACTGAGATTGATGCATCGAGCAAAATTCAAATACGTTGATTACTGGTATCACTGCGAAAGTGCAGCACTTTTGACCATGTACATTCGAGCACACCGGTTTGCATCAAGCCAAGCCTTTTGGAGGTGTTGCCTCTGTCTACTGCATGATCATTCTGGAGGGGCCTCCCTGTAAAGTCACAAAACATATAAACAAGGAGAACTCGAGCAGAGGAAACAATACTCATGATATACAACACGTTGTTACACCTAAATGAAACCTGATGAGAGCACCAACGATACATTAATGGATCACATACCTGATGAACACTTCGCCTAGAGCGCCATTTGATTTACCATCTTGGAACTCCTCTGTGTTAGCCAACTATATAAAATATTAACGATCGACAAGAATAGGCAATGAAATTGTTCACACCTGGAGGTTCATGTACCCATCAGTACTGACAAGGAACCCTTTGTACTCGAGCCCCCATTTTAGCCTCACAAATACAGGCTTCCCAGTAAGCTCCTGCATGAAGGGCTTTGGATTAACAGGATTGACCTGAGATGAGTTAATATACTGAAATCCGGCGACGAGATTGTTAACGCACCGACGACATCTTGGTTGTTGTATGAGGATGCAAATTCGGACTTCGAAAAAGGCAAAAAAGGAATCACAGCGCAAAGCTTGTTACATATACCACCGAACCCTCCTTCGCGTTTTGGCCGTATCGCGCCCTTGATTTATTGAGGATATGTCAGACCGAGAAGGACACTCAGGAGCTGGTCCGTCGGATGAAGATTTGTCCCTGCCGAAGGCAACGGTTGCAAAGATGATTAGTGGTATGTGCCTTTGGTTGTTCGTTCATTCCCAGAAGTTTGGATTTCCCAACGTTGCGCTCTCAGAGCTACTACCGAACGAGGTTACATGTGCGAAGGAGACGCGAGATCTTGTCATAGAATGTTGTGTAGGTGAACATCGTCAATGTCTTTTTTGTCCTCCTTGAAGTTCACACAAGTGCTAGAATTCATTCACTTGATCTCCTCAGAAGCAAACGAGATATGTGAGCAAGAATCAAAGAAGACCATAGCGCCAGAGCATATCATCGGAGCGCTGAAGGTGTGTATATGTGATAGATTTCATCCTCGGCTGACTGTGCTACAGCGGCTAGGCTTCGACTCCTTCACGGCTGAAGTTGAGGATGTGTTGAAGGATCACAAACAGCAACAAAAGGTACGTGACGTTCATACAAATACTCAGCATATTATGGACTGTGTATCAGGACCGGGAGAAGAAGGCAGACAAGATAAAAGATTCGGGACTATCGCCAGAAGAACTCATGGCAAAGCAAGAAGAGCTTTTCGCCGCAAGTCGTGCAAGATTCAGCCAACCACAGGGACAGCAGCAACAACCGTCAGCGTGAACTCAAGTGGTAAAGTTGATAGCGAGCACCGATGGTACTGGTACTTGCGATTTGCATTATTGTTGTATCAGACTCTGTACATCAGCCAGCACTTCTAATGATTTTTATTTTCTATTTCTTTGTTATGCCGTTGCCGCAGAACTTCGAGACGCCTGCGCGGAGAGTCATTGTTCCATTCTTCCTCTCCGTTGGAACCTAGTGTAAGGTGTGGCAGACCGAGCTGTTCGACTGTGAAGGAGGCTGACACTGACGCATATAATGTTGCTACATCGTGTGAATGGTTATTAGATGTGCGTCTCAATCATGAAATACGCTGTCAAACCTTCGTAGACATTTCCATTTGCGAGGAACAGCCCCGCAGCAAGCCCACCAAGAAAAGTGTTGCCGGCTCCTAGTTTCTTTTCAGTATGGCCATAGGTTCTCCCAGAGAATCACTGAACCTGTGACATCCACCACCCTGTCGATATTCTCAGCGGGATTCCAGAATGCATCTATCCATTGCCCTTTTCTTTTAGAGGTTATGACATATGCACCGAGGGCGCCACTGCGTATTATAACGCTTCCACAATTTTCTTTACCCACCCCCATCTTCAAAAATTCCGATGCAGCATTTTCCACGGCAAGTTTCGTAACAATCAACGGAAGAGAAAGCAGGCTTAAGGCCTCTTCAGCATTGGGACTAATTTTCTCATGAGTGAAATGTATTGACGCTATATCGCCTCACATACCTGAGGATATTGATATTAGGGAGGACTTTTTTCAGCGAAGGTAGCTCCTCGGGAACGCATCTATACTGCTCGCCATTCAATATTCGATCCACTGCCCTGAGACAGAAGCCTGTACGAACTGGTATGGGCTCAAAGATCGTGGTCGGATTCCATCCTTCAATCTCTTGGATTTCTGAGAGGATCTGGAATGCTCGCGTGGGTGAACAGACGAAATGAACGGAAGCAGGACGCGAAAGACGTGTGCCAGCCAAATCGCGAGGTGTCAATCTGATCCGCGGAGTGATGTATTCAAAACTAGTGGAACGTCAGGGAGGCAATAAATTATGATGTTACGAGGAAGTATAGCGACCCTCGGTATTCTCCTCTGTATGAATTCATTGCGCGAGTCGTGCAGCGATCCGAGTGGTCACGGAAGTACCATACGTCAGGACCATACGTCAGTAACTTCTTCTCTATCTCCTGAGGAAAATCATGTCCTCGATCGATAATCATCCCCACGGCATCTGGAGGTAACCTGCAAATATATGATAAGGCATTCACAATTCAACGTCATGCGACAACAACCCGCCAACGCTGACCAGATGCGAGCGCCGATAGTAGCATATGTTCCTCCACCTCCGATCTATAATGTATCGCGTAAGTCTGAAATGGGTCCACAGCGGCTAGTGAATCCGAGTCTTCCCTGTGGGGGCACCACCTGTTCGGTAGGCTTCCCTTGCTCGTCTGCAAAGGTAAATTCATCGATGATGAACAACCCAAAGGTCACAAACTGAACCGTCATCCCTGGAAATATGAGGTATGAAGCAAGCCTGTGTGCGTTATGCTGCCGGTTGCTTCCGGAGAATGGGTTCAACCGCGACTTGAAGTGCCGATTTGGCTGCTGAGGTATTGCTGCAGTTCCATACAGATCTAGCGATATCTACCATGCAGGTTTGGAATGTTATGTATGACCCGCTCGACTTCCCAGATTCTGTACGTGCCAAGCACTTGGTGTTCTCACATCTCAATCGCCTCATATGTCCAATTAGCTCTACCGCAGTGCGTTACCCCTAGTTGATCAGGCTGCCCAGAGCAAAATCAACAGGTTCTATCGCCGCGAAGATGCTTGCCGTACGCAGTTCTACCGACAGCTCCCAACACTGACGTCTCATTTTTCATTAATTGAAGGGTCGCTCATTGGTAGTCTTCTTCCCAGGGTCCTACTCAAAAAGCGAGGTGTGGCTACAGAGGCTATGGATTTTGCAGCCACGGAGACAGGAAAGCCATACTGCGTATGACATATGATTTAACTCGATCAATAATGTCTTTTACTGATTCTGTACCCAGACCACTCCTGGCATCGACCCTCCCTTAGCCTTCAATGTCACTCATGACCAAGGTGTCATCGCCATGGCTTTTGGAACAGGTGACCTGGGACCTCCGGCATTCAATATAGGAGTCGATGTCATGCAACTCAGAATTCCTCCGCGGACCACGTTCACTCAATTTGTCGACAGTGTCCGCAGCCAGGTACGGTACTACCAATGTCCACGCAACCGCGCATTGCTCACGCTTTATCGCCGGAAGCTCACGGCCCGAGAGCTGGATATTATTCTTGCTGCTGACATCCCCGAGGAAGAGGCGATTCGCAGATTTTACTGGATATGGACCTTGAAAGAGGCTTACACTAAGGCTCTTGGCATTGGTCTTGGCTTTGACTTCAAGAGGATAGAATATGATGTTCTGCAGGAGAAAGTAACCATTGATGGCGAACCTGCAAGAGGATGGCAATTCTTGAAATTCGAAGTCCCGCCAAGTGGACCTAAATATGTCGGCGTCACCGCCAAGTATATGGGAGGGCGGGGAACAAGCATATCAGACTTGAGTGAAGGATGTCTTGTTTGTTATGATGCGGTGTCATTTGTTAACCGTGCGATCGAAGAAATGGGCTAGCCATTTGTAGGGTATTAGATGCGATGTACTCGGAATACTGTAAATGCTATATGCTAAACTAATAGAGGAGCGAAGGAACCATAGAAAGATGCATGTATCAGAATAATTACTTTGACGTCTGTGCTTTATAAAAGTTGCGTATATCTAATGTGTAATCAGTATGCAAGGAATATTTCTGAACCAAAAAGTAGGTCGTCCTCGGAGTGGATCCTCTTTTTTGGGGGTTCTGATTGCCAAACCCTTTTTGAGCCATCGTCTTGTTTTCTTTGAGAGCCCCAGTGCATCCCTGAGAGCTCGAACGCGTTGAGCTCTGTGAAGGATGTTAGCACGTTGGCAACTTGTTCATAAAATTCCTGCAACCGCGGAAATTAACGTTACTGTCCGCCAGGGGTGAAATACCATAGTAACTTACGGCAGTGGGAGCCCTGAAGAGGTCCTGAGTAGACATGACTCGCAAATAAACTAAATGGGGCACATGCTTGTGAAGTGCTTCCAAGAAAGGGACAGGAGGCGCCTTTGTGACAGCTCCCAGAACAACTACCGGGACAGTTGAGCGAGCGAGCAGAGAAATATCATTCTCCGAAAGTCCCGCGCCGTTAAGGTGAACGCTCCTCACTGGACGTCCAGGAATAATTAGTTCGGCTGTCTTGGAGGAGCCAACGAACTGTGCCAGATGGGGCACCGAAGTTGGAGAAAGGTAAGGGGTTGGCAAATTGCGCGCGGACGCCATAGGCATGGAATCTACTTCCAGCTCAAGAAGGGACGGCGTCCTGTCAAGGAACCCGGCAACGTTCCCATCGAAGGGAAAGGAACAGGTAAATTGAAGCAAGTGGGGGAAATTAATGCGACTGGATGATTCCTTTAACACCCAGCTTACGCTGGAATCCACGAGCAGATTAAGGGAGGTTAAGGAGTCCGACATATTTAGGATGGCTTTTGCAAGTTGACGATAAAATGCAGGGAAGACAGGAGAAAGGGAATCTATAGCGATGTAAAAAGACCGCACGAAACGTGCGATGTGGGGTTTCTTGGCAAAAGTATCGACGACACATAGGTTTTGTGTCCAAGCAGAAACCGACACACAACGGTAGAGGATACGTTGTGCCACCGGACAAAGAGTCGAGCAGGTTTGAGCAAGGGCAACGAGAGAGGCGGAGGGGAGGTGCTGCGCGATACTATCAAGAAGCTCGATGGGTAACTGATGCACAAACATGGGTGCTGAGTCTGATGCGAGAGAGCTGAAGACGCGGGACCTCTTATAAGGGCGCGCAGCAGAATATCTTGGAGTCATCGCCACCGTGCGAAGGAAAACGGGATTATGAAAGAGACAAGCGAACTAAAGTAATACTGAGAAAATCCATGGAGCATATCAACGCATGGCATTCTAGCCAGCTGTAAGTAAGATGAATTTTACTTAAAAATAATAAGGATGTGTGCCAGCGTGAGGTCAATCAGGAAAATTACCTTTGCCGCTTACATAAACAAATTTTGAACTGCTTTAGCTCATAACTACTTAGCAGAGGTCTGCTAATTGACCACTCATTTCCCATACGATTGCTAATGCGGGGACTGTCTGCTCATCGTTTCGAATATTTTGTGTCCCGATACACTAGAAATTCTTTCGATTCCAGATCTCCCTTAAAGTCGCCCTATTTTCGAATTCCAGCAATATGCAATTCGAATATGCACATTCAGACGCGAGGCAATGCTCATTCTGGTCAGCGACATCGCGTGTTCTTCACCATGTGTTGACATTTTCTTCTTAACAGCCCCATATCCTAAGCGCACTCATACTTGCGGTGAACTTACTCTCGCGCACGCTGGCATCCACGTCACCTTGACTGGCTGGCTTCTCCCTGAACGGTGATTACCCTTTTCAGCGTTCTCCGTTTCCCAATTTGCTTACTTTGCTAAATAAAGCAAAGTATCAAAGTCCATGTCCTTCTTTCCCATCAAAGATTCATCCGGAATAACCCAATTAGTTGTACGCAAAGGAAATCCAGATGATCATCTCGCCGCCTTGTCGGATGTTCCGGTCGAGTCAACTATTGCGATCGAGGGTCAAGTGCGCGTAAGACCAGAGCAATCTCGCCGTGATGTCAGTTGGTGGCCATATCTTGTTGTCCTAGATTCTCATCCACAGTATTTCCAAGGAAGGTACTGGGCAAATAGAGGTCCAAGTAGACAGATTCACTCTACTCAATCCCGCGAAGACCATGCCATTCATACCTTCTGATAACCAGACATTGGTATGCGGAGTGTCACGGGGTTATTCAAGCATTGATGAGATCAATTATAGGTTAATGAAGACCTGAGGGCACGTTTTCGATATCTTGATCTCCGTAGGTCAGTCCTTTCGGACAACATCAAAAAAAGGAGTCGTGTTTCTCGAATAATTCGCGATACTCTGCATTGCGATGGTGTGTGCTCTTGATATTCGCTTAATATTCTGTAGTGATAGCCACTCTAAGACTTTCTTGAAGTGGAAACTCCACTCCTTTTGAAATCAACCCCAGAAGGTGCCAGGGAGTTTTTGGTCCCATCTCGGGTCGGTCAATCATCTGCACAGCAAGATGCAAAAGATACCCCCCTATTTTACGCTCTTCCACAGTCTCCACAACAGCCGAAACAGTTGCTGATCTGTTCAGGAGCGGTTGACAAGTATTTTCAGATAGCGAAGTGCTTCCGCGATGAAGATAGTCGCAAGGACAGACAACCCGAATTCACGCAGATTGATCTAGAGATGGCCTTTGTTTCTTGGGGTGCGGATAAGTCTTACTCACAATCTGATGCATGGCGAATCGGGGGCCATGAGGTTCGTGCCGTAATTGAAAAGCTCGTTGGACGGATATGGCAGCAAGTTGAAGGAATCACACTTCCAAGCTCGTTCCGGGTGATCACCTACAACGAAGCCATGGCACGTGTAAGCTAGTCATCTTTCGAGCGAGGGTCATTTAAACTCGGTCATATTAACGATCGTTTAGTATGGCTCAGATAAACCTGACACTCGGTTCTCTCTGGAGGTTGTATAAGCTGTGCTTGTTCGCGTGTTTAGCGCTTACACTGCATACTTCAGATTCAAGACATTACGCCCTCGCTGCCGATTCACGCACGGTCGTCGTTAGAGAAACTCGGAGAAATCGTTGAAGCAATCATTCTTTGTCCATCTGAGAATAGTCCATTCTTGCAGGCAAATGAAGAATATAACTCCCAGGACGAGTCAAATGTAGTGAGTTGATTCCTTCTTGAGCATCAACGATGATTTCTCACAGTCAGTTTGTAGACTCAGTCCGTGATCACTGATAGTAACATGCTAAATTGGTTGTGTGGTAACCGGTCGATCGACTTGGAGTTAGATCGTGAGGAGCATGCCCTTTTGAATAAGACACTAGGTGTAAGTAGCGGCGATATCCTATGGCTGACTCGTCGTCGCAAAGTTCCCGAGGTGTGTAACTATACTATCTATTCTATTGTGTCCTAAGCCACATGTTCTCGTGGGAATAGGGGGGATCCACAGCATTGGGTCGAGTACGGATGCGAATATCTGAGTTGGCGCATGCCCGCGGTGTGTGTTGTCTGCTATCATCGCGGAGAGGCATTCATACCATTTGTAGGGGATTACGTGCCGCCCGCGGCTCCTCATTTTCTATGGGTCACCGAGTTTCCATTATTCACCAGGGCCGACCCTGACAAGGAGTTTTTGGCTCATGGACGATGGTGCAGTACACACCACCCTTTCACAGCGCCAATGTGGCAAGATCTAGAAGCAATGTATGCAGGCAGTATCGATCAGGTTTGTACTAGTTCTTTTTTACATGAATTCGTCGCCCCAGTTCGTTATTCTGGACTTTCCAGGTTCGAGGACAGCATTACGACCTTGTTTTGAATGGCGTTGAAATTGGTGGCGGTTCGGTTAGGGTACACGACGCCTGCATGCAAGAGTATATCTTTTCCCAGGTTCTGCAGGTTCGGTTCCCAGTTCCCTCGCCCGCGGCGCTCGTGTACTCAAAATTTTACAGCTGAGTGAGTCTGAAAAGGCATCATTCGGCCATCTACTGCATGCCCTGAAATGCGGTGCACCCCCTCATGGTGGAATAGCACTAGGTTCCTTGTCCAAGTCTGTAACGCCCGCATCCGAAACTGATAAAACTTCCGATCTAGGCTTTGATCGATTGATGGCTATACTTTGCAAAACACCAACCATCCGAGATGTAATCGCTTTCCCGAAAACTGGAGCAGGCACAGATCCTCTTTTCAGAAGTCCGGCGGCCGTCAACAAGGAAGTATTATATCAGTATGGCGTCCGACCAGCACATGGTTGAAGCATGCCAGGGTGCTTTTAACAAATAGGGTGATTGGAAGGTATCCTGTCCACTACGGCTACGTGTGTCATCTTGATTCGTCATAAACACAAAAATGAAGAGTATAAAATAATTAAGCATGTGCGAAATGTAGTGTTTCAACATCTGACTGTGGTGACTGGGGAATTTGACTAATATCGGATTCCCCGATGTTAGTCTGATTGGCTTCCCTGGGCGTCGAATCGGCAGTAGCCGATTCAGCTGAAGTCGCGTCGTCCACGGACGGGGGGTATGGTGATTCTCCATAGGTAATCGTCCCCCAACTCGTGTCGGGGTCGAGAGGGCGTCCATTTATATCGGGCTCTGAAGCCCTGGCTTCAGAGTGGGATGTATCAACAAGGTCACTTGGATGCCGGACATGTGTTTCATCAATGACCGAGAGAACACTCCGAAGCTTAGACTCTGACTTGCGTGCATGATGCGTCGGCGGATGTGACTGACGACGCTTAAGTATGTTAGGGGGTGATACAGACCGAGGGGGCGTATCAGACGGGGAGACTGAATCAGCCCATTCCGAAGTAGTGCTAGCGAAGAAACCCCCATTTGGAGCCCACGAATTATTAATGATCGCGGGGGAAACGTTAGAAGTTTGGGGTGGCGTGGTAGCTAATGGGCTGGGCGAAGGTGAGGGTGCGTTGGCCATGACAGCCAGCGGAGGAAGAATGGTGAAGATTTGGTCTTCTGCTTGGGGCGGTCCATATGAGTCAAATGGGTCTGGAACAGACTGGAGCATCGCTTCCAAGATGGAATCCGATCTACAAGGCGGGGATAGGCTATTGGTAATAGTGATTTACAGGGTCTTAATTTGACTCACGCTTTGCTCGTAAATCTGTCGAACACATCCATAGTGGAGCGAACGACTACGCAGACCTGGATGCGAGCAGGGTTCAGCCATTAAATGTGCAATGGAATGTCAATACGCGTACCTTGCCTTGAACCACGTCCCAGACTTCCTCCTCATGCTCCATTATTTCTTGATAGTGTTGTGCCTTGAGGTCGTCCAAATCATCCACTTGGCGCTGGAGAACCGCCAGGGCTTCACGGAAGCTTTGCAGGTCTGGACAGGGTGGCGGCGTCATCGACTAGACCGAGGACTCTGGAAGAATGGACCCACTTCGCTGCTTTTTATTCATGTTACTCATCTCTGTTTGACGAATGATTTCGCTCTTCTCGCGAAGAGCCCTCTCATATGATGCGGAGCGCTCCTAAGACAATGACGTGTGAAAGAGTCCGACAATGAGGCTGCGGAGGAACTGCGTACGTTTACGATCGTTCGGTATGTGTCCAAATGCTGCCGCAGTGGTTTCTCGAAGCTCCTATCAAGCGTCTCCGCCTATTCATAATATTAAAATTGAAGAAAGAAAGAAAAATGGGAATACATACAAGGACATGCCAGTGGTTACCAATTAGATGATGAAGCCCTGACGCAGCCTGTAGTCTTGTGCCCGCTTCGTACGAAGGTCCCTTCAAACTAAGCGAATGAGACATAATTCTCCACAATAGAACACTCGGAACATACCCAGAACATTTCTCCAAGGCGTCCGCAAAAGCGAAAGTCACTTTCGACATATGGAGCAGAGCCGCGCGATAGTTCGCGGTCGCATTCATGAACTACGAAATGTATCAACCTCTTCTGAACTCGGACGGCGTATTGACAAGGAACGCACTTCATCATAAGACTGCAAACTACCTTTGAGATCTGTGCGAGTAATGATCTTCTCAGGACCGTCTGCACCAAAATTCATTGCAGAAGCGTGGGTTGCATCTGAGAACGTGGGTGATGGAGGACCAGGAGAGGATGTGCGCTTTGGTGATATAGCAAGGTTGCGCAAAGAACGAGATTTTCGGGGCATGGCTGGGAAACGAGGGAGGGCAGGTTCAACTGCGTAGGTCAGTGCGGCTGCAAAGATATTACCTTGCATTTGCCTTGCAGCTCTTACGACGACATATTCCAAATTGGGTCACACTCACCGCCTCATGTTCGTGGGTCGTCTAACTTCAGTCATGATACCGCACGTTCACACACGGAAATAAAAGTCACAGCTGAAGCAGTAGCTCTATCAATCAAATATCAAAATTCCAACAATTCATCGGGCATCAAATATGGACCAGTTAATGTTAATGTAGCGGTGTATGCAATCCAATATGAATACTGATGCAACCCATCTGCCACTTCTCGGAATTCATCTCTAGTAAAATTTCAGCGATAATGTGGAGCTTGGGCAAATCAGCGCCGCTTCCAAGATTGCAGGCGAATGTCCCAGACGGGTATCCGAGATGCAGGCCTGAATACCGAAACAACGGGGGAAGATCAGCCATAACGCAACCACTGCGATAATACCATGCATACCATTCCTCAAGCCTTAACGCCCGCTGAGATGGCCGTCATCTTCTCTGGCGTATCTCTGAGGAAGAATAACTTGGCCCTCCGCTGTCTTCTCCCTTCCTTTCCACCTCCGCCCCCAGCTCTCTGCAAAATTTTGATATCTTTCACATGCGGCGAGTTCACGAAGAACTGCATCTCCACGCCCGTCCGTTGTATGACGTTCCGCAGGGTGAAGGAAGTGTCAGGGCCTCGCCGTCTTATGGACAGCAGAACACCGGAGAATGTAGTAGGTGCATGCTCGAGGGCGACGGACAATACCGATCCAGGAAGGAGTCTGTCTGGATGCCTTCTGGCAAACCATGTGGCCAACCATTTTTGTTTCGTAGGATGCGGGAGACTTTTTTGCAAATAAGCCATTATGCCTTTGCCTTTGCGCAAAGCATCTATCTGGGAAGCAGGTACCGCTAGCGGTGGCGGAAGCATGACGACCTTCGAGAAAGGATACGACGCAGCATTAGTAGACAACTGTCTGGCGAATGCTCTACATGAGCTTGCAAACATGATTGTCGACATGTCAAACGTTGGCTTCAGTAACTTATTTGACGTTCATCAGCCGAAAAATACCATCAACATGTGCAAACAAATCGAAAGTGACCGCGCACAAAGTAGGATAGTCTTACAACTACATGGCAATTATCGACAATGATATTGTTGAGCCATGAAGCAGAGTACGAAAATTAATACATAGCGAGAAAACAAGATATAGATGGCACAAGGCTGATTCGCGGTCGTACAGCCCGACTTCCAAAGTACTCAAGAGCAGTCTGAGAAGAAGACAGACGCATAGGACACAAAAGCAGCGTTACGCGTGTTGGTTAATATCCACGTCCGCGCCCTCTGTGGCCGCTTGAGCTCGGTACACTTAACGTATTATGAGAAACTCACCTGCCACGTGCTCTATAGGGGCTGTACCCGTACCCACCACGATGTCCGCCTCTGTATCCACCTCGATAACCTCCCCGCCCTCTCCCCCGGTTGAACCCAGGAACATTAGTCCGCTTTGAAGTTACCTACAAAGTGAACAGTTAGATATCATCCCGATGTTCGAAAGGATAATTAGTACTTTTATTAGTCGACCACGGAACAGGGAGTTGTCCATAGCTAGTGCTGCATCTATGAATTCGTGCTCGGCGAATTCTACATAGGCGAACCTGAGGCGAAGAAAGACTGAGACCTGAGTATTGAATGGAAGGACCGTACATACCCTTTAGGGTGTCCGGTAAACTTATCACAGAGAATAGTTACACGATTGATAGTCCCGCAGGCCTGGAAGTGCGATTGAATTTCTTCCGGGGTTGCCCCGTAATCCACCTAAAAAGTACAAGATAAGCAACGTCATCAGCGAAGTAGGAGGCAGAGAAAGGAGCACATTTCCAACAAATACACTCCGACCGTCCGCAAGGGACTTGTCTTCCTCAGTCTCCATCGGAACACCTTGGTCTGACTCTGCAGTTGCACCACCGTTTTCTGATTCTGCAGCTGCCTGCAACTCCCTCAATTTTTTCGCCTCACGTTCCATTTCCTCCACCCGCTGCTTCATGAGCTGAATTTCCTGTGTGCAAAATGAAGAATGGTGATGTATGAAATTGGAAGAAGCGAACCTTCGATTCAAACTCATCACCGTCATCGAGACTGGGGTCCACACCCTCCACGGTGGGTGTCTGCGTCGCGTCAATATCGGCCATGTGGGTAGTCCTTGTACAAGCACTGGAACGAAAGTTTGTTGGGCACAGCGCGCCAAACATGGGCAAATAACTTCAACTGAAAGAGGGAACCGTTGAGCCCGATCCGAGTCCTCTTCTATTTGATCATGATGATCTACTACGGCTTCTTACTTATCCACAATATTGTCGAGCTTTACAAGTGGAGTACTGCGGCATGGACTCCGACCTGGGACAACGCTTAAGCTTCAAGTTCGTACCGGCCTCCAGGCTATTTGCGGTATGGAAGTGAGGCCAAGTCTTCCACCCGCAATGCTGCCGCTACATCCCGATGACAAGGCCTTGGAGGCCTCGTTGTGATGTCGTGTAGTAGCGCTAAGGCAAACATTACCTCGCTCGATGCTGTTCACCTCCAGCCGACAACCACCGGCATACTCCTGGAGAAGACATCTCGTCCTTGTGCGCTTCCATGACTTCTTCTCTCGGCACACACACTGTCATTATTGCACAACCCGAGCCGGAAAAATAAAATCATCTACATACATATGCGTAACTTAGAAGGTGCGCTCTTTGACTTTACTTCTCCAACAAGTGCAGTCCCATTTAAAATGGAGTCTCAGTACTTTAATGAGCTTTGTACGCCCACATGATACATTCTACTACATACTTATGTGACAGTATTGTTTTTCCGCTCAGAATATGTGCAACCTACATTTTATGAATGACGGAAGCTTAGCATTGTGTGAGTTCTTGTGGATACTAAGGTAGGTGACTAGGTCGATATGATTTTCTCATTCCAATTTATTGCATTTGCCGCCTTCCGTTCTTTTCGCATCATTCAAATCTGATTCAAAGCGCAGTGGGTGCCTCGTGGATGATGTTAATGTCGGATGCAGTCAAGGTGATGACGTCGCCGTGTGGTGCCGACATTAAACCGTGCTTCATGCAAAATAACGAACTGCACATGCATCGAGAAGTTTTGTTGTCATACTTGGTCAAAATATATTCGGGAAGAACCGGAATGAGTTACAAGAAGGGGTGTATCAGAATCGAACATATCGAGAGCACTCACCCTGACGGTATAACTTGAAGGACTACCTAGGCACATGCCGAAACCGAGGTCTGACTCGACTATCATAGCACGCAATTTGTGCAGGCAATGGAAACTATTCCAGATATATTATATGGCGGTGACTTTCGGCAACCTCGTGAAAGGGTGAATAAATGCATGCCACGAGCACGTTTGGATAGTTCGACATAATGCCTGACCCTTGCGCAGTTGAAAGAGGTTTGATTCAGGTCGCGATTCCAGATCTGAGCGCTGGGCATCATGTCCTGGATCGTAATGGAAGAGCGCTACAGAGTGCTTCTTTCATGGTGCTGGCAGTTTTTTCCGCAAAGCCATCAGATATCAGCAGCAGCGTGCAGATCCTCGCGTGCTGTCGATCAGACGTGTTCGGGGCCAAATTGTCGGTAACCATTGAGTCATATCTATGTGGTGTTATGTACGTAGTTGGCAAACGCGTAAGCAGAACCTTCAACTCCAACAGCGGAGTCCTGATGCAGATGAAGCTCGCCGTCGATCATTGACGTGAAATGTTTTCGAAGAGATTCGAAGCTTAATACATATTAGGTCGAATTGGCAAGTCACATCACTGCTTGTATCCACAGTAGTCCACTCGTGATTATATTGTCATGGGGGTGTCGTTAAGTTTCTCAAGGTTTGACAACGGTCGTTGTTGATGCGTTCGAGAACCATATGGCGACACAGGGACTAGTTAAATGTTGCATGCGTTGGTTGGCTGGACAATCGAGTAATTTTATTGGCCGCCGGAGGATACAAAGATGCCATGCCGTACAAACCGCTGACAAGGACGGTGGCAGAAACTCATTGCGATCGCCCAAGTGATGTATACATAACCGAGGTTCACATCTTGACCTTCCATCGAACTATAAGCGGTCGGACTCTTCACAGATTCCGAGGGAGTTCCCTGGCGGAGTACCTAAAAGGAATGTTTACTAGAAGCTCTAAGGTCGAAGGAGGTAGTAAGATACCAGTGTACAATTCAAATTGACTGTAATTCGGAAGAGCATGGCGCAGAGTCCAAACGTAGCGCACGATGAAATTCAGTCTAAAAACCAATTTGTGAAGAGTAAAGAAGATCTTACGAGGTATGTACGCAAAGAGGAGAGCGAGTTAGGCCATCATTCTTGTCTCCCGTCCCCCTTCCATTGCCTGTCACGCTTAGTCGATCATATAAGACAGAAAGGAGTATATTGATGTTCGTTCTCGGTGAGAATTGTTTCCGGATGATTATACGCCCTTCGAAAAGAAAATTTAATCCCAAGATAAGTTCCATGTGCTAGACCTAGAAGTAATTGTATAGCGCAGCATGGTCACCTTAATGGACCACTGAAATAAAAATCAGGTCCATATCCGAGATATGTTGCCGGGATGCGAGATGAAATAACATACAAGGCACAGAAATTACTCCATTCAGAGAATAGACAATTTTCCAACCCCAGGGCAACAATCGAGGGAAAAGAAGTTCAATTGGAACCCCCAACTTGTGGTTGTCCTGTGCATCGATTGAGAAGTGAATTAGTAGCTTCTACTCGCCCCAAGACGTAGATCCACTTCAAATCAGGGCTATGAAGCCGGACATGCCGTCTCCAACGGATTCGGGTTCAGAGACGTCCGGGAGAACGTTAGAAAGTATATGAGTGGTCCACAGGATTTTAGCAAAACCGTTTATGAGATTCATTTCCGAAAGCAAGAGGTATAAAACAGGCTCAGCAGTGGAGTGACCAACCATTCCGTTCCGATCCTGCTCACGACCTGCGTCTGTCTTGACTGTTGTGCGCCTCGGTGAGTCCTCATTGCAAAATCCAGTTTTGCGATGTCAACGGCGCTGAACATTTGCCGCCACAGCATGTACCAGCTTAGTCATTCATGGCGGCCCGACCCGGCCTTCCGAAGATATCTTGAGCCCGTCCGACCACAAGGTCAATTGCTGCCAGCACAACAAATTCACGCTTTCCCTCAGCGTATGGTACAACACGACAATTTTCTCTCTATGACTCACCAATCAAAGAAGAAACGAATTGAAGATGACGCTCTCCCCCCGGATGCTGGTGTGAAACCAGTACAGCTTCAGCGGCGTAGAGTCTGGAGGGCATGTGAAAGCTGTAGGCAAGTCGATCGAGGACCCTTTGCGATACCATTTTTGTTCCTTGACGAAGACTAATCACATCTATCACAGGCGCAAGAAAATCAAGTGCGACGGCTGTGAACCCACTTGTTCTCAGTGCCAGGCTTCTGGATCGCAGTGCACTTGGCTTCAAACCAAGGACAGAGCGGCTTTAAGCAGACAGTGGGTGCTCCCCCATCATTAATCCCGCTCCGCGACTGATCGCTCTCTTAGCTATGTCCAGGAGCTCGAAGCACGTCTCTTGCACATGGAGTCGCTGTTTACTCAGATCACCCCTGTGCTCGAACAACTGGGACCGTCCTTGAATTTACCTACCATACCTGGTACTCCAGCTAGTGAAGGCCTTTCACCGGATTCTACTGTGCTCCAAGCGATGTCATCTAAGGCTGTGGCAGACAGCCACAGCAGCGATATCTCATCCCCGGAATCTTCGACAATCAAAGTGGAAGATGATGTCTTCGAGTCTTTCGGGCAGCTCGCACTGGATGAACATGGCCACATGCGTTGGATAGGTGGTTCTTCCACCATGTCCCTCATACAATCCTTCCGTACTCTCACGACATCTCCCCTCCACAGAGTCTCTCCAGTGGAGGAAGACCCACGCGCACCAGGCCCTAGCGTCAATAAACTATATTTCCCGGCCTCTGTCTTCTTTGGGAAAGTTCATGCTCTTCCAGGACCAGAAGAAGTCGAATACCCAGACGAGGACCTTTGTGATAAACTTGTGAGCATTTCTTAGCAGTTTATCAGCTTCCCCATCTGATCACGATCGCATCAAGGTGGACTCTTATTTCGAGCGCTTTCATTTTTTGATGCCTATCCTCGACAAGCCCTCGTTCATGTCCAGATACAAGAAACTGATGGCCGGGCGTCGTGACACCGATTATATTCAAACTGAGGCTGCCTTCATATCCGTTGTATTCGCCGTGTTTGCCTGTGCGGCACGCCTGGTCAATGACCCCCGCCTGACTGGCGAGAATACAGATGATGGCGGTATTGGCATGGTTTACTATGAAAGGTGGGTCTTCGGTCGCCATCAAATTTTTAACGTCGTCACTTACGACAACGCCACTAGAGCACTGATATTACACTATATCAGCCACGCATCTATTCAATTGTCTCACGTCCAGAGCTTTATTCTCATGTCTTCGTTCCTGTGTTCGGTTAATTGTCTTCCACAGGCTTGGTTACTCGTGGGACAAGCAGTACGAACTGCCCAAGACTTGGGCTTGCACGTGAGCACCGCCCATTTCATATCCGCGCTGATCGATGACGCCTTGCTGCAGCGATCTCCACGCCGCCTCATGATTCCCACCATTGACAAGGAGACTCGGCGAAAAATATGGTGGAGCGTTTACTGCTTGGATCGCATGCTTGCTCTCGCTCTCGGCCGTCCACTTGGTATCGAAGACACTGACTGTGATGTTGAGCTACCCGTTGCCGTCGATGACGAAAACTTAGCAGATTATTTCACCGGGGTTAACCTCCCGCAAAAATATCCATCACTCATGACTGGCGCTCTCGCTTTGATAACCTTGTATCAAATTGCGGGCCGGGTCCTACGGCAGGTCTATGCCATCGACAATTGTAAAGATCATATCGAGCCAGAGAAACGGGCAGAACTTCAGCGTTCCGTAGAGGACCTCGACAATGAGTTAAACAGGTGGTGCGATGACCTTCCTGCTACCTTCAAGAATGAGGCAGTCACGGACCAGCACGTCTCTATGGGCGCGGTGCTTAGCAGCCATTATTATTCCGTTTTAACCACCCTACATCGCAATTTTTTACCAGTCAAACGTGACCTGCCTGTGCTACCCAAGTCTACCGCCAGGGCTGTTTCTTCTGCCCGCTCTTGTATTCGTCTGGCACCATCCATCAGCAATGTGGTTCCACCATCGCATCACCTTGCTTTCTTCATCCAACACCTTTTTAGCTCCGCGGTCATTGTCCTTCTCTATGCCATGCACTGCTCTGATCCTAGAGTAGCTACTGTCGCCATGGACGAGGCCAAGAGTTGTTTGACAGCACTCGGGTCCTGGGAAGGGCATTGGCCAGGCGCTCGAAAATGCAAGGAGCTACTCATGGAGTTGACGAACACCGCAGAGGAAGCGATCAGGAAGTGCAATGGCGAAAGTAGACATGCTCAGGGGATACCCATGCCACCTCCTGTTGCACCTGCCTTGCTCGAACGCAGAAGGTCACTTGCGTCATCACCAGGGCAGGTTTCACCGGTAAACAGACCCATCAAGAGCAGGCCAAGAAAGATGAGCCGATCGCGAGATACCGCCTCAACTCGTCGCCCAATGGCGACCCCACCCTATCGTGTTGATTGTAAGGCAGACACAAACTCTATGATGATCTTGGCTCACGTATCTGCAGCACAGCGCAACAGGTCGACCTCGCGCAAGCGTGGCCATGATGAGAGCGAGGGGTTTGCAGGGTCAAGCATGAATTACCAAAGCGCTTTCGCCAACCCACAAGCTACACCATTGAAACCCAGCCCTCATAGCTCTCCAGCATCTGTGAACCTCCCCTCACCATCCATGTCCACACTCGAGACACCGCAGCAGCAAGAGGGCAGCTCAAACCTCCTGGGGTCTTCTTATAGTTATTCTGTTCCCCCCCTCTCGCCCCTGCATGTGTCATCACCATATGACTATAGTATGCATCACAGCCCTCTTGCATCTTCGAGTACACATCAGTGGGACGCTAATCCATCTGAGTCTCATGGAATTGATATGTACCCATCCCCCACGCAAAGTCATTCCCTCCCCTATGCCAATTATGAAGCACAATCCAACACGGACGCCTCGTGGTACAGTGGACCTTCGGATCAAAGATACTCGACCCTTTCAACTACGCCACCTGGCGCTTCATTTGCTGCTCCCGGATTACCGTTCCCCGGGCTTGATTATATTCGTAACTACAATTCAAACAGTTACTCAGTAGGTGGCGACCCAGATTCCGTCTGGCACACTTTTGACGTTGGTACGTTTGGATGTGACCCCGAGCTGCAGTTTACCCTTGGTGATACTCCATCGGAGCTTCACGAAGGTCAGCACACCTCGCCACCGCGCCCTTGAGTGCCTTTATCGGACACTCCCAGCTGTCGTATTTTCTTCGTTAACAGTGTACTTTTACGGTTTTCTTTCTATGGTTTTCATCTTTCCTTGCAAATTTCAGGTCCTCTGAAGAATTATATCCACATGCTTCAACTGCTCTTTTTGATTGACCGCTCTGTTTAGAGTACATGTCATTTTACGTGTTCGGAAGTATACCTATACTACTAATAATGTTTTTGACTTTCTGGAGCTTTGAGGACCTTGGTGTTATTATGAAGCTTGTACTGTACCATCTATAACACCGTTATTACAATAATAAGCTGTACGGGTCCGGTATTCCGCTACTGCGTTCAAATTAGGCGCCTTCCCACTGCTCAAACAAGCTGTGTCACGAGCTTCATGGTTCTCCAACTCCTCGAATACTCCCAACTATCAATCAATGGCGCCCCACCCAGTGGTAGAATTAACTTCACAAGCGTCCTGGAATCTCGTGCGCTCTATCATGTTTACTCGGTAGCGGAAAACTCACGTCATTTAGATTGAGGACAAGTTCACTCCATATGGGAAAGAAACACTCGCGAAACTCGTACATTTCCTTATGGTAGGATCTATGTATTTTGTGCATTCGACATGTCCATATTACTGTGTGTTTAGGATGAGATCCTTCCGTCTGTGAAACTTGCACATGCGCAGGTTCCTAATGACCCTGTACAGCGATGGAAGACTGTGATTCCTGTGATCGAGGAGCTTAAGGTGAAGGCACGTAAGCTTGGGCTGTGGAACCTCTTCCTCAGCAAGACACATTACCCTGAGCATGGGGTGCCTCTGACCAACGTTGAGGTGATTTCTTACTTCACCTGCTGTAAATCACTACTTATGAATAACCGTTGTTTCAGTATGCGGTTATGGCCGAGGTTCTCGGGCGCGGAGGCCATGCGGCCTCTGAGGCAGTCAACTGCTCCGCTCCTGACACCGGGAATATGGGTATGTGCAAGAGTCCGGTACCGTCCTACCTACCCTGAATGTTGCGCGTAAAGAGGTACTTGCGCGGTATGGCTCTCCAGAACAGCAAAAGAAGTGGCTAGTTCCTCTGCTGAATGGCGAAATACGGTCAGCATTTGCGATGACTGAGAGATTCGGTGCGTGTTGTTTTTCTCCAGTTTCTCCTAGTTAGCCTACTATCTATGATGTCCGCAGTATCTTCTTCAGATGCCCGAAACATCAAAACCTCTATCCAGAGGGAAGGCGATGAAATTGTCATAAATGGCCACAAATGGTACGCCTACGAGTCTCTCGAAGTGATATGTTCAGATCGTAATTGGACAGGTGGATATCGGGTGCGGGTGATCCGCGTACGAAAGTTCACCTTGTCATGGGAAAGAGTGACCCGGAAAATGTAAACGGATACATGCAACAAAGTGTCGTTATTGTGCCCGCGGACGCGCCTGGCGTGAAGGTCATTCGGGCCATGGAAGTCTTTGGGTATGATGATGCGCCTGAGGGGCACTGTGAGATCATCTACGACAACGTGAGAGTACCTCTAAGCAATTTGGTGCTTGGTTGGGGACGAGGTTTTGAGGTAATTAGTGTTTCACCCTATTGAATTCGCGCCTTAATTTTTTTCCATTGTAGATAATTCAAGGCCGTTTAGGGTATGTTTTATTGCTTGCTTTGTTGCTAAGCCTGCTCAACTTTGACCTGTTGATAGTCCAGGACGTATTCATCATTGTATGCGCTCGATAGGCTCGGCGTCACACGCTCTGGATCTTATGATCCAGCGTGTCACCGACCCTTCCCGAAAGACTTTTGGCAAGTTTCTTCACCAGCATGGCGAGTTTTATTATTGTTCGTTGTGATCATCTGCAGAGCTCACATGCATTCGCGATTCAGGTACTGTTGTCGCTGAAATTGCACGATCGCGGGCCGAAATTGAATCTGCGCGCCTTCTTGTCCTAAGTGCGGCTCTCCAAGTGAGTGCCTGTATCTTGTATTGCAGGTTTCATGGTTTCACTGTTTTTAAAGATCGATAAAGAACGGGCTAAGGGAGCACTGAAGGAAATAGGCATTGCCAAGGCATGGCTTCTTGGATCATTTCTCTTTCTATACTCAGTGCAAATCATTTCTTTCAGTTCGTTGTACCTCAGATGGCCTGTGGAGTGGTCGACCGTGCTATGCAAGCATATGGTGCTGAGGGCTTGAGTCAGGACCAAGAACTCGCGAGCATGTATGCTGGGCTGCGGACGCTGCGGTTGGCGGACGTACGTCAATTTTTCCTGAGGTGTCCATCCTGATGATTGACACATTTTACAGGGACCCGATGAAGTATGTCTACATTCTCGGTGACTACATTCACAGATGGTTTACCTCGCCTTTCTAGGTTCATATTCAACAGGTCGGCCAACGCGAGTTGAAGCGTGCACCAGGACTGCATAAGCGTGCTGCGGAACTGAAGAAGAAAGAGGCTGCTGTATTGTCCAAGGCAGGCATCAAGTCTCATCTCTAGATATTCCCTGAGCACATGTTGAATATTATGTATATCATTTAAACGCGATGATTGTCTAGTTTTATCTTACATGAGCAGCAAAGTGCGGTCGAACATACGAGCCTCGAGCAACGACGTCATTAGTAGGTCAGCTTTCCAAATTGCCAACCACAAGCCAACTACGGTATATCCCGGATCCCGTGCAACTCAAACTCGACCTTGGACCATGCATTGGTTCGTTATTTCGTAGAACGGTGTTGAATCAACAACTGTGGTTATATTCTCACCGCAGAAAACCCACCCTCAAACTTTATGCCTACTAACGACGAGGTACGCTCAAACGAGCCATACGATGTGACCCCAATTGTGCAGTCGCGTTACTTTATCCTCCCCGCTTCCGCAGCATTCATAGGCGTACTCATCGGGGCGGTGCGTGGATCTCGCCTTGCCTCACTCCGCTTTCTGGCCGAGAATGCACACCGGCCACCAACGACTATCCGAGGATGGTATCTCTACAATAAAACCAAAAATTACAGACGAATGGCTGCCGGACTCAAGTCTGGGGGTAAGGACGCTACAAAACTCGGAGTAACCGCACTAGTTTGGGTGGGGATTGAGGACGGATTAGAACGGTGTGGTCCACCTTGGGACAATGTGAAGGAGCTTGGGGCAGGTGTGGGCACTGCCGGCGTATTCTCAGTTGTGTGTAAGTTATCCCATTTGCGGTGAGACGAATAAGCTGCTGACTGATACACCGGGATACTACAGACCGACTACCATGGAGAACGGGGAGCCGTGCATTATTGCTTGGATCCTTGATTGGTGGGGGAATGGGATTTCTTCGTTGGGCACGGGAGCACTTGCGGAAAGCAGTCGAGGCCCGAGGGGACCAAAATGAGCCTGAAATTTAGGGCGCTGGTGCACAAGATCTAGAAGGTTCACTTGGTAATGGAAAAACCAGTGCCTCGTCTGGGCGAGGATAGGCGCTCCCTTCACTATTGTCCTTGATCGCTTTTTGTGAGACTAGTTTTGTTTTTCTGATGACAATTATTTGGAAATGAGAAAATAAATCGAGCAGATATTGATTCCAATTTGTCAGAAGAAAATTTAGAGTATTTTGCTCGGTAAAAATAAGCCTAGCCACGCATGTTTCATGGGCCGTATTCCGATTGCCTCAAGCTAGCTAGACGTCATGTACAGTGAGCAAATTGTACAATAACCTGCAGGGCCTCGACCCGACATTGTCCCTATCTTCTACATTCTCTGGCTAAATACAGCAAGCTGGGCACACTCCACTGGAGGTTCTATCAAATATGACGGCCGCTCCACTATCATCGATAGCTACTGTCTCCGATAAATCCTTTCATCCTGAACCTCCACCCCGGTCATCAACCACCTCGTCAATAACTTCTTCACTGTCGTTTTTACCGATACAAAGGATGATAAAACTCTGGCCATCAATTCTTTCAGAACAACTCACCCCCCGTGCCAGTGCCGATGGCCGTGAGCGGCTGAATCCGTTTGAAATGCCGCCAGTGTCAACTGCAGGACGATCATCGTCACCATCGCAGTCACTGGCATCGAACGATGAACCCTCGACACCGACTCTCCTATCGCCAGGCAGTTCCTTTCATCACCATCTACTTGGCGCGAGTCCTCCAGGGAATGCAGGTACCCCGGCGAACGCCGATCTCACGCCGCCAGGGCCTATAACGCCTGCTTCCGGTGCTTTCGCCGCTCGCATTCCTACAACCCAAATATCCCTTCATGCACCAGATTTTTCCATGCGTAGCAACAAAAAATCAGCCCAGCTCTCAGATTCAATTCAAAATAAATCCAATACGCCATCGTCATCGTCCCCCTCGGCCAGGACATCTTCATCAACTGTATCTAGTTCAACAGTAGCTCCTCATCACCCTGCGACCGGGACGTCCAAGGGACAGATCCATGTCAAGCTCATATCTGCGCGTGGTCTGAATGTGACCTCCACACACTCCCGCCCTTATATCGTCGTTCAATTCGAACAGAACGAATTTGTCAGTCGCGATCCCACAGACGAAATGGATAAAGAGGTCAAAGGAATCGCAACGGCTCTCTCTCGGGTATCGTCATCTAATGTACTCTCAGCCCTCTCAGCGGTTGTTGTTGCACGTCCATCAGGAAGGGTCAGCGCTGGAAACTCGCCCTCATCGTCTGTTTCATCTTCAAGTAAACTGTTCTCGCCCACAAACATCCCCTCCGCCACTCAAGGGCTTTTTGGTCGCTTATCCCCCCATAATCCTGTGTGGAAACACGAGGTGTCATTGTGAGCATTGCTAAGCAACTTATCGATTTCGATTTCCGACCACCTTACAGTGATGTTACGTCTGAAGATTCCTTGATTTCATTTAACGTCTATGACCGCGTCGCGGAACACCTTTTTCTCGGTACTGTCCAAATCAAACCAATCCTCATCCATGACCACACTGTTGATCAATGGTACAAGTACGTAGTCATTTCCCACACTGTTTTCTCAAGCTATTCATTTACTCATGTCATCTGCTTACACACAGGCTTCGGCCGTTCGAAAACGAAGTAGTAAGCGGGGAGATGCGTGTACAGATCACGTTTGAGCAATACAAGGTACGTCACTCCAGTCTAACTTCAATGATTCACACCAACCCACGGTCTCGGCTTCCCCCTCGCATAATCACCCCTCCTCCTGACGACGCTTCTCACCTCCCCGCAATTCCACGCGACAGACGAAACGTGCGCTCACTCCACGCGATTTTGAGTTCCTCAAATTGATCGGACGCGGAACGTTCGGGAAGGTTTTCCAAGTTCGGAAACGTGATACCAAGCGAATTTATGCGATGAAGGTTCTCTCTAAGAAGGAAATCGTGGCGAAGAAGGAAGTTGCGCATACGATCGGAGAGAGAAAGATCCTACAACGTTCTCTTGAGTCGCCATTCCTCGTGGGACTCAAATTCAGTTTCCAGACGGACACGGATTTGTACCTGATAACCGACTTCAAGAGCGGTGGGGAACTCTTCTGGCATCTCCAGAAAGAGACGCGGTTCTCTGAAGAACGTGCGCGATTTTATATCGCAGAGCTTGTTCTGGCATTGGAGCATTTGCACAAATACAACATTGTGTATCGGGACCTCAAGCCCGAAAATATCCTTCTCGATGCCACTGGCCACGTCGCGCTCTGCGATTTTGGGCTATCAAAAGCAGATCTCCGGCCTGACGAGCTTACCACAACGTTCTGCGGCACAACGGAGTACCTAGCACCTGAGGTCCTTTTGGATGAGCATGGATATAGCAAACTTGTTGACTTCTGGTCGCTCGGAGTATTGTTATTCGAGATGTGCTGTGGCTGGAGTCCCTTCTATGCCGAGGATACCCAGCAAATGTACAAGAACATTTGTTTCGGGAAGATTCGGTTCCCGAGGAATGTTATCAGTGAGGATGGCAAGATGTTTGTGAAGGGGGTGAGCGCTGTGATTTATTTTCCCCCCTTTTGACATCCCTGACATCTTGGCCGGCTATCAAGCTACTAAACCGGAATCCCAAACATCGCTTAGGCGCACAACGTGATGCCGAAGAGCTAAAAGAGCATCCATTCTTCTCATGTATAGATTGGAAAGCTCTTCTTCTCAGGCAAGTGACCCCACCTTTCAAACCCGTCGTAGAGTCGGACGAGTCCACTTCCAATTTTGATCCGGAGTTTACTACGGCCGATATACGAGAGGTCGGTGTGGGTGTAGACGGGCATGGCAGTCCGGATGAAGAAGACCCTAGCGAAGACTGGACGCAAACTCAGAATGGCTTACCAGGGTCACACACACCGAACGGGCCTCTGGGCAGTGACCGTTATGTCAAAGGCATCAACCCGATCGGACAAACTGGCCATCAATCTAGCTTACATACTGTCGATACCAATAGCGCCGGACGTGCCATCCAGATCGGATTGCGGAAGAAGCAAGATACGGCAGGGTCACCGCTGACGAATAGTATACAAGAGAATTTCCGTGGGTTCACATACTCTGGAGGGGAGAGTTTGGTAGCGCCGATGAACCTCATGGGCAAAGGAGACCCTGATGATGATGATGATGATGATGATGAAGCGGTGGCCGATGAAGAGACCCAGGAGGTGACTACAGAAGACGAGTTCGAAGATAGGGAGAGTTTCGCGGGACGGTACTCCAACCGAAGAAGAGGAATAGACGATGACCTGGTTGTATGATGCACTGGCTTCTTAGGTGGTTGATACCTCGCGCGTGCGCAAAGCTTTTCCATCAACATTGAGAGCGGGAATGGACTAATTCGGACCTTGCATGGTTTGGTACATGCGCTCACCATCCGCTTTGAGGTACCGCGCCTCCCCATCACTACTTATCTGATTTAATCGCATATTTGTCTTGCTGTTTTCCCCATGCATTCCCCTTATTGACACAGCCTATATATCTTCCGTTTGAGTTCCACTGGCAGACGGGTTACCGTCTTTTGTTTCTGTTACACCTGCTGTTCTATAATAACGTACCCCATACATCACGGGAACTGTAATAATTCAATTGCGTTGTATCCTTTCGATTGGTTGCATGAAATGGTGAAGTATCTGCCGAACGTTTCTAGCAATTATCTAGGTGAAGGTTCACATCACCAGTCGTATAAAGACGTCTTCCCCTGGCAGGTGAGGTCCACCCCACCACGAAGGATAGTAGGGAGGACTTTGCCACCAATAATTGTGTACTTAACAATTGATTCTATTTCATGGGGCGTGACACGCCCATACCATACACCAGCTCCACGAGGAGTGTAGATCTGCGCAAGAATAGAGATCACTGTAGCGCTCAGATGGCCAAACGAACCTCACTTACAATGCAGTTTCCTGCAAATTTATGTCCGCCGATATGCGAGTTCTTTAAGATGAGCGCCTTGTGCTCGACATGAAGAGATTTGAGCTGAGTCGCGATTAACTGTTCCCTGTCAGTATCCGGGCTGGCTTGTGACTCGAGGGAGGGTTGGTGAGAGAGGTCTTGCAGGTCAGTGTGTACTTCCCAACCGTCTCTTTCAAGATACTGCGTGAAAGCTTGCGGAGGCGTTAGCCTCTTGTCTGTCGAAGTAGTCCGATAGACTCACTCTTCTCTAAGATCGGCGCCGCGACAGCGCATCGCTTGTCTCGTCTCTTATGGGAGCCTTGCGGAAAACTCTTGTGAGATACACTTCGGAGCGCGGTGGTGTGAAACTTACACAATAATATCAGACATGAGTATGGCAAAACCCATGTCTTTAGCTCGTCTGTCCTGAACGATGCTCCTGCCCGACCAAGAGATGGGTCAAGAGCAGCCTTCCACAATGCCTCTGCGCCTTCCAACGTGTTTGGGATGCTAGACATGACCTTAAAGTCTGGAAGAATAATCACGGTTTTTTGTGACTCGTCGTCGCTGGAGAAAGGCTTGTGGCTTCCATTGAGAATGGCGAGCCTTCCTGCCTCGGTGTGAGAGAAAACACCAGGTGTAGAGTGATCGCTCTTGGACTTGTGCTTCTTTGAGGTGTCTAGTGAAGAACTGGCAGCACTCAAGAAGGCGGCGAACGATTCCTTCTCTTCAGTCACCTCGTTCGCCCAGTCGGACTTCCCGGTCGATATGACTACCTGTGTCCTCATCAGGAACACGAGTATGTGTATACAACGTGATCAGCGACATACCTGTCGCCGGTATGGCTTCACTGATCCCAGCATATCTGAGTCCATGTCAATATCCAGTTTGCTAGAGTAGTCATCGTGATCTGCAGATCAATGATACTGCGCATGAAAAGAATGCTGAGGATGCCCACCCTGATCGCAAGGGTCAGCGCAAGACCTGCAATCGGCAGTCGTCACTGGGACGTCGGCAGCTTTGAGGTTCTGGTAGACTTTCTGGCCATTAGGCGAACCAAACACAAAAGCTTTGAGTTTACCGGATAGCGCGCTCATGGTGGACCTGTTGTTAGCCAGTTGCTGCAGCTCAGCAGTTTATGGTAAGTTTATGGAGATCATGGTAGACGCCTTGGGACCGGTCGGGCCTCTATACTTAGTTTCGACTGCGCCATTATTATAATTCTTCCCAGGTCGAAAGCTACTTTGCTCCATATGATCATACGTATGGCTCATTTACTAGCCTTGTTGGTCCTACTTGGCCAATTAGTACCTTCTATATTACGCTACCGCAGAAATGGCCAGAAATTGTTCATGGCATTTCTCACCGCTGATCATAATCACAAGGCTTCACACCACCGAAGCAATTGAAGTACACCCACATGCTTCGAAGTCTAGCGTCAACCATGGGGAGCTAACTAAATGGAATAGTAGTAAAGTGTGAAGCAAAATGGTTTGTAGTCGCATTGAAGTCTGTATGAATAGATTGCAGGTCAAGTAACGATCCTGAAATTATGTATGGTCATAATCCTTCAGTAGAAGGAAGGACTGTTATCCTTCTGTATGGCCTGACCAGGGGTGAATAATCATATTCGGACTCAACAAAGATGTAAACCGATATCGCTTACCCAGCTATATGCCCTGCTGTCGATCCTCTATCAGTTCCTCCTTTATTTTTTGCGCACCCTTCTTCACTGCAGTCCACAACGGCTTCCCGTCTGTGCCCATCCCGAGGAGCGCCTCTGTAGCTCTCGCTGTCCTCTGCTGCTCACTGTTGGGACTTGAAGATGCTAGTCCTACCCTTAAGGCAACGGAAGACGGCTTGCCACCCTTCGTGAAGATATGGCGAGGCTGCTCTTCTCTTTCGGCGACTAATCTCCTCAGCTCTGCATAACTGCGTTGTTCGAAGTTGGAACTTCCGTTGATAATATTAGACTGAGGAACAAAGGCTTCGTCTATTTTCTGGGAGAGGTTTTCGGGTGTTATGAAGGAGTCGCATTGATGGTATAGAGAGACGAGGGCACGCATGCGGACCTCATGCTTTGAGGCAGCGTTTGATATGCGGCGTTTAAATATCAAGGTTGTGCAATTCGACCGGGACAATTTGCAGGCCAGCATTGCGCAAAGCGTTTAGAGCAAACCAATTATGACCGCCCGTTTGAAATTTACAGTGAAAAGCACGTGACGCATCACATGGTCTCTAAGACTCTAACTGCTGCTGTCAAATGGCTTTGCTCTGAGTGACCATGCATCCAAGCGGAAACCACTAAAAATGCAGACCCTTGTGCACATATGCAGGTAGCTACATGCAGTGCAAATGATGAAATATACGAAATGTTAATCAGAGACTATTCTCCTTTGAGTTCTTGCCAAATGTTTCCCTTCGATGACTCGTGGCACGCTTCCCCAACCAGTAATGAAGATGTATGGATCCAGTACCCTAGGCCCCTAGCTGAAGAAACTGGGATGCCCGTACAGGAAGTACCGTAGACATACTACACGCTGCTATATGAACTGCTGTACGATAGGTCAACACACCAGTCACCTACATGACCATGCCGTATTGTGTCATAGTCGTCGGGTAGACTAGGAGACTTCTATGAGGCACACCGAAATAGTGGGTCCACCATTGCGAGTTTGCAAGCTGAGGCTCGGGAACCCCTGAGCAGCATCACCATCTCGGGAAATTTGATTGTGCAGCATAAATTACACAATCAGAGAGTTACTTGATTGTTCCAAGTGAGTTCTTTCCTAGCAGTGAGTCCACGACAACCAAGCAACTGCAACGATACCGCCACTACCGGAGCGCACAACTGGATTCCCCGAGGACGGAGCAACTTACATATCAGGTCCATGGAAGTGCACGATTAGGCGCCGAAAATATTTCCTATTGACTCGAGGAAAGTGGTGTGACAGGTAGGCCCTGCTGTTCCAGATATATTCACCATGATGGTTGGATCGCTCGCACCTGTTTTGGTGGAGATGCGTTGGATTCTTGAAGGGGGTATATGTCAGCACCCGGTGTCTGTCGCCCGGACCAAGAAACCGAGGATGAACAGCGAGATGATGAACAACGAGAACCTGGATGAGGACCACTTCGACGATGCATCATTATAAACGATGAACGATGAACATGGGTGACACGAACTTTGTTTGTGTATTGGGGAGCGTGGTCGGTTTGGGTTTTGTTTTACAGTGTCTTCCACAATTTGGACTTTTGTGTCAGTGTGTATGTTGGTTAGGCGAAACAAACAAGCAATCAATTCGATCCAACCTACCTCAACGCTTGCTATCATTGTGTTCGACGGCGACGAGCTACGCGCCGACAACGATGGCTGTATTCCACGAGAGCAAATTGGTCCGTGCGCTTCAACGTTTCTCACGTATGACATAAGCCGTACCTCTGTTCCCCTTGACTTTTCAACATCAAACGCACCTCAACGTTACCAACAAGCTCGTTTTTCGCAAGATACAACGATGTCACAGCAGCCACCGCCAACGGTGATGCCTCAGAATATGCTCCCTCCTGGTGAGGCAGAGCTTGCTCAAGCCAATTCCTACTATCCGCAGGAGCCTTCAGACTTGACGGGTGGATTGCCTATTAACCTAGACTCCCTGCGTGATGGGCCACCAGGTAGCAAACCATTCTATCCATATTCTACGCTCATTCGGTAAGCGACTACGGATTTGCTGTTGATGCTTTAGTAAATGATCTGTCTGTGGGTAGGTACGCTATAAAGGGTTCTCCAAATCAAAAGCTACTCCTTGAAGACATATACTACGCAATTGAATCGCGTGTACGTAGTGGCTTTCCCCCATTTTTGCGCATCTCGCGAAAGACTAATGCGCCACATTACACAGTTCCCTTACTTTCGCTCTGCCCCATCTGGTTGGAAGGTTAGTAAAGTTCTCCTGTTTGCCTTGGTCGTGACTTCTGTGAAAACTGGATGGTCAATCATGGATACTCTGGATCGTGAAGGGAAACGCGAGCGCGATGTTGATATTTGATTGTGTTCATATTTGTTTTGATCCCTTCAAAACAAGCACCAAACTAACCATGCATTGCTTCGCACGTATCTAGAACTCAGTGCGGCACAATCTTTCGCTCAATCCATGTTTTGAGAAAGTGCCACGTCCCCTCACCGACAGGGGAAAAGGCTCGTATTGGACTGTCAATGATAACGTTGACCCGAGGACAGGCGTCCACCGAGTGAGGAAGAAGAAACCAAAGGGTTCAAAACGTCGGATGTCGGAGGAGGATCAGGATGTGGACTATCACCCCGAGGCATTCAATGACCCCAACGCACAATTTGTGCAGCCACCGCCTATGCATCCTGACGAAGCAGGTCCCAGTCGGCAAGCGCCGTATCCACCTTACCCTCCCGCGTATGCCATTTGATCTCCGCAGTCGACACCGAACTGACTTTTGTTTAGGTTTGATCCCAACTTCCAGATGATGCCTCCGCCACCTCCCGGCCTTCGCTTTCCTCCTGTGCCCATTGACGATTTGGAGGTGGACGAGGGTGGCAACATCCTGTGGCGTTTGTCCTTCATGAAGGAGCTTGCACATTTGCAACAAATCTCGTCTGATAAGGATATGGGTGAGGATTGGTATCGGATGATGCTCTTGCGTATGCGTGGGGCTGTCATGGCACCACCACCTGCGTATCATGATGGCATGCACCCGCCTCCTGGGATGCCGCCCCCGCCTCCCCCCAACTCGGAGATGCAGCAGTGAAATGTAGCTGGGATTCTTGAATATTTCGGCTCTGTCATCCTTATTATTCGTTGCAGAGAACGTCTTCTTTTACCTAGCACTAATGGACATTTCGCTACAGAGTGATGTTGTCTGTATGCTAATTTACCGCTTTGAATTCTCTGTACCTTTCCTTTGGCCCATTCAGTATCAACACGATGTATATGTGATCGTCTTTGTCCTTGTGACCTGGTGCTTATCTAAGCGAGCCCAGTATCTGATTAGAGTCGGACTTGATTCGGACTATTTTTCAGCTGACTTGTAAGCTTGTCTCCTTCCTCCTCCTCCTCCCTTCCGTCATTCCTTGTTATCGTCGTGCTTTTGTGATGGCACCAACGGCTATCTACACTCTTTCCCCTGATCCAATTGTCCCGCAAGTCAAGAAACCCTTACCCAATGAATCACACCACCAAACTGTCAAGGGACCTGCCCTCGCAATAGGTTCACTGGACACCGCTCAGGACGGAAAGTACCAATCACTTGTTTCCCATCTCGATGTACAGTCAGAGCAGGCCGCCGAAAGGCAGATGCTTGATCGGCTCCTTGATGGAGGTATATTTCTTCTAAGATATCCTATCGTAGTTCTACTTATTAATCCCGACCATTGAACAGCAATAGAGTTGGCTCCATCGAGCTATGCATCCATACATGTCGTCCTCTCCCAACAAGAGTACATCTCACTCTTACCGGATCTACAACCTCTCCTCAAGCAGACCTTCACTGGTCTGACCCCCCTGGGAACTCTCCACCTACTTAACTTAACCACAGGCTTTCTGACTCTACCTGATGAATTAACCCTGGCTGGGTTCACAATCATAGAGAGCGTGCATGATGGCGTTGATTCGAGAATAGTTGCTCAAAGGCCTTTGCCGCCGGTCGTGATGCCTTTGCCTTCGGCACTTCCTCTCCGAAGGAATGCTGACCCTGCAAAACAGTCATCTAAAAAGGCCCTTTGGGCACTTACATCACCTTCCACTCCCACTATCGATGCCGAATCCCTTCTAACAGCCGCAGATCGTGCACGTCCAGTCCCTACGTGCGAGCCTGTCACGGCTGCTACACCGCGGCGGAAGAAGGCGTGCAAAAACTGCTCTTGCGGCCTTGCCGAGATCGAAGCCGAAGAGGCCAAGACGGGTAAAGTAGTGTTACTCGACAGTGACAGTGTAGTAGAGGTGGGAGCTGGTGATGTGGAGAAGCAGAGATTAGCTGCTGCCGCCAAAGCTGCACCCAAGGCAACTAGCAGTTGTGGGAGCTGCTTCTTGGGTGATGCATTTCGATGCGCCAGTTGTCCATATCTAGGTGCGTGCACAAGGGCGTTTTTTTACTCGTTTAATACTGAGATAATTGGTTGCAAAGGTCTCCCTGCATTCAATCCGGGTGAGAAGGTGGAGATTGACATTGGGATGGATGATATCTGACGACTACCATCAAACTGATGAGGCTAGATATTCCTTTTTGACCATGTCGCCGCACCATCGAATATGTACACGCTGTATCGATCATACATAATATATTCTGTACTGTACTAACGACAATAGAAGGTGACACCCTAAATTATGTGGATGTCATAAACAACAGGAGCCGCCTCTGGTCATGGGCACAGGTCATTGGTCATGCATTGCTCTATGGGACAATTTCAACTCCTCTCTCATCCATTTGTGGGTGGTCAGAAGGTGATCATATATGCCGAACGACCGAACCTTCCTTGGTCGAATATTTACGAATAGCCAAGCCGTCGAGAAGACAACCACCCCAGAAGTGACATGTGATGAAGGAAATATGGAACAATGGCTCGCGTCACGATGGCATCCTCTCACGACCCGCCAGCCTACGAATTCGTTATAGAAAAATCTCACAAATTGTGCAAATGTTACGCCGTAACGCGCTCCAGTTTTAGTTCATACCAAAAAAAGCCCTAGATTTTCAACCAAGAGAAACTTCTCCTTGCTTACTGGTAAACAACCATCTGTCAGGGGTAGGAAATTTTCTACCACACGCTGGGCTTGGATGGTGGCTCTGGGTGATTCTAATGATGAGGCACGAGGCCTAGAGGAGCGGATGTATTTTCCATAGAAGAATGGGATGACTTGGCAATTGTGAGGGTTTCATGACAAAACCATGTGGCTCGCAATTGTTGCAAACGCGCATCAAAAGTCGCAATATTATGTCAGAAGTCATAACCACTCTATAACGCTGGTTCACGATGGAAATGATAGCTTCGATTGTTCGGAGCACCGTCCCTAGAATCAGTACAGCGGACTTGAGCGCATGAAGGACGAATGAGAAAATGTCTACATACACAGAAGGGCAGGCAGTAAGAAGGGGTTACTCTTCTATATCTTCGTCCCAATCGTCACCCCAATCCACTGCTTCCGCATCATAGTCGGCAGCGCATTGCGCTTGCTTGATCAACTCTAGAAGGGCGGCGGGATCAAGCTCAGAGACATCGACATCTCCTTCGTCGTCTGAGAAAAAGGCTTCACTGGCTACGTCGTCCTCGATGGTGCGTGCTTCCACGCTAGAGTCTTGATCACCATTTTCACTTTCAGTATAGCCACCTAAAGCCCCCAGCTCGTCTCGTCTCTGGCTCGCTATCTTCTCCGGCGTAGACTCACTGTCACTTCCGTATTCACCAATAAGTCCCGAGATAGCTTTTCTCCCCGCTTTTACATTTAGCTTTCGCCTCTTTGTAATTTTGTCAACGCCATGCTCATCATCGGACATCGGTGACAGCTGTCCCTTTTTGGTTAAAATGTGTCCAACAAATGTGGATGAGTCAGGGTCGTATACATGGATAGTGGGGAATTCTGCGAAGTGAGTGCCCTGAAGGAGTTCCTGGAGTGTCTGAGAGGGGAGACATTTGTAATAATATGGCCTTATTTGCGTCCCGCTTGGGGAATACGGTATCTTGGTCAAGTCCATCTGCGCTGGAAAATAACAATGAGGAGCTTTAAAGCCTTCAGGGTCATCTGGATGAGGGTGAACAAGTGAAGTAACCCAGTCGGGACAAGAGTTTTCTTTCCTCGGCTTGGGATGGTCCTTGTTGAAAGACGGATGCTGAGGGACGTGTCGCCGAAGGAGGTCCATTATAGAAGAACAAATGGAATTCCGATGCGTGAGTATGGTGTATGGAGCTGATACTGCAGATGAAAAAGATTGCGATGGCGCTCCTGGGTAAAACTTGAACTCGACCGTCAATAACGCGGTTCGCGCCCTGGTGATAGTTAGTACATAATCGAAGAGAGAAAAACAAGAGCGCACTTCGCGTCAAAAGTCGACTGGTTAATCTTTCTGCGTTGCATTCCGATGGGAAGGGCATCCATCTCGATATCCAAGGAGTCTAGATGAGCTTTCAGCAGGTCTCTTTTCGATGACCCGCCACTCCTTCCACCTCTACCCCTTCCATTGGCTCGTGCCCCTCCTCTTCCTCTTCCTCTCACTTCTTTTACTTTCCCGCTTCCTGTTGTCGCGAAACCTTCACGAGCAATCTCTCCACCCCATGCGCTCACGTTTCTGCCTATTTCTTCGAGAAAACAATAATCGCGCATCATTGTACCCCACCCATAAGCATTCATCCGCACGTATGCCGCCTTGTTACGTTCGCCGCTGCATCCAGTGGTGGATTTGTGGGCACGAGAACAAGGTAGAGAGCATGTTGAGATCGAGCACCTCGGACAAGTATAACGGGGAGGACTCGAGCAAACTGCACAAGGAGGCTTTGAAGACCCGCTAGCAATTGACTCCATCGACGCAACTGAGTTACTTGGAAATTTGTGTGGTTTTCGCGAATGACCTTTCATTGCTACTTCCTTTTATAGGTTCACCCTGTCGGGCCTAGGGGTTCAAGTTATTAGACAACAACTTGTACTTGTACTGCGTCGGGTGTATCATGCTCTATCTGTCGGGGATATTCGCGTATGTAACTACCATCACTTAGTATTGTCTTGGAAATCTACTTGTTATTAGAACATCAATGAATCCACAAGCGATGGGTCCACGATCAAGGTATGAACAAGTGCAGGCTCAAATAATCTGTTTCTCCTGCCTGAGTTTATGGCTCAACAATCCATCCGCTCATCTCCTCCAACACCTATATTTTGTCAGCATCCATGGTTGGTGATCAGATGGTCAGTGAACTAACAAGATTCTGTAGTCTTCTTTGACGACGTGCTCTGCATTGCCAAACGCAACGTTACATCCCTCCTGTCAGGAGCTCAGAACTCAGAGACCATACGATAACTTCACAGGTAGAATGAGACTACGTACAAGGTGTTCTCCCGTCTTTCCTGGGACCAGGTTCCCCTGCACGTAAGCCATTGCATGATATAATCTTGCTCCACTCTCTTCATACCCTCCTTGAACAGGGTCCCGCTTAGCAGGGATACGACCGAAACTTGTTGGAACCCATTCCATGGTCTCCGGGTCAAATGGCAGAAGATCGTATCGCCCGCTATGTGCTACCTCAGTGCCACCGTATGGTACGTGGCAGGGAGGTGAAAGATGAGGGGCTATCTTGCATGGATGGACAGAGCGTTGGAAGATCGCAGACCCAATGAAAACGGGAGAAATACCATCTGCATCTCTGCAAGGGGGTTCTCTGGTGTATATGGGACCAGGGAAAGCAGAATCGGAGGTGGAATTTAGTGGGATTCGGAAGCCTGATGGAGGTCTTGCATTCACTGGTGTCTGATACGGCGGAGGTTGATCATATCTATCAGTCTTGTGCTCTTTTTCCATTGTACTCGCAGGTTTGTGGGTCCAGTCGATGTGCTAGATAACCTGGCTGCGGAATTAAGGAGCTGGTGAATCGCACCAGCGCTCTTGCAGCTTATTATATCCTATCGTTGCACGGGAAATGCACAATTTCGTCATGCTGTGTCACGCGCGGCACTCGGCCAATACACAACAGCATCCATCAAGCGGAGACTCAACGAAGCCGACAGTACTTGTGATCTTGAGATTTGGTCTGACTGTACCCATTGTTGGATAGCAAACGGCTAGACACGCTCAAAAGAGAGAAGTATGATATGCAAGGATACCCGATATGAGACATCCGAGATGTGAAACTTTATCTGCTGTATGCCGATCGATCCAAGATATCCGAGCAACACTTATTCCTAGATAAGGCGTAGCAATACAAACGAACATAGTATACTCGCTTTGGACACTAAAATCAAAATCCGCCCAGATGATAGAAATTGTGTTATCCAACACAAATCACTTATTTTTAAGACACTTACAATCGGGAGCTACACACACAACGGTGTAAGTATACCTCAGTCTCGTGTATAGAAAGACTATATTATATGTACCTAGACACACAACGGTGTTACACTGAGTCAAAATTAGTAGTGTGGCTAGTAAGGAAGGGACGTACCCTCAGTCTGGTGTGAGGGAACAGTACGATAGATCTATGAGCGTTCGTAGTGTAGTAAAGGCTGTCGATTTACGATCTTAGGTAATGGCACAGCCCCACAGAGAGCCTGTGCTGTTGCAGCACAAGTAAAGATACTACATACATATGACTATGGTTTTAAAGTATCCCAGTATCCGAGTCCCAGATCCAAACAATAGCGACTTCCTCGTGGAGAGATCTCGTCTTGTCGCCTACTCTTCTCCCATAGACATACGAACAAACATAAGACGGCAAGCGAATCGTATTGGCGCATGTGACGGTATAGTACGATGTTCTCTACTTCATAACGTGCGTCGCCTTCATCTAGCCTTGTCACTTCAATCTACTAGGCATATACATGCTGGCTGCGATGACTAAATTTGTACCCGTCGCTTCACCATTGGGAGGTAATGGAAGAGCTTGCCTAGTGTTCAGGAAAGCGTTAAGTATGGTCAAAGATGCGAGCTTTGTAGATGTATGCTGGCATAAAGGTCAAAGTCACGACAGATAATAATAGGCAGTTATCTGAGTTAAACTGCCAAGAGGCCCAACCGTGTGGGCTTGAGCAAATTAGGCTACAAGTCCTGTCGCCGCAGATCCAGTAGTCCCTTCATGATAAGCTGGACTTCGAGAACAGCATCAATGGCCGCACGGACTGTGCTTACTTGCACATGCCCACCACCTGCTGATGCAGACGTATTAACCTGGGTGGCAGTCTTGACCTCGACCTCCCAAAGGGTGTCAGTATGTGCTGGAATAGGGAGGGAGGTCTTTGGGTCGACCTAGTCAAGAGTGATGTTCACCATTGACAGAGGGAACGACAACATCAAAATAAATACCTGCTCTTGCTGAAACATCTGTATAATCAGAGCTCCTCTACGAAACGCGTACCCACGTTTGTAAATTTGCGATCGTTGTCTGGTGAAAGTGCAATGTAAGGATGCGAATAGATAATGAACACTCGACCATGTACTAACACATATCCAAGTGCAGAAGCAAAACTGAGGGCATCGCCGATCACCTCGCAAGTAGCCCATGGTCTGACAGTGGCCTCTGGATGAACGCGCACGGACTCCGGCTTGAGGTATGAGAAAAGCGACCTGTGTCAAGTTTGATCCTACGCCTTCATTCATGTGGTTGTCCTACAGACCATCCGCTTTCTGCACCGTCTGCTAATTCCTTTTTTGCTCTCAGCAGTGCTGGCTCGTCTCCTTGTACTTGTGACTGTACTCCGAACTGTTCAAAAAGGATTTCACGGATATGCATAGGCACTGCAGATTCCGTGTGCAGCGTAAGGCGGTTGAGAATTGCCTTGAGGTCCCGAGCGAAGAATTCACCAAAAAGAGCGACTTCATAGGCATGCGCATGCGGCTGCATCTGAGAGGACATCAAAAATATCGATAGGTGCTTCAACCACCTTAGTCAAAGTAAGGTCACGTGACCGACGGCTGGTAACTGTGCCTGATAGTGCATATATGACGAAGGTTTAAAATACATAATACACTGGCTGATTGTCAATAATCGACACTGCTATAACTTGAATAATGAGACACCACTACCATGCCAACACATGGAAACGTGCATTAGCTGGTAAGAGATGAGCACCCATGAGCCACATCTACAGGTCATTACAAACGTCAGGTCAAATCCAGATGATACCAATTGAAAATACGAACATTATACAGCAAGAAGGTTGACTGGTCATGAACCTCGTCGCGGAAGAAGAAGCAGCGGAATCCGACCCCAAAGCCTAGAGAAACGAAGAGAATACTGCAAAAAGGTCCTAGACTCCAGGAGAAGGCAAGTGCAAGAGAAAGTAACGGAATGACGCAAAGCGTATAGATACGAGATCCTTTGGGCGCCACAATTGGTAAGGTTCGCCGTCCTAATATGCGGTCACCACCAATATCCGCAAAATCCTGCTCATGAATTGTCATTAATATGACAAGCGCGCTCCATGATAGTGCCTTTATGCTCGTCCAATCGAGTGAAGATTCTCCCGCTAATTTTTCAATTTAGTCAGCGTAGTATTACACTCAGAGGTAGGGCGACCCACACAAAATCAATGTAGTACCGAGTTCAAAACTCGCATAACCTCCTGCATTACACAAATTCTTGAAAATAGCATAGTTACTGAGACGAAAATCGTTGTACGCGATCACTAGCACACTGAATAGCGCACTAGTTATAACCACGTTGAAGCTGAAAAAGGAGGAAAGTCCCAAACAGAAAATCACTACTCCCCAGCGCAAGGCACGACAGTTCTTGACGGTGATGAGCCCAGACGGCAAAGGACGCCATGGTTTGTTCACAGTATCTTCAGGCACGGAGTACGTTTGGTTAGCGAGGTCAGATTGAAGGAGATGGAACCAAAGCCAGCACAGGGAAAGAGATAAGGTGAGTAAGTTATAGGTGGGAGATAGAACAATTGCAAATATCATCTATCATAAGAAAATCAGTTACGCGTTAATGGTTACGCCTGAAACAAATACCACTGGGAACATCACTGTCTTGAAGTCGGATCTGGTGAAAAGCCAAGCAATCTCGAAGTCGTACAGTGCAATCCTCCGAATGGTCGTTGCGACGCCCGACATGCTTTCCCGGGTGAGTTAGAATCTGTTCCTGTATCATTTAGAAAGGAACTCATCCCATTAAATAATAGTCCTCTATCAGTGACTGTAATGGCGCTGCTTGTCGTACGATGTTCTGGAACGTCACGGTATGGGAGGTCCTGGTAGCTTGAGAGATTATATTTGGTTAGAAAATCAGCTAATGGAGCCGTCAGCAGAGAGCGAACCGAAACGAAGAGAGAAGTTATGCAAAGTTCGAGAGACCCCGACGGTAACGAACCGAACCGAAGAATTTATGTAATGATCTGAAATTTACCAAGGGCAAGTAGTACAATATGGCTCAGGCAATAATTTTAGAAACGTACAATCTGCATGGCTGATAGTTGGTCTGAGGAATGGAATTCCTATGTTTGCAATCGGTTTTGCACGACAGTCAACAACTATTATATCTCCATCTCGCACGCCCTCCTAAAATATAACCGTCGGATACCTCTCTGATGGTTGAAATGAAACAGGTCATCGTGCACAGCCCGTAAGACACCAGGGAGTCGTCATACTCTTGTGCACTTGCCACACCGACGTAAACGAACGCTACCCTCGAGGGCACATTCGCAACCCTATTCGTCCAAGCCCCGCAAGAAACCTGCTGCTCAAGGGAGACCCAGAATGGGTAACCGAGAAGCGGACGGGAGACGGTTCATACATGCGGTGAGGATGGATATCGGGGAGAAATCATTGCGATTGGCTGTGGGATTTCTGATGTCATAGAAGTATTGTGTAACTTTCGTGGGATTGCTCACTTATTACTGAAACTCATACTGGTTGTGTGGTAGCATACATAACAAGACAAGGGACGCGGAGATTGGAGTTGATCATTGCAGTCAAACTATGAGGCTGTGCAAACGCCGGAGATCTATAATTTCCACACTTGGTGAGATTTATACCCCAATGACTGCAACGCTCCGCCTATTGGCCCTTGTGAATAGTTTCGGCCATAAGGTCCTGCGATAGCAGCGACCATCCTGTGACATACCAGTAAGTAAAATCAGGAGAGAAAAGTAAACGGACACTAACTGCTCGGGACCGCAGACCAAAAACAGTATCTTTCGGTCACTCTCATTGCTATCTGATGAGAATAAACTACGCCACCAAGGAAAGCTAGAGGCGGAATGGACTGCACGCCATATCGAATCTTTCCCAATACGACCTTTGTATATTTGTGGACCTGTAAAGCTTTGATTGTTCGCTTCTTCAAACGAGTCAACCAATAACTTCAGCGTGAATTTATCGGGATTATGTTGTGCGAGTTTTAACAGGGGATCGAGGACATCAGGTGGAGGCAGCTCAGAAGGTGTTCTTGAGGAGTGTAACAGGGTGATTCGGCCTTTAGAGTATGAATTTCCAGAGAAGACTGTATGCAACAGCTGGTAGAATGGGGTAATTCCAGTACCGCCTGATATCTGGAAAGCAAAGAGTCATCAAAAGAGAAATCATTCCACAGGATCGCGTATTTACTCACCAAAATAATCTCATCCCAATCATCATCCTTCCAAGACCAGGTTCTGAGAGGGCCGCGAATTTCGATGGTCTCCCCGACCTTTTTCGAATGCAGCCACCGGCTAACTTCACCATGGTCATATTTTTTGATCCAAAATTTCATATTTCCGTCTTCATCCACCCCATCAAGTGGGGTGTAAGGTCGCTCCACCTGTATATCATCGTCTTTGATGAAGATGGACCAGATAGGTGCAAAGAGATCCTTTCCCTTGGGTATAAGTTCAGGGGGTATCGCGAGAGTTAAAATTTTTGTTCCATTTGATGCAGAAGTGGATGAAATAACTTTTGCTGGTGTGAAACGCGACGGACTGAGTGGCTCTGTATCAGAAGTTGGCGCGCCTCTAGATATGTCAGGCAAGAGAAAATAGGCGGCAACCGCGACAGATGCGCCTCCTATTAGCAACGAGGTGGTAGCTCTCCGCAGCCTTGACACATTGGTTGCTGTAAGACCTCTAGCACGGCCAGCATGTGCTGCTAGTATTCGGAGACTTGGTTTCAACATCTGGTGTTGAAGTCGGAAAAGCTCCTTGCCAAACATGTGTAAACACAAAGGATCGACATTTTCAAGTCGCATTTGGTAATGGTAACTTACTGTCTGTTGAACTCTTCATTCAACTTCACTCGACGCCGGACGGAGAGTCCAATTATCTTCTACACACTTTCACATTCTACATGCTGTTCGTATCTAATAACTCATTATGAGACACATGTGCGACGCGACCCGCAGCTATGCACGACGAACAACTATTTATAAGGCTTCTGCTGATACCGCGATGCTGGCATCGCGATTAAATCAAATGACTACCCCCACGCTCCTTTCTCCTTTACAGACGAGACGATATACTGACCACGAAGGTAATAATGGGCTTTCCAGGTCGACACCGGAGTTCGAGTCTAATAAGTTCCTCAAATCACCATCACCTTCCCGTTGCTTCCTCGCCGGACTCGGTATTCACTATGACTTAGATTCCAATGATACCCCGCAAATCAGGGATGAAAGCCATTCGAGCTGCATATACGACGGGGAGCACAGTACCTCGCATATCCATGATATAAAGAGTGCCTCAAGACATTCAACTCCCTCGTGCACACTATTCCAATTAGGAGAACACGCCGGCAGCTTCACTTACACGGGCGATTCTCAAAGTTCGTTGGGGTTTACCAGCGATGTTTCTTTGCCTGATATTGCGTATCCCTCGTCACTGTCCTCGACTTCCCTGGTGTCCACTTGGTCTGTGTCTGACAATGAGGGAATTCGCGTTCCAACTGCATTTTCCGTGCCTTTTCACCTCGAAGATGACGTTATTCCTTGCCCATCCGCCGATATTGGTCTTATTCCTGATGTGAACATGTACAGCCTTACATTGCTCACGGAGCAGCCTCGCCTGGGTGTCGACCCTTTAGACACTGTGGGGCGAGTGTCTCGGTCTCCTCCAACAGGCCTGTCACCTTCGGAGGCTCTCCTTCCCTTCTCTTACAAAGCCGCCAGCCGTGGATACTCTCCGATGTATGATGCAGGTCCAGATCTAGCCTCTCGAGGTGCGGTCAGAGAATTGACACCCCCACCACTATCCCAGGATTATCCACCGTTAGACATAATTCACACCATTGCTACCATCCTGTCCACCTCTGCGACAGAGGAACTTTATCAAATGTTCATGACGGACTTTCATAGCGAACGGTCATCCCTCGAGCAATTTGCGCCGCAGGAAGCGGCTAAGGCATCTCCGATAATCAAGATGGAGCAACCGCAAGAACCTGCTTTATTTGTGTCCTCTCCAAAGCAAAAAGAATGCTACATTCCTCTGAAGTACGACGCATTTTCATCCTCATCCGACGGAGTGTTCTCGCCAGTACATGTCAGGATCGAGCATGCCCGGAACGACGACCCACACCCATCTCCAATTCTTAATGCACACGTAGGAATCGAACTTGCCGAGCTCATCTTCAGAGCCCAGCGCTATAGGACACGACATCCTGGACAACCAATTGACCGAGCGTGGTTGATGCAGTTTGCGGGCAAGTTAACCGACCGCGGAGAGTTCGTCGATGATTACCGATGTTACGTCATAGGTTGTGACCAGAGGAATAAGCGCAGAGATCACATCGTCATTCATGTCGGGGCTCACGTCGATCAGCGAGAATTCAGCTGTTCTACGTGGTTTGTACTATTGTAATCTCCAGTGATCACCGAACCAACACTGATTGGTGAATGCCCACAGCTCACAGCGGTTCCTCCGTAAAAATGAATGCAAGCGTCATGAAGCAAGCCACACTGGCGCCAGACCACATCGTTGCCCGGTTTGCGAGCGGACCTTCGTCCGTCAGGATTTACTCAAGAGGCATATCAAGCGGACCCACAGTTTAGAGGAGGGGACTCGCTGTGCACGCTCATGTCGCAAGAAGGCGAGGGATAGATGAATGCACGATTGGTGACCATAGTTTTATACCTTACACTTGGTTGGGGATAATTAGATCAATATAGATGAGGCATGGCATGTCGTCAACTTAAATGTAGCCGTTTACATACCGTGACGTTGTGTGACGAGTCACGTTTACTTTTCCCTTGCCAGCTCTCAGTTTGCAGAATAAACTCAACCATGTCCACCAGAGGACGTTCTGTCTCCCCAAAGCCTTTGCAAGATGCAGACGTTGACATGGAAAACGGAGGAAGCGATGACAAGAAGTGCAAAGTGGTTGTCATCAATGGTCTATCCCGCAATGTCATGCAAGCCCATCTGCAGTCCATTTTCACATTCTATGGAGATATCGTGAAGATTGACCTTCCACTCTTCCTGAAATGTAAGGCTCTTTGATAAACATGGCTGTCGCATCTTATTTATCTCGATACCCCAGCTGGCCAAAATCGAGGAAAAGCTGCCCTCGAGTTCGCGGATGCAGCATGCGCCCAGAAAGCCGCGTCACACATGAACGGTGGTCAACTAGATGGTTTAATCGTGAAAGTCGAGTTATCTGATCTCCCAATCCGCACTCGTTCTCGCTCACGCCCGCGTCTTGCGCGTAATGGCCGCGGAGGGCGTTCGGTGTCTCGTTCTCGCTCCCGTTCGCCGGTGTATCGTAGGAGAGGTTTTGAACCTCGTTTCAATGAAGCGTACCGAGGAGGCAGAGGTATGGGGCGCCGTGGACCTCCACCTAGGGACACGTACCGCCCTTCTCGTTCACGCTCTCGTTCACCTCTCAGGCGTGGGGATCGCTTACCACCCAGACGGAGATCCCCAAGTTACGAGCGTGGAGGGATTGGGGCTGGGTATGGGCGCAGGGGTCGCAGCCGCTCCAGGAGCTACTCGGTGCGCTCTAGTCGTTCGCGCTCACGCACTCCCTCTAGGTCTCGCTCTCGCTCTGCCTCCTACTCTTCTTATTCGCGGTACAGCCGCAGCAGATCTCGTACAAGGTCTCCTAGCCGCGGAAGGAGGAGTTACAGTCGAGATGACATCAGAGATAGCAGGTCCAGATCTCCAGCATAAAAAGCAACTCTATATACTCTGGTATCTCAGATTGTAATTATGAAAGTTGTTCTCCGTGTTTACAGTATCGCAATGAAGTCCTGATCAGTATTCTAATCACTGGAGATAGAATCGTCGTCCGCAAGGAACGGCCTATGATAGAGAACGTTAATTGGAGCGTATAGACTGAATTGTGCTACTTACGCATAGTCAAAATCATTTCTGATAGCATTTGACATCCATTCTTCGTCAACCTCTTGCTGAGTAAATCCTGGACCGCCAGCGAGGCTAAGCACGACAGGTAGGAGTACTAAACCATGCAAGGCCCCAGAGAGAATGAGAGTAAGCCACATGCGGAAGTAGTATATCTGCAGGCTACATGAGATCTTTGCAACACACGTTAATAATTCCAATGCTTACTTCCAACAGCTTAGATCGGGTAAGCGCGAGGACGGACATTCCAATCAGTTTGGTAAATGTGATACCTGATAGAACCTAAAAGATGTTCATCACGGCGCAGCATCAATAAGGAGGAATGCTCACCGAGGGTCCGACGTCAACAAGGGCTGTCCACATCCTCTCGTCCCGCTCTTTCTGTCCCGTTGGATGATCCACTGGCAAACCAGAACCAGCGCTCATGAAGGCCCTTGCAACATGCGCGCAAAATTCCACCGCAATGCCGATTGAAATGACTAGGTTTACCAGGCTGATAGCATTCAGGCTAATGTCCCATACAGCCATCACACCCATGACGTTCACCACCGTCAGTGCGACGACACCCGTCACGATTGTCCCTGTGCGCCACGAGCCTAGCAGTAGCGCTACAACCACTAGCACGGCAGCCAGCCCAAGCCCAAGTATCTCCTGCGTGATGGCGATGATGTGTGCGTATTGCTCGAAGAAAACATAATGTAGTGAATAAGGGAAAACCTGTGACCCAGTGAGCTCTGAGATCTTAGTTGCTATGTGGCCCGCCGCCGCCATGGAATTGATGAAATCCTCCTGAGATCGAAGGGGCGTATGTGATGTGCGGAAATGGGAGGCGACAACACCAGTCTCATCGAACGAGAGCGCTGTGCCGAATGATGCCTTGCCTGCCAAGGGGCACGCCTCGTCCGTGGGTGAGATTAACCATTGTCTCAGATATTGCATGAATTTCTCTCCCTCAGGCAGTCCTACCATAGTGATGTTCCAGGCAGGATCATTGCCGTATAAGCAAGGTTGGCATAGCCTATCCGAATCCCTCGGCGCACAGAACACGGAAGGGTTTTTCTTGCGTACACGACAGCATGTATCCATGGCGGGATCAAGCCACTTGAGAAAGTCGTCTATCCACGATGCAGTCGGCTGTGAGATAAATGATGACTCAGGTCTCTTCCGCTCAGCTTCGAGAACATTAGCGACAGAGAAGTCATTGCAGGTTGTAAAGCGACCACAGAGCTCTTGCTGGCCAGGCCGCTTGGTCACGTCAAGGTCGTGAGATATGAAGTAAACTGGAGGCCCAACGTCCAGGTATACATCAAGGCTGTCAAAGTAGGCATTGAGGTATGAATCCGATGGGAGAGCCAACCTTTGGTCTGTCAAACAATTAATACAGCAGGTGATTAACTTGATGAGGTCACGAACCAAGTCCCAGCTGGATATGCTGCATCGATATTACAGAGAGCACAAAGAATCCAGCAAAAACTAGGAGTATAGCGCCCTTGACAACTGGTTGAAGGAGGAAAGGAGCATAGTGACGTCGGATAAAGCGAGCTATCCGGCCTAGTCCACTTGCATTCATGGGAGCATCAAGCAGAGCGATGCGGGAAGGCCACCTGATGCAAGGGAAGCAGTCAACCCGACTTGCCTGCATAAGAGATGAGTCACGAAAGCATTCTATGTAAAGATGATTACCCACCTCTATACGCTTCAGATCAATAGCAAGCGCACTGACAAAGACGGTGACTTGAAGAAACGCGTTCAACAGAACACTACCAGCAGCATATAACGCAAAGTTGCGTACAGCTGGCATGGGCACCAACGCACCAAGGCCGAAAGCCACGGTTTCTGTCACGGAGCTTAACAAGATCGATGGACCCATCTTTGCCAATGTCCGCGCAACCCTTTCTTCTGCGGATAGATACAGTGGCACCGAGGCAGTATCAACAGAGTCGTCATGAGATTCAAATGGTGAACGGCGAGGCGTTGGAGATCTGACTCCTGGAACAACTGCCGAAGCATTAGGTCCATGGAGGAGGTTTTGCCTATCAAGCTCGTGAACGAGGATAAATACATTGTCGACACCGACGGCGAGTACGAGGAAAGGGATGACTTCTGCAATGATGAGGGTCGTCTTGACGCCGACCAGAGAGAAGAAACCGACTGAAGACGAGACGGACAAAATGACAAGCCCGATCCCCATTAAGCCCAATGTGAATTTCGAGCCCACAAAGAGATGACGAGGCAGTCGGGGGAAAATATGCGGCGTTGTGCGCGAGTCAACGGAGATTGAAGAGGGAGTGATGCTGGACTGTTGGAATAGCTTAGGGAAGTTGCGAGCCCATAAGCAGAGCGATGCTATTATGCTTTCTTCTTCCCTTGCTGCAGGTCCATTGCCAAGAGCCAAAGACACGTAGAAAAACATCGCGAGGTATGACAGGACTACAATCCTGACGTCAGTATTGGTACTCCTGCTGATTTCTTCCTCTAAAGATACGCCAGTAGAAAATGCGATCTTCATTCCCGCTTCAAAGGGAATTCGTTCACTGAGATCGACAAGATACTCCCTGAAAGCTTGCTCCCATTCAATAATTTTCGCAAGTTCGACGTCGTCAAGCGAATTCGACACTACATAAGTGACGACGAGGGCTTTTGCGTTAAGGTATGAATTGCGGTCTGTGGCATCCTGAGGTACGCCGCCCAGGACATATTGTGGGCCAAGAGGCTGCTGGAAATCAGGGAGACAATCCACAGGAGAGTTTGCACATTGAACCAATCGGTCTTTCCAAGTCTCTTCGTCATAATCACTGAGATCATTACCAAACCATGCACCAACAGACTGAACGACACACGCTCCTTGGGGCCCAGCAGGTTTGAAACACACATCCGTGAGGGTGTAGTCATTCGGGAAAGATCGGAGAGCGCGTATGTCACTCTCTACATCCATCCAGTATTGAAGATGGTCAAAACTGAGCACCGGATCTTGTGAAGATACACGAACATCAGTGTATGCACTCGAACTCGAATTGATAATGATGGGCGGGTCTGAAAGTGCAGTGACGAATATTTGTTGTGGGCGGTAGAAAGGACCAAAGTGTTCGTCAAAGTATTCCTTTTGTAATTTGCTTTCTGAATCGGGAGCAACCCATAGCCGAACTGGGTCAGTCTCGATGTCAAACCTTTGCCAGCCCAAATTGAGCAGGCCCATGACCATAAACACGAGTGAAAATGTCAGGAATGGCGAGGACGCTGTAGCAAGGCCTAACCGATAGAACATGCGACGAAGGATCGTGTTGAGGCGATATTGGCGTGGCTGAGATGCTGCAATAGGATCTAAGAGGGAAGCGCCACGACCGAGTCGTCTTGATTCTGTCGACTGAGCGCCGAGGGAGTCATTTGCATCACCCTGCGGAAGTGAGGCTGCACCAACGAGACCGCGAGTGTGAAATATGGGGGAAAGGACGGATGCGGTATCGATTGATAGTGCCATTCGATCATATCGTTTTTCTCTTCGCTTCCTGATAGTGGTCTGAAGGACATATCCAAATATAAAGGCCATAGCGGAGACGGAATAGGCGAGGGTGAGTATGAATGAGAGGCACGACATGAAGCCAACTTGGCACGTTGGTCCATTTATTTGCGGTGGCTCGTAAGGAAGCGCTGTGCAGACCGTCGGGCAATCAATGCAAGTGCAGCGACTTTCGAGGTCGTTGTCAGCACAATTCCGTGGTGTAGGATTTAGCGCAGTGAAACCAAGAGGTGGGGTGAAGGGGTAGTTTATCTGGAAGGGACTTCCCAGGTCCTTCTCATCTCCTAAGAACTTGAGGAATTCAGAGTACGTCTTAGCACCTCCCCCAATGAGGTCCATAGCGTATCCGTTAGTAGCACCAACTTGGACATTCTTGCAGCTGTCGAAGAAACCTGAAGCGAATTGTTCGCCGACAAAGAAGTCGACAGCCTTCACTGCAGTCTCTCCAGTGCTAGACTTCTGTGTCTCAGTGACGTTTAGAAATGTTCCCTGTTGTGGTGAGCAAGTGAATGAACAGAAAAATGAACGGAAATTGTTGCGGCATGCTGGACATGATGAGATGAGGGGCTCAGCCTGAGTAAAACCGTCGCGTAGGCTCTCGACTTGCTCAGAAGTGCAACAAGTAGGCCCTTCTGCAAATTCAGCACCACAAACGGAAACCAGTAAATCCCTGGCTTTGCTGTCCTCGGGCTAGATGAATGGTGAGCAGGGATTCAATTATACCACACTATGAAACGCACTTTGACAGGAGGGCCATTATACGGACACGGGAGTTGCTTCCCAAACCATCCTTTCGTTCCACAAGAATCCCTCATAGCACATTGTCCAGCACTAGCACCAGCACCGTCTCCTTCCCCTCCCGACATTGTACGGTAGTGAAGTGCGCTGTGCAGAGAGTCAACGACTAAAAAGAATTCAGAGTCGATATTGGCGCGACCGATGATGGTTAAAAAACAGGTGGAGTAGTACTATGCGATCTCACTGAGACTGACGAACGCGGATGCGACGACCACTATGCACGTGGGGTAATTGTCCCACGAGGACCGGGGGGTTGGGCTGGCACAGAAACAAATCTACATTTGACCATCTCTGGCAAATCTCTCCTCTCTATCACTGCGTCTCGTTCAATGGCAGAAGAAAAACAATCTAAAAAGTTGAACACGGCTGCAAAACCCCGGAAGCGTTTCGTTGGTTCCAAGTCTGCAACCCCATCCAAAACCAGTGTACCAGCAACAATCGCTAATCAGATACCGGATGAGATATTGTCGGATCCTCTGTTGAACCAGGCGATAAAGCAGCTTCCAGTAAATTACTCCTTTGAAATCCACAAAACTGTACACCATGTCCGCAAGAATAACGCAAAGGCAGTCGCCCTGCAGATGCCTGAGGGCCTGCAGATGTTTGCCTGCACTATAGCGGACATCATCGAGCGGTGCGCAGGTGATGGGCTTAACTTTGCAGAGTTGAACGCTAACTAAGCCGATTCTGAATGACATAGTTTCACCAACGCATTGACTGTAATCATGGGCGATGTCACCTATGGTGCATGCTGCGTAGATGATTATACTGCAGTCGCACTTGGGTGCGATATGCTAGTTCATTATGGCCACAGTTGTCTTGGTGAGTCCATGCGCCGGTTTAAATCATTATTCCTTATATTCCACTTAGTACCCATCGATCAGACCACGATCAGGACCTTGTATATTTTTGTCGAAATTGGAATCGACTCATCTCACTTGGCAGAGACGATACGGTTAAACTTTCCAAACGACCGACCGACATTTCACAAGCAGTTACTCGAATATGAAGATGGTGATGCACGGAGACCTGCCGGTCAGAAGATAGGCAAGACTCGCCATCTTCAGATTGAAGGTCCTTCGAGTGAAGGAGAAGCGGAAGTCTCGGCTCCTGCAGAGCTGACAAGATTTGCGTTGGTCTCAACAATTCAGTTTGTAGCAGCTCTTCAAAGGTTGAAGGAGGATTTAACATCGCCATATTCGGATGCTGGAATATCACCTCATCCTCAGCTGGACGGTGTGCAATCGGAGACGTTAGCCACGGATGCTTCGAAGTCATCTTCCGGTCATTGCCTTTGGACTGGCGTTTATGAAGCCACAATACCAAGGTCTAAACCTTTATCCCCTGGTGAAATACTAGGGTGCACTGCCCCCCTGCTCGGCGACGTAGATGCTCTGATGTAAGTTACCAACTTCATTCGTTCGCCAACCGTCTCATTATATACCAATTATCAGATATCTTGGTGACGGTCGATTTCACCTAGAATCTATCATGATCGCGAATCCTTCAGTACCCGCTTTCCGATACGACCCCTACTCCAAGAAATTAACGAGAGAGCTATATAACCACGAAGAAATGCGGATGGTTCGAGATGACGCGGTTCAAAAGGCCCGCAAAAGCATTGCGGCTTTCTCTACGTCAGATTCCCATGGGACTCTTGACCCCACCGATAAAAATCCAGTATGGGGTGTCATCCTCGGCACTTTGGGTCGCCAGGGCAGTTTTGGGCAGATGCAGGCGATCACCCATCAGCTCTCCACATCAGAAACAGTCATTCCTTATATCCCCATCCTGCTTTCAGAACTTTCACCTGCGAAGCTCGCACTATTCGATTCGTATATATCGACGTTCATTCAAACGGCGTGTCCACGGTTGTCGATAGATTGGGGCTACGCTTTTGATAAACCGCTCCTCAGCCCGTATGAAACGGCGGTTGCGGTGGGGCGGGCCAAAGGGTGGATGCTTGAAGAGAAAGAGGGACGTGAAAGGACCACAGGCGGGAGATACCCTATGGATTTCTATGAAGCTGGTAGTCCCTGGGCGGTGGCTAGGATGAAGTCCACATATCTCTAACTTTAGCTCAAGCACTCGGGTCCGCAGACTAATTGGGGACGATGTTCACGCTGCGGCTGCTTTATCATTCACGTTGTGTATTAAATTCTAACAGGCCAAGAATTTATCCAAACTGACATCTGACGTCGCAGTGTGATATGGCCGTGTGTCCGTGTCCAAGGAGCATATTGGCGTTCGCCATATTGTAAGGTTGCTACATTTGTGTAGCTGTACGAGTTCGAAGTGAATGATTTGACCGGAAATGAGTTTCCAAGGGGGAAGTATAACTGTCTGTTCAGATAAAATAGTGTTAGTGGTAGCAGTATTTGGCAGAGTGCACCCACGAACACTTCGTTGATGGAATTAGGAACTTCGGTAATTGATGCAAATGACTACAAAAAATTGACACAAACGACTACAATGCAAATGACTACAAGAGATTGTCCACTATGACCGACAGACCCCTCTGCTGTCTTGTCAGATTGAAGTCCTCCCACATTTGAAGGGCAATCTTGTCACGACGGTGGTGTGCACGAGTGCGTGCCTCTGCAGTAGGAGCTGGAGAACCTTCTGCAAATGTGCCAACATCATACTCAGGCTCATTCAAGTCCAGCTGGCGGTAGTCCATCATGTCATTTGGGTCATGAACACGGATGACATTGTGCACCAGGCACAATGCCGCAGGGATATGAACTTGCACATCCATTGTATAACGAGGTGGGAGAAACAGGATCCCGAAGCGTTTCTTGAGAACACCAAAACTACGCTCAACGACATTTCGGAGCATGGCGTGGCGTAGATTGAATAGCTCTTTGTGATTACAGGGCCTATAAAACAATGTAAGTACAAACAGATTGTAGCCTAAGCATTACTTACCCCTGACGTCCATGACCCCATTCAGTGAGATGGTAGCGTACTCCACAATATGGCACGAGTAGCTCATCACATGGAGCAAATCCTGCATCAGCAAGATAGTATTTGCCTGGAGGAATGTTGAAGTCTGTACTAATGCGAGCATATGCATCAGCTGTCGACCCCTCCCAGCCACTCAGTATGTAAAGGAATGAAATGTCGAAGGCACATGCTACAAGACAGTTCTGAGTTAAGCTGCCTTTATGATTGCAAGCTGCATCACGATCCTCGCCACTAGGGTGGCGTGTGATATGATTACTGTCAATAGCGCCGATAGCGTCAGAAAAATATGGGTAGAACTGGGGGATTTGAAGGATCTCAGGAGGTGTTGGACTGTCTGCACTGGGTAGCCGGACATATAATGAATAAATCGGGGGAGAGGAAAGCGCAATGAGAATATGTTTGAAAGACCTTCAAAAATAAGCAAATTTATCACTAGTAAGCAGCACTGGGGAATAACATACTTTGATATCATGTCATCAGGGCGTTGAAAGTGTTCACCAAGATGACGAATATCGAGACCTGTAACACATGCATGCAAGAAGATGGCGAGCTGCTCCTCAGGCATGATATATTCTGAACCCCTGCACCCTGAACCATGAAGTAGGTTCAACAGTGCATAGAACACATGGCGCCGCACGCCAAGTTCACATCGAATGCGGTCTGGATGTCCTGTGAGGAGTTCATTGACCCATGCCATTCCAGATAGGGCTGAAGTATAATAGGGTTGCTCGTCATAGTAAGTTTGTGCGTGATCTTGGACTATTCGGCCAGCAGCATCAGCAACAGCCATTGCTACGCAAGCAACACCATGGAACATATTGGCTATCAAGTGCGGCTCATTTGCATCCAGCTGGTCAGAGTCTGCTTCATCCATACTGTCATCGTGGTCTGGTGGGTCTAGTGAGTCATCGTGGTCTAGTGGGTCTGGTGGGTCCAACATATCCAAGTCAGTGTTGGGGTCGTTGGGATGCATTGTATTGCACAACAATATGGGCCCATCGCTATCACATCGACATTGACGTACCATTTTCGGTCTCCGACTATTTGGTCTTTGTATTGTGTTACACTGAAATTTTGAAGTTGGTTGGCGAAGAACATTGTCCGAACAGAATCTAATAATACTCTGCTTCTTGATTGCGACGCGAATGAATATTTAAATATGTAGTGGGAAGGTAATAGAAATGCTGACAGTGGCGCAGATAATGGAATATGGTACGAGACATAAAGAAAGGGTTTCCGCCGCCAGGGGACTATGAGTTACCTTACAGTATTCGGCTCAGGAAAGAACTAGTGGCGTGCAGGGAAAAACGCTTTGCACTGTAACTTTGTTCTTATGATAAACTGACAATAAAATGTGTGGATACAGGTACCTGCTCCACCAACATCGAAAGGAGTGGGCGAACCTTCTCGTACGGGAAGTCCAGCAGATCTGCGGTAAGAGGATAACCGTTTTGGGTGGGGACAAAGAGGAGGGTTGAAAATGAGATATCCATAACGTCACGCACCATAGGGAGGAACTTTGAGCTCCATTTTTGCCACTACGTTACAGTGCTCCCCACTGTCGACGTTGCCTCACCAGCAACCTTATAGAATTTTTGAGTCCCATGTTTACATTCGCCAGTGGTGGAATCGAAATTAGATATTTTTGTCATCAAAGGTCATCATACACATTTTGAGGAGGATAACTCAAACACTGTTCTTTGATCGTTCTTGCTCCACATGGCTCATTTGACCTCCATCGTAGCTCCATCTTCTCCAGGCTGGACCCTCGACTCCGCCGTGGAAGGTATACACAATAGTCGATTCACAAGCGAATCCATGAACCCGAAGAAGGCTCGCAACAAGTTACACACTAACCATCGCGTGAGTTTACATACCCACATAACGGTGGTACAACTTACCCGTAAACATACTCGACTTCATCGACACCGCCGCCAGAAGCAAAAGGACCGTTGTTCTCACGAGGCATAGGACCAAGCTCAGGCTCATCCTCCTCCAAGTCAATAGGGTTCTCATCGTCAAGACCAAACGACAAAACAGGGCGAAGCCCCGCTCCTGAACTTGACCGACGGTTACCTGCCGGTGATTTCGGAAGTGCGGCCATAGTCTTTGGGCTCATGTGCTGAAACAAGATCAATGGAGCGCTCCCGTCTGAATATCCATGCGTGACTTACCTCCCAATTATTCAGGTTCTCATCTGGGATGTCACGGTCGTCTCTGCCGATGTCAAGCCTGGAGTCATCACCCAAATCACCAATCGACACCACACTCTCGCTATCGCTGATGTTGTCGGCGATACTAGAGACAAGTTCAGGAAGTCGCTGCCATGCATTCCCGCCCGATACGGTTGTTCCAAGTAGCGGACCCCCGGATTGTTCATCAGACCAGCCGAGGTCAGACAAATATTCTTCGTACTCCTCCTCAAATGCAAGATCTTCAGTAGTGTATGGAAGGAATATGGACGGATCCGGTGCTTGAGAGCGCGGAGGAGGGAAAACATCAGCCTCGACGACGTTAGGTGTGCCGATTGGTCGGATCATATTTCCGAGGTCTAAGCCTGGAGGTAAGCCCTCCATGTTGTGAGAAATGCTGACAGAACGCCGATGAGCTTGAGATTGCTGGCTTGTGACCTGTGGACCGTAGCGTTTGTTGTTGTCTAGGGAGTGAGTCGCAGTGAGCATGGTGCGCGGTAACGCGAAATTATGACATACAATACTTAACGAGGTGACGTAACGCTTGTTCTTGCGCCTGAAGGTACATCAGTATATAATACACATAATGGGACTCGTAACACACTTGAGCGTCCGAGATATCATCGACCTCGGTGCCAGTTAGCCACTCGTCACGAAGGTCTGGCCGACAATTCAGGTATATCGACGTGATTACCTTCATGTTTGCTAAGACAGATTGAGTATAAATGCCTACTGCTAATGTCATCCCACATACATTGCCGCCACTTTCTTCCGCAGAAGGGTACTTGGCTCTTGATGAGCTTCAGCACATGGAGTTGTAGTAAAGGATGCGAAACTCGTAGCACGCGTTTCAATACCGCCTGAAACAGTATTAGACATGGCCGATGATAACCCGACGAGGTACACTCACTGAACTCTTGTATTGCACAAGCATCCAGATACGATGCGACCGGTTCTTGGACAACTTCTGCATGATCTTGGCAAAATTGATTGTCGAAAAGAAGTTGCGCCACGAGAACTCAGTTAACATCTCGACCTCTTCATCATGTCTCTGGCCATTAGGAAAAATTTTCGTTTGTAGCACAATGTGGGCACCAGCACGAGGTTTGTCATCCTGCAGACGTGGAGCAATCTTGGCGTGGTGTATTTGGCAATACCGGAAGAAGCTTGATGATGTCCAAGATTAATACCAATAGCTCCAGATACCGTCTCACTCACTTGTGGTCAGGAGAATCGGCTTTCGACACAACAGATGACGAGACTTCTTGCAAACCAAACATCTTCAAAATAAGTAACAAACAATTTGTGTCCAATAAAAGCTGGCCGAGGTGATGGAATTTCATCACATCTGAAATGTACATTGAAGATTTATTGATGTATATCACGGGGAAAGTACCCACGGGAAGCTTTGAACCATTTCAGCGTTAGCAACAAGATAGCTGAGACAGCTTTGGATGTGATTTCGCGATGGCGGGTGACATCAAGGTCGTCGAGTGTTGGTGGTGGGACGGGCGGTTGCTCAAGGGCTAATCAAAATTATGATCAAATTCATGAGAACAGATAAGGGTGCATACGTGATGCAACACCGGGAGGGAAGACGGATGAAGTTGATGATTGAGGAACCTGCTGCTGCCCGGTCCCAGCGGATACAGTCGCCAAAAGAAGTTTCAGCAATACTAATACCCATCCTGATAGAACGGGCAATACGGCGCTCTAAACGCTGGTCAGTCATTGGCGACATGAGGCTGAAGTGGACATACGTAGATTGTTTCCACCCTTTTCAGGCGCATGAGATCCTCCTTTCTTTCCCTCGCTTTGCGTTCTTCTGAAGGGGAAGTGGCATCTCCTATCGCTGCAACAGCTTCCGCGATCTTCGCATCCAACAGTGCGACATCTGGCAATGGTTCTGCGCTCTCAGGATCCTAGCATAGACCTTTCAGTAATGGCCATATTTGGAAATGAAACAACATACCTCGCTAGTGGTTTTGAGAAGCTCAGCATCCCCTTCGGACCCAGGCATATAGTCAAGCCCGCTCTCGGCAGTCATGCACTCCTCCCTCGTCCGCCACATTTGCCAGAGCGCAAGACTCACATACATGTGCCGATTATAGAGCTTGTCCGCCTCATCGATAGCAAACGGTACGAGCCGATCATTGTTGGCCCCAAATCTATTTCTTCGCGAGAAGGGGAACAAAAATGGCCGGTTTTGGTCCGTTTGATACTGCTGCTTCTTGGGCTTAGGAGAAGGAGGGGGCGAGGGGGCGGGTGTTGCAGGTTGAGGGATCGGACGATATCCTGGATTGGGACCATGCTGGAAAGGCTGATTCAGCGAAGCGGGAAGACCAGGGTGCTGTGGGTCCGCATCATCGTGATGGTAGTGATGGCGGACAGGAATAGGAGAATATGCCTGCGCTAATTTAGACGTGAGAACAGATGGTGTGGGCTTTGTCTGAGGTATATCCGGTTGCGTAGGCGGAACTGGAGGGGGCGTGAACGTCGGGTATTTTACTGATGTCTCCTGCCGGAAGGTTTCGATGTCAAATGGACTGCATTTGACTGCCACAGCTGTGAAATTCGTAAGAAACACACGAAACAAGTTTTGGTGAATGACAGTCACTAGCCTTCATCGGGCACTGACGGAAGGTTGGAAAGTTCCCGGGCGAGCTTCTTAGCACGTGCAAGCTCTCTGATGCCACCGCAACACGCGAGAAGCGTCTTCCAAAGCACGAGGAGCAGCTAATTGCATTTCAGTTTCGCAACGTGCCCCAGTCACTGATGTCAAACCTTCTTAATAGGGTATCCCTTGGCACTCTTGTCCCTCAGTGCAGACACCACGTTAAACAAGTAAACTGGTAACGGCGGGTCCATGCTCACTGCCGATCATGATCAGCCTAGCCAACACACTTCTCATTAACACTTACTCAGTTCATCCGCGAAGTCATCACGCTCTTTAAAAATCTCGATGAGGTGGTACATCATGCCGAGATAAACGGACATTTCAGTAGTGACCTCTTCCAGGAAATCAGCCTTTTCAGCAAGGGTGATCTGGAAATGGACTGTATCCGCATCTGAGAGCGAGCTGTCATTCAAATGTCAGATAACGGACTATGTATTGATGATATATATTATACCAAAGTAAATCATGTTTCTGACTTGCGATTTTCATCGATTCAACGATTGTGCTCAATCCATTTGCTCTTCGAACAATTTTGCAGTTCTCGTAGATCCAGTGCAACTGATGCTCCGGAGATGTTGTCTCGGCAAAAGTACCTATGGTGAGAAAGGATGAGTGTTTGCTGTTTCATCACGTATGAGGACGAAACCTTGCAGGACATAAAAGAGCCGACGAGCGTTTGTAAATCGAATTTCCGCGTCCCTGTGCTCGAGGCTCTCTAAGAGCACTTCAACGTGTGCCTTCCGCTGGGCAGGTGTAGTTTCAGGGCTAGTCCACTCTATAACGCGAATGTCACCTCCGACCCGACACAATCGACAACATTGCATACCTCCAGGAAACGAGCCTTTCCATGCTTTTAAATTTTCCGCAACCTGCGGCATCTCTACGTACGAATAGAACTCGTCGATCTCGTTCATGACCGTGTCTTCGTCATCGTAGCGAAAGTCATAAAACGATTGCTGTATATATGACTGATTAATACGAAAGGTATTCAAGTGAGCACAGAAATGCCTTTGGCTTTGGTGCGCTGGTGACCATTGCTTTGAGCTGTCCGAGCGTTATGGAGTCCAACCCCAGCTGCGATGAAGAGTTTCCACCATCTTGCTCCCCCATAGAGTACGAAGGTGGGGCAGTAAATATCATGCCGCTCATGTTGACGGACGTGGTGCTCCGAGTCGAACGAGTACAAATTGACCGTGCAAATGACTGCAAGCAATGCTTGAACCGTTTTGAAGGACTGTATCTTCCACCGATGCCACGTGACTCATACAATTGTTTTGGTTGAAAATTCAATACTACAAGTTGGCTATAAACTAACTTGCTACGAGCACAGGTAAGGCTACTAGATATATATATTTACTTATGGGACTCCGCAGCCGTAAGGCTGGCGTCATGAACTGAGTGTTGGAGTCAGGAGATCGTGCGAGTCAGGAGGGCCCCGGGACTGACGCAACATTGACGTGACTACATAGTAAACATGCAGGATCATCTAAGCCTTGATCTCGAAATTCTTATCGATTTGACTTGACCCCAGGATCAGGAGCGCAGCTAAATCGCTCTGTGGCGCTGCTCAGCTGGCAGTGGCAAGCCATAGAAATGGAAACAAAGGCAGTCCAACAGGATCCATTTCGTGGTCATGTTCCTGAGTTGCTAATTGGGGAGTATTCACATGGACTGGACCGACTTGGAAAGCTGAGAAAGCCATCAGAGGAAATGATTCGATAACGATATGGTGCCGTTTTAAGTGTCCTCGTGTCCATTGAGTTGAGTCATCCACGTTTGTAATTACATTTGACATTTGACTGAGTGCTCAATGACAAAATATAATATCGGCAGAAAAGTAAACGTCGACACGCGGCAGGTTAGACGGTACAATGTACGTGCAGCCTAGGATGAGGCGTGTAACGTGTGGTCATCGGCGGGTAATGACCGGGACTGCCCACATGGCCATGTGCCAGTAAGCACTAGACTGCGCCCGCAAAAGCGGAGCGGAATATCACATGAACTGTGGGAAGTGATGACATAATTACGCATTATTTTTTCCCTATAAGAAATTTTGGATTTAGGAACGTTCACAACCACCGATTTTTGGCTGTGGATCGACTTCGCAGTCGGTCTCATTCTTGCCACCACTCCTCACCGCTCTCTCGTTTCGGCTCATCGTCTTCGACAGCGTTCGCTTCGTTGCGATCCATTCGAGTTCTCGGTTTCATTCTCGGTTCACAGTCCTCGACGCTCTCGACCGTACAAGGTACTCAGTTTTTCATCCTCCATCGTTCTTATCGGCCGCTCATCTGTGAGCAAAATCTTAGAGCATACCAAAAGGCACGCCTTTGCTGCGCGTTTGCCACTCATCGCTCTCCGTCTTCTTCTTCTGCTTGCTCAGAACCTGGATTCGCTTACGACCCACCTTACGATTTTTGTCTCTTCGATCCTTTCGGAGCGGCTTCACTAGACTGCAGGGTCGACCTCTTTGCGCTCTACAGTGCATTCGGCGGTCTTTCCTGTTCCTTCTCCATCTGCAGATGCCAGTCCCTGTCCCACGTTCTTCCCAACCTCCGGCGCATCAAGTTCATAAACACTCAAAAACAGAAGACCCCTCAAAGTCTCATTCTTCCGTCCACCATCTGAAGCACACGCTTCCTGTCTCCCCGACAGGCCCACCGCCATCGTTCGGCAGTCGTGACCAGTGGATCAACTCCCTACCTGCTTGGAGGAGGACCAAGACTCGCCATATTGTAGACGACGACTCGTATTCCCCTCCGGAAGAGCAAAGAGACCTGGGTTATCAACCAGGGTTGACTAGTGCGGTTGACGCGCGCGTCATTAAAGGAAATCATGCGGAGGCATGTCTTCCGCCCATGAATGCATTCCTTCAAAATTGTGGCGTGAACCCTTCGTCATTGCGAGGCAACGTCGATCAGTCAATGTATCCAGAGCCTATCAAGTCCACTTATCCATCCATCTGGGGTACCGTGGATCGCGACTATACGTACGACACCTCTACTCGTGAGTATGTCTGGCCTCGGGTCGACAGCGCGTTCGCGCCTGTCCTGGAGGACGACTCTGAGGACATGATTAGTGGAGACTTGGGTTCCAGCCCTATTGGTCCCATGACTCCTTTTGCAGAGTACGTTGACCGCGCAGTCGCCGCTTCTGACGTCACTACGCTATGCGATATATCGTTGAAACAGGAAGATATCCAGAGTTTGTTTCATGGACTTCAGGGCTATGATGTTATAGACTACCAATATGTGGATCCGATCAAGCAAGAGCCTGTCGCACCTGTCAGTGACCCTGCGCCGTCGGCATCAACGAAGTATAAGAAGTTCGCGGAGCCCATGGCGGATTGGATCGTTTCATATGTTTGGAAAGTTTGCAATAATGCGATCGTTCTTCCAGCTGCCGTGTCTAGGTACACGTATGTCAATTTTCCATGTGAAACCTACGCGTTATGTTAACGGAAGTCCTACAGTCCTTCGATTGGTGGTCAGCCAGCGCCTACCGCTCCAATGCACTTGTCTGCTTCGGTTCACTCTCTTCTAATGTCGACACTTCTACAACCATCTGCCGTATTACTCGCAATGTGGTACATCGCTCGCCTACCGATTTACTTCAGTGGGCTTCATTTAGGTGTTGACCAGGTCAAAGAGCGGAGGTTTAGAGCTGAACTTCTTGATACTACCGGAGGGATTGACAGTAAAACGTCGCAGGCCAACGCCACGTTTAGACTTATCGTCCTTGGATGTATGTTGGCGAACAAATGGCTTGATGACCATACATTCTCCAATAAGACATGGTAAGCATCACATCCGAGCTCGTAATTAATTTTAATTCCTTCCCCATAGGCACACCATCTGCAAACTTCCTGTCCACTCGCTTAACAAGCTCGAGTCGTTGGCCTTGGACATCTTTTCCCATGACCTTACAATATCGCCTATTGTGTGGGATCAGTGGCTGGGACACATGCTCTCGTATCATCTCTCGCTTTCGCCCCCTTCCTATTCACAGCCGATTTCCCGCCCCTCCTCGAACCCACAGTCATTTATTCGGAGAATCATAGAGGAGATCAAGGGGGCACCACGCATGCATCCTGGTTCACAACCCGTGTTCCTTAGCTTTGAGCAGAGGAGCAAGGGGACACTCAGCGGGGCAGAGACTTGTGACGAGGCGTCCAGTGAAACCTTCGACATCGATCTCGATGAGGACGGACCGCTTCGGGAAGAGTATTTGCCAAGGCGCCGCGTGAGTAACGGGAGCTCTAGGAGCCAACGTGCTGCTTCAAGGGTTGATGGAGCGGGGAGGGAGTTTCGCCACAAGACCACGCCGAATGAGTCGACGCTTCCTCCTCCTTCCAAATGGAGCCCAGCAGCTGATGAGCCCATCCGCAGCGTAGTTGATCGTCCTGCGCTTTATATGCCAGTTCAACCCTCGATAGCAGCGCTGTACACCAATTCGGTCTCGGCCGTATGTTGGGCCCCGGCCATGACTTACGTGGCTGTCAAGCCTCAGTTGGACTATTGCTGTATCTCTTCCGAACCAGCTCCTTCAAACGACCCTTTCTACTCGCAAGCGGTCAACCCTCAATTGCAACCATGTTGCAATGCTGATACAGTCCCTCTCCCTAATTCTGGTTTTTGGTATCCCCAGGTCGGTTTCCACTATCGGATCGGCGACGCCCGCATGTCATTTGATGGGCCAGGTTGCACCTCTCAGCCAATGGCAAATTGGCCGTCCGCTGAACCATATGGATTTACCCCTGCACCTAGAGTCCTCTTTGGCCCCCATCCACCTATCAATTACCCGGCGTCCTGGGTCCGTGCTTGAAGATTTTTTTTTTTGGACCAGATGCTCGCACACATCTTAGATGTCGATTTCTTTGTTTTCCGGCTCTCAACACTACTGCAATCGACTCCTCACGGCACCGCCTACGCGCTGTGTCATAATTCGCCTTCTTTCTCATACATGTCTATCATTTCGCGGTCGTGAACACTGAATCTTTTTCTCTTTCTCTCCGGCACTGTTCTCTACGCATTTGATCCCCATGCTTTCAAGACATATCCATCCTGTCTCGGGGACAAATCGCCTGTTCAACGTTCTTGATCTTCATTTCGATCGCGTATATTCTTAATTTTATGCGCGTCCTGCACTCGCTATTCTCGTCGGCTGATGTTGGTGTGAAGACCGACGATATCCTCGGACTATCACTGTGCCACACCGCGTTCATCGATTGGACATTCATGGCCTCTGGTTCACTGTTTTTGTCGTCGCTGTATCAACTTATCATTTCGGTACCCTCATGCTGCTCAACTAATCGCTTTAACGACATATTTTTTTTTCTTTTTCCTGCCTCTGGCTTCGATGTTTCTTTTTGCTACGCATCACGAAATTATTCCAAAAACACGCAGAAAATTATTAACGCTACAAAAACATTTATTGTTCCTCTTATTCCACACATCCGATTTTCGCTACCATGATAGCTCCCCTTCTCTTAGCATCGCGCGTTGGTGGCTGATTTGGCTTTTTAGCTGTTAGTTTTCACCTTCATCCCGCGTTCCATATCCTCTATTCCGCAGTTATGCGCCTCCATCTACCCCCATCCCTTAGCATTCAATATTTCCAGTATGGAGTTACGCCATACGTGCTGTCACATATGGTACATAGGCTTCCTACTCCCTGATGCTTTGAATGTCATGATACATCCTTCCGCCATGAATTCCAGCCGCAGCCTCTGCCACAACAGGCTGATCAGCTTCAAGTTGTTTCTACCAGTGTCCTCGAATGATCATGAGTGCGAATAATAGCCTATCGTGCATGAAATGTATGCATTCCTTTCAGAACGTTGCTACAGTACTTTCTTAATGATCTACGTAATACACACATGGTTGAACTTGATTTACTTTCAAATCTTGATAAGGATGAAAGGCACCTGCAAAACACCATCAGTAACGATGCCCAGATAAATTTCTCTTATATATACCTCGACATCTTCCATTTCCTCGTCCATGAGCATGACTTCAACCAGGAGGTGCTTGGTGTGAGGGGGGATAGGCTTCTTGCTGACATGCTCCACCAATTTGCTGAACTTCATAGGCAACCTCTCAGCGCTCTGAAGAGTTCAATGAGTAGCTATTTGTGCATTCATTCCACCATCACGAACCTTCTTCTTGTCGGTGAAGGAACTCCACAGCATGCTCACGCCCTGACTGACCATGCTGACGTCTAAGTTGTGGTGTGTCTTGAACCAAGAGATGAATTCCTTGAGCGTTGGGTCGTTCTTGAACTCCAACCGGTCCCAAAGAGTCCACTCGGTGTCGTTGAATTTGTTCTTTTGGACAGCTATGGGCTCCGAAAAGCCGAAGAAGGGCAAAGCGAGGTTGATGAAACCATTCTTGTAGTCATCTAATTTCTTCTTCCCATCTATGATCTAGAAAGCACACACGTCAGTGCAACTTTCAAGTAAGGAGATTGAGAGTCTTGCCTTGTAAAGCTCTAAACACACCAAGCCGACAACGAGCGCAGTGGTAGTGGCGATGGCAGGGATAATTTTACCTGCTATTTGCTTCGTGGAGTGACGATCAGCGACAGTAATGTTGTAGTTCATTGCACGAAGATTTGACGCGGCAGTGATGAAGTCGATATGGTGGTTGGTATCATCGTCCTTCTCAAACTCGACAGGGGTGAGACGGTAACCAGCGAGAGATGAAGGAGGTGGCAGTTTTTTGACCAAGTCAGAGACGTTATCAGGATCTGAGGAGAGTCATGCGCTATAGGCGACAGCATAAACGAGTTAACGTACCAGAAGATGATTGGTTGACGGGGTCATTTTCGTTGATCTGGATCTTCACTCCACTTCTTGGAGAGAACTCGGGAACAATCACGGAGTCTGCGACCTTCCTGAAGACTGCAGGATCGGTCTCTCCTCGGAGACCATAATTAAAGGCATGAAGGTTTGCTGCGGCGATGATGAAAGAAAGATGTGTTGGCTGAGAAAACAATCAGTGCCATAAGATCTGACAATATTTCGGCTGACGTACATCCGAAGAGTCGAATACAAGTGGGTCTGGCGCCCTCTTCGGTCCACTCCAGAACGGCTGGCCTGTGCTAGTGACATGATCTTTCGGTAGACTGTGTAGAAGCTGCTGGATGGCATTGTTGTACTTCTCCTCGAACTGCAGACGAGCCCATACAATGCATTCTTCGAAAGTCAAAGGCTTGTTGGTTACCAAGTACGAAACGATTTGAGAGACATGGTCATGCGATTGGCCAGAGTATTTGAGAGAGTTCTCTAGGTAGTTAGGCTCCGAAAGATACTGATTGGCAGATTCCACAGGCTTAACAAACATTGCATCAAACTCTTGCCGAGCCCACTGCCTTGTTGTTAGGTCGAGACTACTTGAAAATAGTCAAACCTGCGCACCTCAATCGTGTGTGTAATGGCATTTGGGAAGTTTTTAACCGTACAAGATAATGTCTGCTTCTCCGGCGGATCTTGCGAAGACGAGTACGACTCAGTGAGATGGGGAATTACGACTTGGGTGTTGCCCTTTGTGCCCATAGTACCGGATTCTAGTAATGGCTTTTCATACAAAATGCAACGTTGATCCATATATACACCTACGCAAGGGCAATGAGACAAATTTTATTATAAGAAAAAAAAGGAAAAATCTTACGTGCAGCAACATTATCCAATGCATTTGTAACACCATCAACTCCGCCAAAGAAGTCATCATCGAAGACATCTGGAGAAATTTTAATGGCGATGAATACAAAAGAAAACAGATTAACTCACTTTCTGTGGCCTGACCAACAGGATCTTGTCTACACAGAATATGGCCCTTCAGAGCAGGGTTCATTTCTGCGACCGCTGCGGCTGCGACTTCTGACTTAAATTTCCCCAGGTCCTTCGCGCGGAAGAGGAATTGGCGGTTCAGGTTACTCTTTTCAATGGTGTCAAGGTCGGTGACATGAATCCTAGCATCGGGTCCGGTAGCGAGACCCATCATGCTCCAGTTCTTCAACATCTCACACCCGATTGCTCCCGCACCAACCAGGAATTGACGATGATTGGCAATCTTGTCCTGGAAGGACTTGCCAAAGACCGCAATTTGTCCATCGTACCGACTACCAAGGGGTTGACAATCTTGCTCGCTCGGTAAAGAGGTAGGCAAAGACTCTAGAGAATCGAAATACATGTGCTGGAGCATAGGATGGAACTTTGCAGAGCACGCTTTCAGCACTTCCTGTGCCACGAAGCCACCGATTACAGCTGCAATGGGTGGTAAATCACCCGTCGCCTGGTATGCCAACTCTGTGATAATCTTCTCATCGGCATGGGCATCTATTTTCTTTGCCAAAGCGACGAGAGAAGCAGCATCTTCTGCGTTTCGGGGACGAGGTAGGCGCTGATGTTGCGCCTTGAATTGTGACAAAGCTTGGAAACCTGCATGGAGAGTAGGAGGCCTGTCGAACTTAGCGAAATCCGTCATAAAGAATTCTGGGGCGGCTAGTGACTCCCGCAAGGATTTCTAGAGAAAAAGATGAATGCAATCTGATGAAACGTGGGTATAACTTACAAATTCCAGAATTTTGGGCATTTTTACTTGGGTAAAGATACCACCTCGGATATATTCTCCCAAGTCGGAAGTATTGCCGATAGTGAAAGTGTATGGACCTTTGACTGTTACTTTCCGGGGGTTACAGTTATTCAGCTCAGTCATGCCCTGCACTTCAGTGAATGTGACAAAATCGCCATCTTCAAGGCCATGTCGCGATTCATCGAGGCAAGTTACTAGTCCTTCGTCGGACTGTGCAATTATGTAAATGCGAAAATCAGAAACATAATTGAAAAGGCTTACTTTATCCACTGATACAATCATTCCTGTGAGAGCCTGCTCGCCTGTAGGATCCACGCAAGTGAATTTGGGACCGAAGTCATTGAAGACAGAGCTGATTGTAATCAATACCTGCTTTGATCGAGGAATGCAGCTGTTACATACCCAAAAAGACCACGAGTATCTGCTGAGATAAAGTGAACGCCATTCTGATGCGTCCAGTCATTGATTTCGAGTTGTTTCTCGTAAGAGGCACCACACAGAACAACAGCCTGAGGGACTTCAACGCCAAAATATGTGTGACGGTGGATGAAACTTACTTGGAAAGGCTGTATTAGATCAATGGAGATTTCCTGTCCAGTATGACCTCCAAGGTCCCGCACGGGGACATAAGCGTTCAGTTCGGCTAAGCGAGGTAGCGTGGCTGCTGCGCGAGGTTGCCCGATGTCTTCTTCGCGAAGAAAGTACTATTTAAAATGCCTCAATAATGCGGCTTATGCAACATGATGGCCAAGCACACACTTGTGAACTGAGATCCTGCACTGTGACCGGTTCTGGATCATACAGCGTAACTGACTTGACTCCCGCCAGACAAACGTTCTTGGCTGTGGAAGACTCGTTAGAATCAAACGAGAGTTGGCACAAAGGCTTACCAATCTCAGCTCCGAGGCCGTGTAAACCGGCGATCAGCACGTTAGAGGCAGCCATCTTCTTCATCGCTGCGTAAATAATTAGCACACCTGCGACATTCATTGACGAAACCTCTGACCTTCATGCCCGAGAACATAACTATGTAATGATATAGGTCAGCCATCCGAGCTACACAGGATGACGCTAACACCTACAGTTGACGAGAATACAAGCCTTCATCGATCGCAGCCTCGTCAACATCCATCTTTGCTGCTAAATTTGCTGCATTTGCCATGATTAATATGAGTGTATGAGATAGAAGGGAGGTAGTGGTAGAAGATAAGATCGCGGTTACAGCAGCTCAGGGTACTAATAATGCAAGGCTTGCCGATGACTAAGCGCGGCAGTTGATGAGCAGCTTAGTCAGCGGATGGTCGGTCTGACCAAGCTCCCCGCATGTAGATCGCTCGGAGCCTCGGACTGCATGGTTTCATTCAAACCAGGGTCTAAGGACCCTCTTACAGGTTCTGTGCAAGCTGTACAACTTGGGCTCTGTACACTACTGGGCAGAGCTGTAAAGACTCAGGGAGACATAGACACTGTTTTTCTGATTGAGCTGCTTCTAATCGTACTACCTGCCTTGGGGTTCTGATCCAGAATGCACCACACAAACGCCAAAAATATCGAAGCCGCCATGCTGTACATCGAGAAAGCTGGGAAATCCACTCGCTTGAACTAGCTCGAGGAATTTAAGGGATTGTCGCCAAAAGAAAATGAACAGACGCTACGGGCGGTGATGCAACAATACTGAAAAGCTAGTGGTACGACGATCGTCAGCCACGCCCAAACATATTTCGCTAACTATTAGTAACAAAGCACAAAATCGCCAGACATCATTCATTGGCACGAGTGAGAATAATAACGGAGGAACATAACACTGTTACACGGAAATAATAGTAGTCAAGGTTTCCACACTTCGGCTCCCTAGAGCCATTCTGCGCAAGATGGTCAACATTGACTGAGGTATAAGGAAGGTGCATATCTTTAGACCGGCGGAGTCGCTGTTGAATTTGTCAAGGTCTGTGTTGTTTTGAAGTTCTGTGTTGCCAAAAAGTAGTGTACCTGTAGTTTCATGATGATCCCTTGGAAAGGCATGGTTTGCTTGGAAGCACTTGCGACCATCCAGCGGGAAGAGTGCCAATGGAAGAGCCCGGATGGCGACCCAATGAGAGTTTGCCGATGGCAACAGTAGCGGAATTAGTACCTGTACACATTTTCCACTAATTCGTTGTGGTGTAGATCACTTGAATTATGACACTCAATCATAGCACCACCATACAAACTATGGTACAGCCATACCTGGGTACCTGAGAGAAGATTATCAAGCGTAAAGATCTCGGCTGCGAGACTCATCGGTCAAACGCATCTAGAGGTCAAAGAGTGGAACTTTTTGGAGAGACCTTAATCCAAGACACCATCGATGATGCGCTCAAGCTGTAGCGCTCGGCATCACTCGGATTATCTCTCCCATATCGTAGGCTACGATTACTCAGAGAAACATCGCCAGGACTCGATGTCAAGCGCCCCAGGATAGTAATGCCATCGGCAGACCAGTCACCACCATGCTTCAAGAAATACGACGCTTGTGTGGCACCGGTTGACGACTCTGGGTGAGAAAAATGGTAACCACCACGAATGAGGCCAGCATTTGTTGCGCCGGTGTATTGAGAGCTGAAGTAGGTGGTATCTGTCCATCAGATATCTTCGACAAAGTCATAATACTAGAAACGACCAACGTGTTCCATCAGTCGCTTTGATGTGGGCAGACGAGGTGCCTATGAGTTTCAAAGTGCTCCAATTGACGTTACTCTGATAACTTACGACGTCGATCCCAAGAAGATCTGAGCGTTTCGTGATGGTAGGCTCAGCAAGAGCAGCAGTCATACAGAGAAAGAGCGAGACAAGTTTCATGGTTTGATGGATCGAATAGTACGAGGAGTGCCTCCAGGGCTGACGTTTGCACTGTTCTGGAGAGCGTCAGTCACCACATCTCCGGGACATTGTTGGGCCAAATTGGTTGATGCCAAGAGAGTGAACCTATGCTGCATTCTAACTGTGATACTGTGACAAGGCAGGAAAACAATGGTGCTGTTGAGCCTTCTGGTGCCTCATTAATAAAGATATTCGGTGGACAACTTATGCGCCATATACGAAGATCCGCTGTGCGCGGTGGGTCTTTGGAAATGAAATGCGTGAAAGGAAGTAATAGTATGCTGATCGTCAGCATTCGTCCATTCTACAATAAGCGGTTATCAAAGGCAAGAGTCGTGCCATATACACCGTAGAGATTATGGTGTGCTGGCACGAAAGTACATACCTATAATATGTCACTGATTTAAATGTAACTTTCCGTAAAAATACTTACTTGATCATATGTCATATGGGATGCATGATTATCCGATGTGAGAAGTAGTACTAATACCACTTCAAAGTTTATCATGTCACTAGTGCAGTGCACTGGCATCGTGGCACCAGCTTCTTTATAGCTGGTGCCGCAAGGCTGGTGGTTCAACAGAAGTTGACAGGTGGCCCTGGTGGTGCATGCTTGAACATGGATTAAGTTGAGGCGCTGCCTACAACGTCCTGTATCTGTGTCACGGTCGTATTAACCAAGAGCCTGTCAAACTGACTTGGTCAGCTGTGGCCGTGAACCCTTGATTCATAGGGTCACAGCTTGCACAATGACCTTGTGGCACTGGCTCGGAGGCACCTGCACTTCAGGTCCTTCAACAGAGCGTGGCCACGGTGACAAGGTGGCACGTGTCATTGGCCCAGCACTGCGAACGCGTACGGAGGAAACGCAACTAATATTATTAGTACTCCCGAATTGGGTCTTTACATGATCAAGTGGTTCATTCTGACCAAAGTTGCCCAGGCGAAAATCTGAATCCAAATCCTGTAAATTCGCCCGATTGCAGTAGTACTGCATTGCGATGCAACTACAATGCAATGTGGTAACAAGCAAGGATGACAGTAGTGGAGCTAACTACATGCACTGCAATGTTCAAGGCAATGGGATGAAGAATGGAAAGCCAACATGCGGAAGGGAGATACAAATGCGAAAAAGAGACAGTAACCTTCAGCCCTATATTCACTAGAAGACAAATTCCATATTGGCCGAAGCCAGCGCGCTGGCGCTGAACTTGACCATAGGTCGAGGCGGCAAATGCTGCAGACTGGCTGAGACATTGATCTAGACATGTCCCACCACAACAAACCATAGACAACGGAGAGGACGAAGCGCACTGAGGCGATCGGAAAGTGAGGGGAGGAATGCGAGCCGAGACTAGTTTCATCCAAGAGTTGTAGGGCCATAGCGACCTACAGTATGGGCCAAACGCGCACCAATGGTACTCAAAGGACCACCAACCGCAGCGCCCCAGGACCTCATCCCAGTAGCCTTGCCTTGGGTGATCATTTCAAGTAAATCAAGCGCCGTTGTGGCCTGCCTCAAATCAGGAGCAAAGGTTTGACTGCCTGGGGCAATACCCATTGCGCGAGGGTTCTTGTTGACGATGGGATCTGCCGCCGGACACCAGTCATTTGGGTCCGGCAGACAACTCAGGGGCTTCACTGGAATAGGCGCGTGGATAACTGGAGGTTCCTCGCGGGGAGCGGCCACAGATTTCTTCTTCCGCCCTTGGTACCGAAGGAAAGCCGTATTGATGTCTGTGGACTTATTGGCAGCAAGCAGATCATCCAGAACGTGATGGACGATGAGACTGTTGCTGTCCGAAAGATGGGTAGAACAAGTACGGAGGCGAAGCGTAAAGATAGGCAATGCACCCATTGGAATGTTCCCCAGGTAACCGAGAGAGTTCAGGGCAGTCATCTCAACGTTATTGAGGATGGTGGAAGGGATTGCAGTTTTGCGTTCCCTAATGCGGACTTTAGTGATGAATTGTTGGATACCACGACAAACGCACCATAGCTTCGCGGAGAGGCAAGTGTCATTGACTGACTTGTCGGCGAGCCTTGCGGCAACAATGAATGCACAGAACAAGAGATCCTCCAAAGTTGCAAACCCGACGCAGTGGAGGTGATTGAATATCGACACTCCGAGAAAATCGTCTTTGTGGTTCTCCATCGTAATAATCTTGGAGATGTACCATAAAGCATGAATAACCACTACTTGAGGGTTGCTAACACATTCAAGGATGGGCCGACATCGAGGGGCAATTACAGAAGTCATGTACGTGCGTCCATGAATTTGCCTAATCATTGCATGAATAACCAAGGAAAATGTCTTGAGAAGAACGACTTACGGGTCCGGGAAAAAATCCTCTGCACCGGCTTGAATGGCCAATGAGTACATGAAATGCGCCGAGAGGTAAGAGAACGCATATGCAATGCCTTTGAGTTCGAGGCTCTTGGGCGTTACAGAAGGGATAGCACAGCTACCCTGAAGTTCAGGAATGGTGGCGGGAGGTGTGACACTGGCGACGCGATCAAACCCACGCTGTGCGAGAAGGACCTCTGCGCCACTTCTGTCTCCTATGACTCCAAAGGCAGCAATCTGAGAGCCACCGCGAAGACGAGTGAGTGAAGAAAGAGGAATGTCATAACCGAGGCCGGGAGGGACTACGGGTACAGACTTCCTCGCGGCGGTACCATCGCACAAATCGCGTGTGTGAGTGGTCGCAGACGGCCGCTGAGAAGGGATGACCATGTCGCTGAGCGAGTTCGAGGCCACGCTCCCAGAGGAGGCGCTCACGGAGCTGCCTGGTGCGACTCTCGAAAAACTGGGTGCAGCGAGAGGGATAAGACATTGCTTTTCTAGCTCCGTTATGAACGTGCACGCCGTTGCATCGTGTGCCAGTAGGTATGCCGCAGTTGCTTGCACGAGGTGAGCGTTATCATCAACGCAGGAACGTGTGTTGCGTGAACGGGCAAAGGGGTCTTCCATGCCTGTAGTACCAAGCGCTCTTTGATCCGAGACCTTAGCACCGCTAATCATCTTATTTCGCATATCGAAGATAGGTTGTGCGAGAGTGTCTGCGTCAGGAGAGCACGCCCATAAGGGTTTCCTGAAGTATGGAGTATGCGCAGGTGGGCACTGCGTAGAGCGTCCTGAAGCGAGAGAATCTCTGATAGCAAACATTATGCTGCATGCAGTAATGGTAATGTGGAAGTTGATGAACAGAGAAACCGAGGAAAATGCAGGGTCCCTTTTGTACCGCGCCCCCTCCCGAAAGGATGCCAACAAATGCGGCGTGGATGTTCACAAGGTTCCTGAAGCGGCTTTGACCTCGGGATTGTGCTTGTGGCGCTCTCGACAACACTGTGTACAAAGCCAAAGCGAGGCGTCCTCAACGCCGCCACGACGCTGTGGAAGAAAAGTAAGACAATGGGATTGCGGATTGACGATTTCACACACTGGAATCGCAGCGACGAACCGCGTCGGGACAAAGACAGTTAAAGTGGCGACAAGACCGCCCGAGAGCCAACAACTAGATTGACCTTCCATTATTTCATGTTACACAAGTTTGCTCTGTCCAAAAATAGAATGTTGTCAAGAAACACGTTTATATCAACTCCGCGAGCAAGGTTGTTTGTTGAAATGGCTGTGACCACGCAGATAGTTCACAAAGGCTGGTTGTTTCGAAGAACTTGCCCTTCAAAGACTATTTGAGTGGCTAATTCAGAGTCGGCAGAGCAACATAAACGAATAACATTACATGAGAAAACCGCAGGAATGATACATATGTCATACTACATGCTTGGAATCGTTTACTTCCGATAGAACTGTGGCAGTAAATCAGCGCTGTATACGGGGAATAGCTATGGAAGATCATACATTACGACGGAAATTGAACCAAAGCGATAGACACCCTCTATCGAAGCTGCTTCGGAAACCCCTGCCAGCACGATCAAGTAATGCCGTAAAAGAGCCATGGAAGGCTGCTCACCTTTTATGTGAAAACTCCCACTCCCGGTTGACGATCCTGAAAGCAATGTCTTCATATGGAGGCCCAGCGCTGAAATGCAGCAGCACGGTATCCTCATTCCCGGGTTCCCTGACAATTTTGTACGTAGGTGCTTTTGATTTATCAATCAGATCCGGATAAAAGATGTTAAACTGAAGCATAGATGTGGTGTGAGTTGCGGGCAGTGATGGGGTACATCGTTACGTACTTTATAGCCCTGAACGACCTTCGGAGGTGGGTTATCGACACTGATCAATTGTCAGGGCATGGTCCAGAAGAAGTAATACAGCATGAAGAACGCACTCGTAGTGAGTCTGATTGTACTTATTCCACTCGTAGCCAGTGTGCACGCGGTTGAAGTATCTGGGTTTCCGAGGTCGGTACTTGTCCTCCCAGTTGTATGACGTAGGATTTGCAATGTTCTCCTCAAGGTTGAAGAGCTCCTCCTCCTCGTCAAGTTCTCTCTCCGCCTCAGCCCTGTACAAAGCTTCAGAAGCGAGATCAGCACCACTCGCTACTTCTGGAGCTTCGACTTCGATCATAGGTTGAGAAGCCTTGGGCACGTAGCGTGAGGCAGTGACCGCACGGCGTTGTCTCAACTATCCAACAAGTAAGCGGGATTTTAACCAAAACGCGAAAAGTATGCCTACCAAAGCACGAAGGTCGTCAAGTTCTGTAACAATATCTATCTCACGCTCATCCTGCGCGAATTTTGTGATATCTGTCAGCGGTGGACTCATGGACCTATCGTAGGGTTCTGTCGGCTCCTGGGTGTCTGTTTCTGCTGTAGTTGCAGGTGTAACATGAATGTCCTTAAGACCCTGAGCTGCCGATCGAGCAACACCAGCAAGAAGCTCCTCTTGTGCTTGCAAAGCCTCATCGCGCTGGCGCTTCCGTAACTGCTCAAGGCGATTGCGAACAACAACTTCGTGCAAGCTTTTCAGCTTAGCCTATCACGGAAGAGTCAGTTGCAGTGTCATACTTCAATGGAGAAGGAGACATGCCTTTGCTTTCCAAACCAACAGCTTCTTGAGGAGCCCCTCCCAATAGTCCGTGTCGACAGGTTCACCGCTTGCAAGCTTTGCCTGTATTTGCTTTTGAAGCGTCGCAAGATGCTCGTAACTTTTACCAGACAGAAGCGCTGTGATTTCTGCTTCGACGGCTGCTGCGGCTTCTAACCCCATGCGTTCATTGGCTTTGATTCTGTCGATGCAATCTTGGCAGACTACCATCATATTCTAAGGAACATACTTAGCTGATGCAAAAAGAGCAGAAATAATCCGCATACCGTCCAGAAGTCAATGTTCACTTCAGACGTCTCGAGTGAGAGATAACGTTCAATATCGTCATGAAGTTCGTCGATTTGGTCAGGTGAAAGATTCTGCATGGCCAGTGAGTCGCGTCACCTTTGAGGTCAGAGGTCAAATATACGTACATCGAGAATGTTGTATGGTTCATCGAGGTCGATTTCAAGCCCAGAATCGTCCTCACTGTCTCCTTCGCCAAGTGGATGTGCATACTTCAGGTTCAAGGCCAAGAAGTCTATAGCTTTTGCCCTCTTCTCCCTTATGCGAATAGCAGCCCGACTTCGTTCCTGTTCCAGCTGAAATTCTCCATCCTTTGATATCCATTCCGACATCTGAACAGACTCTGCCATTCTTGCCATACGTAATTCTTCCTCCTCCCGAAGGCGCTGCTCCGCTTCCCGCTCAGCCCTGCGTCTGTTTAACCTTTCGAGCTCCTCCTTAGCCTCTTGCCTTCGAATTGCGTCCTTACGCTGTGCCTCCGCAAGGGTATAACCTTGCTTACGTTCTTGCTCATTTTTCTTGTGCCAGCGGAACTGCTGCCCGAGGTTAACATCGTGGAAGGGATTATCCGTTGCGCTGTAGACGCTGAGTTCGGCAACCTGGCGAGCTTCTTCCTCTTCCTTCATGCGCATTTTCTCTGCTTTGCGGGCCCTGCGTTCCTCGGATTTGTCGCGCTTGGGTCTGCTTCAGGGTTAATGAACATCGACGCGAATGGGAGAGCGATACACACTTTTTATCCTTGCGCTCTTCACCTCTGTCTCTGCTACCACTTCGCTCTCTTCGTCTGCGTGGGCGGTCATCCCCGTCCCGATCCCTGCTCCGGCTGCGTCGCCGCTTCCTGTACTCATCTGGGGTGACCTTTCTTGAAAAGCGCTTGTCGTCTTTGGGGTGGTCTCTGACTCTTTCTCGGTCTGCGTTTGAAGGGTTCTTGTAACTATCCCGGTCATGATCATATGAGCTGGAGCGGTGACGGCCCATGTTTGCTAAGTTGAAGTTGCTAGTCAGGTCAGTCCTGTCTTCGACTCCAAGGACGTTATTTGACATTGTTTACTCAGACCTGATACAGTTAGGCTACTGAATGTATGTTCAATTCTATGTTTGAACTTTCCTCCATTCCTCTGTAGGCCTTAGCCAAGCTGTAATAGTAGCGGACGCAAGCGTTGAACGTTGAATATTAGGAATCATGTTGTTGAGGCTCTCGCACACCTGGCGAATTCGCTCCTTCCGTGTTCTCTCCCGCAACCTCCAGACGCAAGCGCAATACGAGTATCCCCCACGGGACGATCAGGACAGCGGTTCATTTCTGCCACGATCTGGGCTTGCGACTCCACGGCAGGTAACAGCCCCTCCCCGCGGTGAGAACAGGTATAGAGACTCATGGTTTGTCACTGGCAGCTTGTACGTTACCTCGATGAATATGTAATTGGCCAGGAGAACGCCAAGAAGGTGCTTTCCGTTGCGTGAGCATCCATATGTATTACTCTGTAGCATGTAAAACTGAGGCAGTGGGCAGTGTATTCAACCACTACACTCGTGTTCGGGCAAATCTTTCTGCATTTGATGGTGAGAGTGGTATAGACCCATGGGCCGAATCAGGTGCAGACGATGGTGTGTACTACTTAAAACATGTTTGCGGTCCAGAACGATACTAATGAACTCAGCGCACCCGGCTGTGTCACCAGCACAATTACATCCTCACCCCCAGCGTCTCCTCCCGCCTCAATTACCCCTCCAACCTCGACAACCAGTCTCGTTATTCGAGAAAAGCAACGTACTAGTGATGTATGCAATAATCCTTCACACATGTGAAGTATGCCGTGCTCACGCAAGTCATTGATTGCTACAGAGGACCAACAGGATCGGGCAAGACGTTGCTCGCACGTACACTCGCACGCGTACTTGACGTCCCATTTTCCGTCAGTGACGCGACATCTTTCACGCAGGTGCGATCATTTATACTGCGATTTCGAGCCTTTGACACCTTACCATGATTAATAGGCCGGTTGTGAGTACTTCAGCTCCCCGCCTGAAGGTTGACTAATATCTCTGCAGATGTAGGAGAAGACGTTGACATGTGCGTACAACGATTGGTACGCGTATAAACTCCGAGGGCATATGGAGAGTCTCATTCTGTACACCTAGCTGCAAGCAGCCAATTGGGACCCGTACCGCGCAAGGTATCTTTTCCCTCTCATTTCTATAGCGTTTGTACATCGCTTCAGCTCTTTTTGTCGTTGTCTATTCAGCCTTCGAAAACTCGGCTTATGTTTTGCAGTACAGGTATCGTCTACATTGATGAAGTCGATAAGATTGCACGAAAATCCTCATCTTCAACTGAGAGTTCACGAGATGTTGGTGGGGAGGGAGTGCAACAAGCTCTTTTGCGAATGATGGAGGGTTCCGTTGTCACCGTGCAAGGGAAGCCAGCAGCCTTGGACCCACCAACGCCCGTGGGGCGAGGTAGGGGCACGCCAGCTACTGCACAGCGTAAGTCTCAGAAAATACGGTGCGAGTGAGATGTTCTAATGTGTCAAACAGAGAGACCTGATACGTATCATATTGATACTTCAAACGTGCTCTTTATCCTCAGCGGTGCGTTCGTGGGACTTGATACCGTTGTGAAGCGACGAGTGAGCAAAGGAGTATGTTCTCTGATTCCTCCTTTTATTTCTAAGTCTTGCGTACTGACTATTCTGCATTTGTAGTCTATTGGTTTCACTGCAACAATTGCACCTAAGGAGGAAGACTCAGATAGCAGAGGTTTCATGCCATTCTTTACATCGAACCGCCGATCGTCCGAGAACTTGCTAGAGATGATTGAACCCGCTGGTAAGCCTGGTTATACCAACATCCCCTCCAAAGGCTAACGATGTACTTTCAGATCTGGTGAAATATGGGTAAAACTCTTGTCGTGCTTTGGCAAAAATTTCAATTCATTTTACTTGCATAGCTTCATTCCCGAATTTATATCTCGCCTCCCAACTATAACTACCCTATCCCCGCTAAGCACGCAGGATCTGCGACGCATTCTGACTGATGTCCGTGGGTCGCTTATCAGCCAGTACACTGCGCTTTTCGGGTACTCTGGAGTGGAGATTCGTTTTACAACAGTCGCGATTCGCCAAATATGCTTACGAGCCGTGGAACGAGGTGGAGGGGCGAGAGGGCTGAGGGGAATCATGGTAACGTGTTTATATGAGAAAGCCGTCGGTTTGTTGATTAAATACCGTAGGAGTCATTGCTGTTGGATGCAATGTATGAAGTTCCGTGAGTTCTCAAATCTTTTATTCTCAAACGATTTCATTGATTAATTTCTGACCTCCAGGGGATCGGTGCGATGCTTCTTTTCCGTTACCACTGCTCACGTTAACGGTGTTTAAGAATGTTCGTTATGTGCTGATCACGGAAGATGTGGTGCTGGGCAAGTCACCGGCTCTTTACTGGATGCGTGGGGACGGCTCGGCGTTTTGGGGGGCCTGGGCGGACGAGGAACAGCGAGCGGAGAGGAATCAGGTGTAGATGCGTGTATCCGGTGCAGTGGATGGACATTGGGATTCGATGGTGAGAGCTTTGCATACCTCTCATGGAATGTATTGTTGTGTATGTATCATTATAACCATAGGATGCAGGATTCATCTCAGAGCAGCTTCAAATCTCGATGTTGCGAGAATGAGTGTAAGGTTACAGGATGAAGATGACGGTGAAGATGCACATTGAAAAGAAGGTGGGAAACCACCTCCTTCGTGAACCGAGCTCTTTCAAGTACGTCGAATGTGTTTTGTAAGGCAGTGGTAGGTAAGTGGTCTACATTACTTGGTGAAATGGAAAGGCAGCGAGCGGTGGTGTCGCGGAGGTACTCGTGAAAACATTTAGAAGAGATAGAGATAGAGCACATCACTCTTCCTTCTTCTCTTCGGCGGATTCCCTTTTCTCCTCCTCTGTCTTCTCGGATTCTTCTTTCTTCTCGGATTCCTCTTCCTTCTCGGCCTCCTTCTCTAATCCTTCCGCAGCCGACTCCTCAGAAGGTTTGTTCTCCTCAACAGATGCGCCGCTGCCGTTTATTTTCTGTGTGAGTTCAAATTGCCGCTTGAACTCGTTTGCAATTTCAGGGCTTCCGAAGCGGATAGCAAGAGTTTCAGCGGTGGGGGGGTCTTCAGTGTAGTCAGCAGCAACCTTCCAGACCCAGCTCCGGTCAGAGCCAATATTGGGCTGAAGGCGCATTTCTGCAGAAACTTTTGTCCACAACGTTAGCAGCATCAGGGGGAACAAAACATGAGACTAACTGTGGTGGTTGGCGCAAACCTTGAGCGTCTTGTCGCGTCTCATTACCAGACGGACCTTTTTCGTCTCTTTGTGCTGAAGGAGTTTCACATCGCCGGTGCCGCGTTCTTTCCACTGGTTCAGGCCATTGTCGAAGCGGAAGAGTTTCGCTCGCCTAGATAGGCGTTAAATGATCAGTGCCTGGGTCGAGGGGATATTAAAGCATACATCTTGTAGAGAATATCCTCGTCTTCCTCGTAGGTCTTCACTTCCACTTGTTCCGTGAGCTTAATTACAGGCTCAAAATGAGGATCAATCTCCTCGCCCTCGGGCTGATCACATCGTGCCACACAGTGCAGTTCGTCAGTAGTGAAACATGCCGGCTTGGTATCGTTGAAGAGACTCACCTTTGGCGCAAGTGCAGCTGAAGGTTCTGCCATTGTATTTAATTCTTAGTGTGTCTAGGGAATCTGATGGTGAGCAGACAGAAAGATTGAGAGAGTGATTATGAGCAAGATCACAAAGAATGCACACTGAAGACACTGATTTGATTTCTTATCGGGACCCCAAATACTCTCATAATTACCAGGTGTCAGGGGATTGATTATTTTCCCAATTTGGACTGGGCTTTTTCGACACACGCACTCGCTCAAACCATGACTTTCAAAATGACATTACTGTCGTGGCGACATACGCCATGGCTGTTCCTCTCAATACTGTCTCTCCTTTCCCTCACCTCTGCTCATATGATTGAGGTCGGGGCCTCCAGAAAAGAATGCTTCTTTGAGGACTTGCACGAACATGACCAAATGACAGTCACATACCAAGTTGGAGAGGGTGGGCACCTCGATATTGACTTCTGGGTACGCCTATCATATCAATATAGGGTAGTGACCTTACACACATCGCATAGTTAACGGACCCAGAAAACAATATCATTGCTAAGCACATTCGTGAAAGCACCGGCACAACGTCCATTACAGCTGAGAAGGATGGCCGTTACGAGTACTGCTTTTCTAACCAGATGAGCACAGTGGCAGACAAGATGGTTAGGTGCGCCTCTCTTCCCACTGACCTTATCTGTACTTAATGTGGCGCGCTTAGCTTCAACGTTCATGGTATCATATACGTGCCCGAAGATGGTGAGTAGCGTTCGCTACTTGTCAGTCTGCGCTGACTTTCGCTTCTCTTACAGCAGATATAACCGCTCCTGTTGAACGCGAGATCCGCTCCCTAGCAATAGGTCTCATGTCCGTCAAAGACGAGCAAGAATACATCGTCGTCCGTGAGCGCAGGCATCGCGACACAGCAGAAAGCACTTGCGACCGCGTGAAGTGGTGGTCTGTGTTCCAAGCACTTGTACTGTTTGCGGTAGTTGGGTGGCAGGTTTATTACCTTAAGGTGTGTCGTAGTTTTACATTGGCTGGCGTTCATATGCTAATTGATCAACGTAGAGCTTCTTTGAAGTAAAGCGCGTTATATAGTGTATGGACTATGAAATATGATGCGTTCACTTCTCATTTCATCTGGTCTCGTCACTCAAGATCCATGATATTGAATACCGAAGGCAAGCCACGTTATGTCTAGTGTTCAGGTTCTCGGAGCCCCAGAAAGATACAAGCGTTAAGTGACAGCCGCATAATACATCCCATGACTTCCGAGTTGGTGTCCTTGTGGCGAGAAGCTACCAGCAGGGACCTTAGTAGGTATGGGTCCGTCGTGACTTTCCCTTACTCCTAGCCTAGCCTCTACTAGCAGTCCCACATTGTTGATATGCAGCGTACACAAATGTTTACTTGATGACTTTTCTACAGATGAACTGCCTAGTCCCCGCATTGCTGCCCACAAACAGGTAGCTGCACAGATCTATAGACAGAGTTTCAGTGTTGGATCCGGCGATTAAAGTTTACTGGTGCGAGCTCGACAACTTAGTAATATTGCATCAACTCGGTAAAAGCGGTACATTCATTACAGGAAGAGTAAGAGGCACAAGAGACCTCCTTGTAACATGACTTGCTAAAATCACTGACTCTACTCATGCGTTACTCTTATGTCTTCTTTGTCGCCACTTTGTGGACTGTGATTCATGCTATGTGACTGCCTTTTGTCTTGTTTTGGTGTATCTCGTATACTTGTAATATTGTATTTAACAGTCTGCCATCGACACCACCTGAATTCCTTGCCTATCTCTATAATATAAGAGCCCAAGCTCTGTTCCCGCGGAATTCGCTTGCTGTCCTTTTTACATAACCAAAGTTGAAAGTTCAATGCACTGCTAGTTATAAAACTTAATGCCATCACCATCATTCTTATTTACCGATTGCCATCTTTTGTTGGAAATATTCACGCCGCATTGCAAGTCTATTTCACTTTGTTCGTTACTCGCTAATTTTCTTCATTGTTCCCTACGTACGAACCACGACTCATTTTACATCACCGCCTAATGTCGCTAGTATATAGTCTACGTTTTTCACTACGACGCACCTCAGTCTCTTTACCAAGACTGAGGTGAGCTATACTCGTTATGATGCACGATATACATACTGACTCGTATTACCGTAGTCGTTTGTTTCTAGGTACTTAGCATCATATTAATGAGTCTCTTTACCAAGACTGAGTCGTTTGTTTCTAGGCCGCTGCCTTCGTCGTCCGTCGCCCGTCCTATTTACAACATCTTTCACTGCAGATTAATATTATGACGTTGGTTCGCATCGATGGGAGGTATAGCCTGAGAGAGAAAGTTGGATCAGGCTCATATGGTACGTTACAAACCGATTATAATGGATCAGATCATCTCTAACTCTCGCAAAAGGTGAAGTCTACCGTGCAATCGACCTTGTGTATGGCAACAATGTTGCAGTAAAGATTGAGCCTGAAAGCATCATTCCTTCTGTCTTGCAGCATGAACACCATGTTCTCCATCAGCTCAATGGTGTAAATGGTATCCCTAGGGTGCATTGGTTTGGGGATGAAGCTGGATACAATGCTCTTATCCTTGATTTTCTTGGCCCCTCGCTAGAGGATGTGTTCAATTCCTGTGACCGCTCTTTCAGCCTCAGTACTATTGCATTGATCGCGGATCAATTGGTGAGTCTTTCTAATAATACTTTCACTCGCATTGTGTAATGACGTGTGCTGTCCAGATTTGTCGCCTTGAGCACATTCATACTCGTAACTTCATTCACAGGGACTTGAAGCCCAGAAATGTATTAGTTGGCGTCGGACAAAATGTCCACACCATCTACCTGGTTGATTTTAGCATCTCCAAGCAGTACAGAAATCCAAACACGTATATCCACATTATGCCTGGCCATACAACTTCTTTTATCGGTACCCCTGCCTTTGCCTCCATCAATAGCCATCTTGGACTCGAGTTGGGACGACGCGATGATCTTGAGTCGCTCGTATATTTATTAATATATCTTGTCCGTGGAAGTCTCCCATGGATGGACCGTGAAATTACGAGTGACAGCATGGTCCTCGACATGAAACGCGATATGGATGCGCTGTGTTGTGGGCTTCCCTGCGAGTTTCGCCACATGCTCGATTACCTCCATGGCCTTGCATTCCATGCTAAACCGAACTATGACCACCTTCGAGCGCTGGTTCAAAAACTTCGTTCTGGCTCATCCGAGGCAGAAGATGCATTACCAGACTGGATTTCTAAAGTCAAATTAGAAACAACTGCGCTGTATCAACTGGATACGACAAGAGCTGCATCACGGAATATGGAACCATGCTCGCCGTTGTAAGTTTTCTTCTACCATCTTGTTTTTTTTTGACGACTGAATTATGAATTAGCAACCCTTGAAGGGGCGGGACACCAGCTACAGTTCGTAGTATGCTATGGGTTTTTCTCTGTTTCTATCGTGCTGGAACTGGCGCATAATTCGATATTCAGTTTGATGATGGAACGTGCAAGAGAATTTCGGGTTCGGAGTTGTACTTCTCAAAAGTTTTCAATGAACCGTCAAATGACAAGGTCAATAGTAAAGACAACGGACTAGCATGTGTACATAGATCAAAGTGGAGTAACATCGGGTAAGTAGCATGCGAGATGTGCCAGTGCAATACATATGGTCTCCATAATGAATGAGAAGACGAGTATAACGAGACACAGAGACAGTCGGTATGATGTAATGTAGGCATAGTGGAATCGTAATATCAAGTGACACTGTAATTCACAGAGGATGTTGAAGGGAAATACACGAGAGGCGCTTGCCTCATCAAATGAACAGAAAACAATAGTCACTCATCTCCATGTAGGCTTTGAATACCCCCTCATGCTCGAATCAGGCCTTGAATCGGGCCTCGGGCTTGAATCAGGCAGAACGCTCGATTCCGCAAAGATGCTAGCATTCGCATCGCTGCCAGGTGCCGTGAGGGTTGACGTTACATTCTGTCCCTTCACGCGCAACAACCTTGATGGATTGGCAAGCAGTGAAAATCTCCTTGGCCTCTTCGCAGGCGAACGCCCGATCATTTCTACCCTCCTGGGCGCATCCGTAGGTTCATGCAAGGGATCATCAGGCAGCTGGAGAATGCTGGATCGTCTCTTGGCCTTCTCGCTGCGCGTGGGACCAATGTTCGACCGTCGACGAGAGTTCTTGGATTGCGCTGTTGTACGTGGAGTTGATATAGGAATGCGTCGTGTCGGGCTGTCATCGCGATCCCGGTATTTTGGAATGTGCAGGGCCTCCACATGTTCCCTGTTCATGCTGCGGTTTGAGAGTGGTGGGCCACGCCGTGTCGGCGAGCCTTCGTCTGCCTCTTCAAGACAGCCAAGGGATAGCGCGCCTTTCGCTTTCAGGAAGCTCGGATCAAGGCGACTTGCTCGAGGGCGCTTGCTCGTGCTTGAGTGATGGCTCATGGAAGAATTAAACCTTGCCGATGATGAAGATGTTGCAGAAGCCATGATCGTGACGTTGCTCAGGTTGAGACTGTCGTCTGTGCGCTCATCTTCCCACTCGCTTTCGGACCCAGCCACAGATTGGCTACGACCATTGAAGCATCCACTGTTATCGCTTGGCGGAACGAACAGAGTAGCAGGGGATGGGTTGCTTCCGCCATCATCTAATGCACCTTGACCGGCTTCATCTTTCCATTGTACAACCTTCTTCTCCTTTTCCTTGTCAGAGACGCGACGGTAGGGTTGACCGATACTGGAGCGAAGGGACCGTCGTGGAGACTTGTGCGTCCGCCGTGAAGGTGAATTATTGTAAGACATGGATTTTCTCGAACCTTTGGTGGGCTGAGGCGGCACCGCCGAGCTCGAAGGTACGCGGGTGAACGCATCAAGGGCACCTGTTCCCTGAGCACCATATGCCGCCGTTGTTTGTCCTACCAGGGCAGCAAAAGTGTCATCGTTTTTCTGCGCCGCTCTACGAAGTGCAGACGCCATTCCCTCCAAGCCGCCTTGCGCTTCCAGAGAACGTGCCGTCTCGCTTAGCACAACAGTACACCGTCCAACCATACCCAAGAGGCTGACAATCATCTCCGCTTGAGCGCGCACCGATTCTCGGACCGCATCACGCTCTGCCTCGGCTCGCACACGCTCGATCTCTGCCCTGCGCAAATGTGAGTCTAACTTGATATAGTTGATGTGTAGTTCCTCTAGCTTGTCGGATCGCCGCTCGGAGACTGCGCGCAATGTCGCCTCAAACATGTTGCAGGAGTTTCGTGATCGTGTGAGACGAGCAACTAGGGGGGAACTGGGAGTTATTACGGATTCCTCGAGTTGAGCGAGAGAATTGAGGAGGGCACGCTCAGCTTTGAGGTCCGAGGGGAGTGAAAAAGAGGATGAGCCCTTTGCATCGATCTGCGCAAGCCGAGACCGGATGATTGCGAGTTTCATCTCTGCTACCGATATCTTTCCAGCGCATGACGCGCCGTCGCATATGCTCGCCTGAGTCTGCTCCATCTTATCTCTCATATCTTTCATCGAGCGATCAACCTCAGCGGCAGCCTCCACCTTCTTGCGTTTGAGAATGCCATTTTCAAAGCTAACCTTGCCAGCAAGTTTTGCTTTGAGCTCGGCAACTTCGAGGTTGAGTCTATTGATGGCCTCAACGTATTGCCCTACGTGTCTGTCAACATTGACGACGTTCCGAGTGACAACTTTGGTTTTGATTTTAGTTGCCCGTTCGGCATAAACCAGGGTATTGTGCGTATCATCGAAGTGCTGCGAGGTAGGGGCAACACAGACGACCATGACGGTCTTGCAGTTCCCACCGAGTGAGAACTTCAGCAGACGGGTGAGTTTGCTGTTACGATAAGGTATGTGGCGGACAGCGCCGCCACTTTCGCACAGGGCATTAATGCAATTTCCGAGCGCGAGAAGTGACTTGTTGATGTTAGCACCCTCAACCATGCGCTGTCCCATATTGCTCGTCGCTGCGGCACGCTCACTACCAGCAAGATCGATGATGGAGAGCGTCGCCATCGTGCGCTGCTCAGTCAGAGAAGCCGTGCGAGGAGATTGAGTAACATTGACTTGAAGTACAGCATGTGACCGAGACGATGTTGCATTCGCATGTGTCGATGATTGTGTCCGCCGAGAGTTGCCTTGCAGGACGATCTGCTTGACTTCCTCGGCACTCGTGGGATGCAGCTCGACGAGGCCGATGACCTTGACGGATTTGTCTTCGCGGATCTGCAGACCGCCACGAGGAGTAGGGATGCCAGGCTCGGCGAGGAGATCTCTGATCTCTTCGTTGTAGATTTCGAGAAATGTAGCGACGACTTCTATCTTCCACTCATCTTTTCTATCATCGATGCGTTGAAAAAGCTCCGCCATTGTGAGGTAGATGATACCGGGATCTGCTTCGGTTCCGCTGATAGTGTGTGTTTTGCCGCAGCCTGTTGCCTATGCAGGGTCACCATCAAAAGCTACCCAACGCCTATTGAGAGAATTTCACATACACCGTACGCAAACACGGTAGCATTGTAACCATCCAAAAGACCATCTAGTAATGGCTTCGCGGTGGCTTCGTAAACATCAACCTGTCTCGCCTCACTGCCGAAGACCCGATCAAACATGAACCGTTTGTCCTTGTATCTCTTTGTTCCAGGGGGCATGAACCCGCGTTCGACAAACGCGCGGGCCTTATCTTGCTCCTCTGGGTCAAATGTGAGTATGCGGTCATCGACGATTTGCACGATGTCGCGAAGGGGTGCTGATTGAGTTACTGGTCTTCCTGGCGTTGCAAGAGTGCCGTCGCCACGGACTGTAGTATCATAAGAGGGCTCTGGAAGACGTACAGCCTCCCATGATGTGGGAGGTCTTACACGGACTGAGTGCATCATATTATGTTTGTGAGAAGCAGCTCATCAAAGAAGGAGCTCACCAGCAACAGTGATGGAGCCAGCGGCAACCATGGCTTCAAGTTGGTTTAACAGTTAGATCGTGTAGAGATGAAATCAATTGTGTGCAAAATATGTAAGCCTGACGTGACGAGTAAGGATGATTCGTAGCGTTGTGAAAGGAGCCGATTGTGGTGTGTTCAAAAATCAACCTTGACGCGTCAATATTACCGTCACATGACCGTAAGTCAAAGTGGTCCGGATTCGGAAACCCCTTGTAGTAAAACTACCATGAACCTCCTCACCGAGTAATAAGTTAGAGGTAGGATCAGTACAAACCAGGTATATGTCACCCGGTGCACTTGGGCGAGGCACCCATGCCGATCACGGACCATATGCCTGAATACTTCGTGGATGAACCAATAGTGGAGATGGCCCACAGATTATGGATTTTGGTAACGGACCGACGGTTTGTCACTTTGTTGCCTTCTCTTTGGTATTCTAACCATCAACTAACCCTTCGAATACCAGCTTCCGGTTGCAGGAAGGACATCCCCGAGTACCCTCACTTGGCTGGGCTCCTGAATTCATGTTCCACGATTCATCCAATGGTCAGGTCAAGGGTGAGTTGGGCTTGAGCCACTCGGCTAGTGATGTCTGGTCGATGGCATGCATGGTAATGTTCCGATTGAGTTGGGAATGGCGACTTGGTTGCCTCTTAGATATGCGAGATGGTGGTGTTCTACGGTATGGTATCACGATTATCGATGAAGCAATGAAACTTGTCGGTTGAACTCGGTTCATTACCAGAGCGATGGTAGTCGTACTGGAATCCGAGCCGAAGAGTTAAACGGTACAGTTATTATATCGGTAGTTAACGATGTCATAATTGATGTGCATTTGTTCAGGCAACTAAATGATAAATCCCGACGCAGGATGGCGAAGCATGTTAAGTGAAGACCACCGTGATGAACCCGACGAGAAACACCTCGCTTTGCTGGACTTACCGCATTCTGTGTTTAAGTTGGGCTGGTAGCCAATGGAGCGTCCTTCGGCGGCTGATTTACTTAAATATCCTTGGTTCACAGCCTAATCGTCGACTCGTTAGCTCACCTCCACGTCCCTGGGAATGTGGGAACAACCACTTCCTGTAATTTTGATGCATCGATCATTTGACTGACGAATGGTTAACGAGAATGGATAAATATATAAAAGGATACATCGAGACCTCCCGACTCTGACAACCCGTAATAAGTTATAATAGGTTATTGTAAACAACCTGAGGAATGTAAGCAATTCATGCGAACGAATTCGCATATTCCATTTTACCGAGATATTACGAACGCCCTCAATGATTGCGCTTACCTGCAGCATACTTATTCACAAAAGTACTATGTAGTAGACCGGTGGCAAGTAACCTTAATAGGACTACCGCCCACGACGCCTTTACTCCGTGGCTGGTTGGTTCAAAAATGATACAGCCAGCAACGCGTACGCTGAGATAATTTTGCTACTGGGTGCAAGACGGTGTAAAAAATGACTCCATCATCATCAATCCTGTGATGCTGCGATTGCTGCGGTCGTCCTCCACTCAATCATTTCCATCTATTATCTAACATAGAGTCTCCAAAAAGCATCTTCAGCTCATTTTGAGAAAGTGCCATGGCCCATGAGACGGGCGTTCTATTAGAGAAACTGTGTCCTTCTTAGTATGTATCACTCAACGGACACGGGTGGTGTTGAATGCCTGAACCACCTCCCCTTATAAGTTACGCTTCTCTTAACTCCTATGGGCGCTTTAGCAGAAGTGTATTGTGATTGTCCACGGAGTTGAGAATATATGCCTGCGACATAAATGGCAGCTCGAAAATCTGGGGTGGAAGGGTCCAGGGCATAAAATACTACGGAAGCACGGAAGCTTGTATCTCGGGCAGCGGTAGCTCGCAAGAGGATGCGGAATCAGTGCGAATATCGAATGGCGAAGACGTGCAAGCAGAGTTGGGCAATGACCATTGCCTTGTGGAACAAAGAAAAAGCACTGACTACTTATGTCTAAAAATTTACTGCTTTATACTCCATAGGTTGATAGACTGCGTAGGTCTTGAAGTTAGGTATGCTATGAAATACTCACGCGCGGGTCTGTGCCGCGCTACAGTTGATTTTTTTTGGCCCGTTTCGACCAAGTTAGACCCTAGGGACACGTCTACATGAAGTACTTCTCGTCGCATCTGCTTGGAAATATGTCCTTTACCATCGTGACTTGAACCGTGGCACAGGGTAATATCGCAAGCCCTTGAGCAGGTTCACAAGCGCGCAACGCCGGTTTCAAATCTGCGACCAATATGTCCAGCATGGCATCGCAGTCATTGCAACAATCTTCTAAGAACACAAGTTGTGGCGTGTTCATCTGTAGGCCATGACATGGTGCACTGTACAGTGTGATCGACCATACAGCAGAACATGATCACCCGTGGTAAGCGCTGGATCTGGCACTATGAAGGCATTACTTCGACGAGGTTCATTACTCGTTGACTGTGGCAGTCTGGATAGCTGCATGAACGGCGTTTACAAACGCATCAGCACCTTTTCGCGGGACACAGGGTGATCTAAGGATCTCCTTGCTCAGAAGATGTCATACCAGCTTCCGTACAGCAACTCACGCAGTCAACGGTGCATGTTCAAATTATTCTTCTCTAAACATGAGGCTCCTGGTTTGCATCGATGACATCACGCACACGTCGGTTGAGATAGCGTGGACAAGCCTCCGAGGCTACCCGAGGCGGATTTCATTCGTGGGTACTGGGCACGAGGATATCAGATGAGTCCTGTTAAGCTCCTTCCCGAGTGACTTTGATCCGGACAGCCGGAACGAAAGAGATGACTTGGACGAGCGTTATTAATGATTGGTATTGAGTATTAAATAAAAAGGGTCACCTGCCAGAACCTGTCGAGAGAACGCCCAAACGGTGGTTTGAGGCAGTACCGTCTCCGAGGGGCAGTGCAAGCTGTGACAGAAGTAGTACCCGCTGGTGAAGAGCAGTGTAACGTATATCATCGGGACTTCAGCGAATTGGCAACTGCACAGCGCCTACAGTGGTTTTTGAATGGCTTTACAATGTTAGAGAAGGTTAGAGCTGTGAGGCACGATCATGGGAGAAACCAACGTGACCATTTGCCCTGCCATGAAAGGATGAATAAAGGAGACCATGTCGAGATCATGATGTATAATTAACTTCTTCCTCACCGTTCCAAACGTTCTGGAGCTAGCTTGACGTGGCAAGTCGATTCCTTGTGGCAGCAGTCTCTATCGAAATGGTCGCGTTCCCCGGAGTTGATGGTAATGAGAGTCGGAGTCTTACTAGCTCAGGTCAGCCCATAATCATTGATTGCGCTTGTTCATCTAATTTGACCGTCAAACCAGAAGGTCTGCGATCTCCGGTACAGCATAATGACATAGACAAAGATATTAGCGAGACCATTTTATCGTATTACCAGTCTGCTGCGGCCGATGAAGCAATGTCAAGCGCCAGTCTAGGTCTGAGTTCAGGTCCTTCATCATACACCTTTGTTTCACCAACTGCATCTCATTCACGTTCAATCTCCTCAACATCTATCACGACCCAATTTTCAACTACTTCCTCCTCTGTTTACTCTGGCGACTCCTCAAACGCGACTTCTCCTCCTCCGAGCGCGTATAAACATTCTCAATCACGAACTGTCTTGCCACCTGGTTTGAACGGAGCGACGCGCCGCCCAAGCATACCGTCTGAAGGTGGCGCAGACAGACGACGCATGGCTGTTGTCGACATGGGTGCTCAAGACGGAGAAAGTCATTTTGGCAGCACTGGCGAAAACTCCAGTAATTACTCCAGCACAGACGGTTCTCCTTCGAGCAACTTACGTTCTCGACGTGGTATCGAGGCACAACTAGGTGGTCTCACCCTTGTTGCACCACCAGACGCGTCGCCACGAGCGTATATCAATTTTACTCCTCCAGTCACTGCACCTGTTCAGCCTCCGTCTGTACAACCACAATATTCCTCGAACTCTGCACCTTCTCACATACGCTCAATGTCAGAGGTCATCGCAGGTCATGGACGAAATACGGGGCACGTCCGTAAGGCATCGCGCGAGGTAGCTGTCGTCGGCACAACGGAACGTTCAATCAACCCATCAGACCCGCATGCACAGATCACGCCATCTCCAGTCACAGAAGCACTCAAGTCACCCATTTTCCAAATACCTCAACTCCGTTCACCTTCCCCTGGAACACCTGAGACATCTGATTCAGGGAGCTCGACTGCGCCCAAGAATAGACGGAGGAAAGACGCGCTCTTTCCTGGAGTAAGTCCAATTAAGGAGCTGAAGGAATCCCTATCTCCCGCAGCAAGTCCTGAACCTGCTGTGGTTACGCCATGCATAAGACAGAGCAAGGATATCGGCGATCGTGTAGCCGGTCCTGTGGTCATCAATGTTTTTCCTGATTCGCCCTCACCTGCCGCTAGGTCTCTAGTGAAGCCTTCTACTGGCTTGCCCGCCAACACTGACATGCCATCTCCACTCATACCTGCTGTAACTCCTTACCTGTACTATCAGCCTGGGCTGCATGCCAAAGCAGGACCACTGCCCCCTCCACCCATAGCTGTCTTTAGTATTGATCCCAGGGCGCCGCCACCTCCTAGACCACCTCGGCATTCGCCACTCAAGAGCAAGAGCGATATGGAAGCTGTGAAGCAAGCATTGGCTTTACCTCCATCTGTCACTGCGGCACTCAACGCGCGGACACCTCTGATAGAGCCCAAGGAAGAGCTGAGGGCGACCACAAGCACCAATTCCCCATCTCCAGAAGCAGAGAAAGAGACTGCTTTTATTTTGAGCACCAATCCAATGGGGTCGAGTCTTTCGCAGCCGGTCCTCCAACTGGAGGAGTCAAAGTCTAAGTGCGATTTTTTTTCTTGTGTTTACGCACCGTGTTAAATAATCATGCAGGTATGATGTCGGGGTCAAGAAGGAGGCAGAACTTCCACAGACGCCAGTCCATGTTCGCGAAGGCGCGTTCACTCCCTCACGTATCTGCACCTCCGACCCAAAGGCTCCAGTGTCTCCAGAGAAAACGGTCTCTCCTCTTCCCCGCCATGAGTCTTTCGACGACCTTGTTGCTTCAATTGGACATGCGATTGATGATATGGGCATTATGCGTTCATCTGACGTTCCTCCCCCGACAGTCCTTGAGCCCTTGCGGCAAAACGAGAGCCGGGGTTGCCAACCTGGTCTCGACATTCGTCGCATCTCCTTAACACCCACACCACCACTGGAGAGTGCTAAAAGTGAGAAGGGGCCCGACGTACTTCCACCCCTGCCCGCGAAGAACGAGCGTCAGTCTTTAGATTTGCGAGTTCGAAGCGCGCTGAGTATCAAGCGGTTCTCGTCTCTCCCTCGCCCGCCTTCGCGGATGTCGGCTAATCGGCTTTCCATTGGAAGTAAAAGGTCTTCAAGAACGCCGTCACCGTCCCAAGTGGGTCATCGAGGATCAAGAGTACTACCACCCGTAGAGAAAGTCAAGTCTGCAAACCCACCAGCTATGCATTTCGCGGATGTTATCGTGAAGAAAAGCGCCCTCGATCGGTCATTGGGATATGCGCAGAAGATTAATGAGCTCTACACGTGTGACAGTGGATTGGAGGAGTGGGTTGTGGAGACGAGGTATAAAGGTAAGAGCTCCACTACCCTTTATGCATCAATGCATTTAACGCATGATTAGCTGCGAACCCCCAAAAGTCTGGTAAGCGCGCCACTGTGAGCCCGGGTACTCGTGCTCCAACGACACATTCTCCCCGCTCCCCAACTCGCAATATCTCAGAGTCTTCGACTGGCTCCGAAGTCACTTTTCCTCGGCGTCCGGACGCATATTTAGCTACAGATCTGTCAACACCTCCCTCTGGTGACTCCAGCCCTCCCAATGCACCTCCTTCGCTTCCCTACCCAGCTCTTGCTGCAGCGCCACACAACGGGCCAAATAGGGCGTCCACTATGATGACTAGCTCATCGACATCGTCTGGTCGTTCACTGACTTCCCCTACTTCATATAGCAAGTCCCCAGCAGGCTTCTTCACGTCTTTGGGACGGAAAACAAGTCTCAAGAAGGACAAAGGTGCAGCATCGACAGCTCCAGTAATTGGTCGGATGCTGTCCAGAAGTCCACCACGTTCTGAGCCGGCCCCGCGACCGGTGGTTATTCCAAGTGCCCCATCCGTGCCAGGAGGTCCCCGTGCACCCCCTCATCGCATGCAAAGGTCCCAAACCATTGTGACTTCCCCTCAGTCCTCCTCGAATACCCCGGTTCCACAACGATCAAGCACCGTCGTACAGCGACCTTCACAACTCAGTGGACGCAACACTTTATCCGAAAGTGGATCACCCATCGACCCGGATGAATTCGCACGCCAGGTGGACAAACTTTGTGCTCTGCTCCCAAAGGCTGATAGAACTGTTCTTGGAGGGTATCTTCGTCGGGCAGGCCAGGATATGCTTGCTATTGGGCAGTATCTCGAAGACGAGAAGAATGGAACTCTACGCCGTGATTAATCGGTCCTTTTGTCTCGTTTCTGTCCGCTTGCTTGATCTTACATTACTGCTTATTTGGATGCTTCCTTGTGCTTTCAGTGACCTGATACCCTCGTACAATACCGCGCTTTGACTCTTCACATTGACCCTAGAAATTTTATATGATACCTGTATTATTTGTTCGACAATTAAACTATAGCTCCACATGCCGGAATAGAACATGACATTTATCTCGCTGGTCTGAATCCATGTTTAATGGCCTGGTTGCTGCTGAGCGCTACGAGATCGATGTGTTCAGACAGGCTATTTGCACAGAACCTGTCAACTCACAATGCTGCTGTAGACGTGACCTGGTAGATGAACTTGTCCCGCCCCAACCGGACCCACCCGAACCCCCGGGTAGCGGGGGGACCTTAGATCGATTCGGATACTGTGGGAGGAGCATGTTTTCTACTTCATTGGCGCTATTGGAGCGTTCCGAAATTGAGTTTGTCCTATATGATGGATCGTTGTTCAGGGCAAAAGGTCGCCGTTGCACATCAGTTCTTTGTTGAGGGCGAGAAGTCTGTGACCAAGAGACACTTTGATGAGGTCCAAAAGGGCCAGCCATTGTGCGATTGACTAGCGGAGTCCTTTGTATCTGAGTGTGCGTTCAGCAACGTCAGACACAAGTATAGATCCCGTACCCCATTCGCATCCATGCCGCCAATCACTGCGCCGATATCTACACCTTCTCTACCTTTATTATAATCGCCTTGGGGAGGTTGATCAAATAAGTTCAAACCGCCAACGCCCTGTCCGGGCGGTGCTGCACTTGGGGCAAGTAATGATTTACGCTTGGCTTTGTCATATTGGGCCTAGCGCAGCAGTGAGTTTAAGGATGATTGCCGCCTCCATGTAATACCACAATAACCTTGAGTTTCTGATACTCCTTCTCACGTTCTCTGGAAGCATCTTGCAGTTCATGAACTTTTCGCCGTTCCAACGCCAGGTCACGTTCCAGCTCTGAGACGATGGAAGCTCGTGCTATCCCATGATAGCGTGCAGTTCACCGTACCTTGAACCTTGTTGCCCAGAAGATTGATTTCTCCATTCGCTAAAAGCTGTGAGTTAACGGAGTCGAGCTCGTGCTGAGGATTACCTTCTCTGATGACATTGTCTAGCTGCTTCTGTAATTGTGCCTGCTTATCATTGAGGTTGCGGATGACCGCGTGCTGAAATGAACTACAACAACGATATAACGCCTCCACACTGGGTAGGGTAGCACTTACTTCTCTTGGTGGATCTGATACTGCCAAAAAGACAGAGCACTCAACAAAATATTATTAGGTACTTTGGAGACTTCATCTGTTTGCTACGCTCACCGGTTGCATATTTCCATGATCAAGGACGGACTGAGACCGGAAAGAACAGACTACCAACACTGAGCTTGGTTTCAATAAAGAATTTGCACGCATATATTCACCGTTTTGTAATCATTGGTTGGATGCAATGAACACACCTGGAAACTTTCAGACATCCGAATCGCAACACAGCACAATAAGTGACTCACGACCACGTCATCTCTTCACGGCATTATTAAAACCGGTTAATTTGTCTGGGATGGCAGTATCGAGGTCCAACTCACGGTTCATTCAGTGATGTTTCACAAGCTGGGACGTGATTCAACACATAACATGCGAAGAAGAGAAGAATTGTGGAACTGACCAGGGCATAACCGCGATGCATTGAACAACTCGTTTGCACAGTCAACTGATGAGATCGCAAGTCATTTGGAATTCAGGGGGTTTTTGGCGCGCGTTCGCGAGGTATCACTCAGATCTTACCACAGAATATATGCGAGCCTAGCAGAAAGCAAATCATTTTGAACAACCAAACCACAAATAGCGCCCGACTACTTACACGTTGTCTGGAAGAATCGTCATGGGTATGGCAAGCTTCATGAAACAAAATGACTATCATGATGAACTTACTACGACCGCTTTATCAATGAGAGTCTTGCGACATGTCAGTCGGTTACAACGTAGCTCTGTATCCATCCTCCGTACGAAAAATGAAGGTAGTATCAAGCTTCTGGTTTCTGGATTTCAGGCCTGAAGGTTTGGCATGAGGTTGTGAAGAGAAAGTGTAGTCACTGTGCCGCTTATGGAATGAGAGTACATGTCTGAGCGCCCTTCTCATTCTTGCACCCCCAGTCACGACCTTATGCTCAAAGTCTAAGTATGCTGTGCGAGGTAACTTATAGGAATGAGGACTAGATCTGACTGCCGGAACGTGTCATGCAAGTTGCTATTGGACGCGTTCCTGGAGTCCCTCGAGTGCTCATGCGCTTTCCACGGCTCTATCATAGAACAGCAATGTTAACAAAGCCTAAAAAACACGATAATACATAGCGAAATGTGTAGCAACTAGTAGTAAGTATCAGGTGGTCAATTTGATCCATGAAACACGAAAGCAATAGATGAGGGAAGTATCAGTCCATTGTGTGAATAAACGAAATGGTGGGATTATCATGGCCTCCATAGGTTATGCCGAGCCGGGGTATTAGGAATACTTGTTCGAGGTCGATGTGGTTTTGATGGCGTCACCGGACGGAGCGCGTCTGGGTCTGCTCGTCTCATAAATTGAAGTGGAGCCAAGGGAGAACCTGACGATGGTGTGGACAATACTGAACGAGGGCTGTGTGCTCCTGGAGTCGAGATTGTGAAGGAAGGGAGGAAAGGACCTCTAGGTTCGGGGGTGCGAGGTGGAGGCGAAGTAACCAATTCAGGTGCTTCGAGTAAAGTCGCGGAGCTAATCCACTTCTCTTCTCGAGACCCAAAGCGCGGAGAGCCAAATTTGGGGGGAGACTCTGGAGGTATAATACGAAACATGTCTGCAAAATGATCCTTGATGAACCTGTGTATCATGTAAGCGAAACATTCACCCGGGCTCTTGCGTGCTTACTTTGATAACTCTTGCCAACCGCCACCGACACGTACCATAACAGTCTGCGAACGCAATATGCGACAAAAGCACAACTTTGGTTCTTGGTCACCAATCCAGTACTTCCCACTTTGATCCTTCCAAGTGTCCGCAACTACCTCGACGTTGATGTTGACGTTGACAGGTAGTTTATTGACAACATCTCCAACCGCGACGTCCAGTTTATTCTTGGGGTTAGCGACGTAAGTTTTCCGAGGCTGTGGTTGCGTTTTCCTCGGGGGAGTCTGAAGTTTGTTTGAGGTGGGGAATGACTGTCGCGGAGCACGGGCCCACGTAGACATGGATGAGGACGACCTTGAGTGAGTCGCGGCGGATCGAGCGACGGTGGAAGCTTCCGAAGGGGTGGGTGAAGCCCTCGAGCGCGTCTGTGCCCGAGGACGGGTCGGCAAGGGAGGTCGCTTCCCTGGTGTATTAGAAGGTGTATTAACAGATAGGCTATTTGTACGCTGACGAGATGCAAAGGTTGAACTGTGCAGAGAAGTTGAAGTTGACGATGGTGAGGGCCCAGCCATCGGCCCCGATACTGATCTTGAGATGCTAGCTGTTGATAGCATGGAAAGCTTGCTGGATGGGCGAGAATGTGTCGTCAAATCACCAGACACTGCTCGACGGGGGCTTGGATGGGCTGGAGCTAGGAAACGCCCATTGGGAGGCCCTCTTACTGAGAGGTTAGAATAGCCACTAGCTTTCCTGGTGTGACCGACCACTCCAGAGCTGACGCCAGATGCACTGCTATTCCTACCAGAGCTGATTACACTACCAGGACGGGACTTCTTGCCACAGATCCTGTCATTGCCCATTTCCTCTAGCTCAACCCATGTCTGCTGAACGCGCTGATGTTCAGAGACAGCGCGAGGATCATCCTGGATTGATTTTACGTATGCTGCTACTTGAGCAACAGCACGCTTCGTGAAACCTAGGCGGGCCCCAAGCTGTTCTTCCGGGGGTAAACGAAATACCGAGGTATGCGTGCTAGAGAGCGGTCCAGCTGGAGGAGCGGGATAACTGTCAATGTGTTCAAGCAGGTCACTGAGCGCCATATCGCAGCGATGAGCAACGTCAGATAAGTCGGCCAATTGTCGAATTCGTTGCATCATCTCAGTATATGCTTCCACTTCCGATTTAACCGATCGTAGTTCCATATCCGCGACAGGGGAAGGCATCAAAGAAGGCAATGCAGCAAGTTCGGAGAGTATGGTCGTAAATTGAGCATTCATTCTGCCGTATTGCTCTAGAGTTGGTAGATGGTTGGAAGAAGTCGAGTTGGCTGCAGGACGCGCGACCTCGTTGATACCTATAGAACGAAGACGTTTTCGCAGCGAAACAACCTTATCCAGCAGTTCACTTCCTTGTCTGGTTTTCTTTGGCGACGGAGAAGGAACGATACGCAACCCAAATACATCTGACACAAAAGATCAAAATCTCCATCAAAACAAGTACAAAAATGAATTCCCCACCACATGATTGCGATTCATCTCTTTCTTGCTGGTCCTTGGTACGTTCGGTTTCCTGTAGTTCAGCATCTGCCTTCGCTTGTGCATCAGCTTCAAGACGTTCGCATTCTTGTGCTCGACGTTTCGTCTCTGCTTGCTGTTGCTCGGCTTCCAAACGCGCTAGCTCCTCCCGTTCTAGTGTTTCACGCAGCTCTTGCTCAACCCGTAGCTTCTCGGCCAGTTGCTGTTCAGCTTCCAAACGCTCCAACTCTTCTCGCTCCTGTCTCTCGCGCAACTCTTGCGCAACCCGTACCCTCTCAGCCTGCCGCTGTTCAGCTTCCAGGCGCTCCAACTCTTCTCGCTCATGTCTCTCACGCAACTCCTGCTCAGCCCTCTCAACCTGCTGCTGTTCAGCTTCCAAACGCTCCAATTCTTCCCGCTTCTGTGTCTCATTCTCAACCCGCAGCCTCTCTGCTTCTTTACGCTGCTCCTCTTCTCTTGCTCTTGCCTCTGTTTCGAGTTCAGCTCGACGCCTTCTATCTTCCTCTTCTCGTTCCTCCTGGAGTTTCTTCGCCTCGATACGTTTTGCTTCCACAGCGAGCGCGGCAGATACCTCGTCCCGAAGAACATTTGTATTATCGTCCAAGTTGTTCAGCATAATCTCGAGGTTATCCACTTCCCTCCTTCGTGGCATGACGAGTGTCTCGTGGATACGGTGATCATGCGGGATGGACTCCATTTGGCGCAAGGATTCGCGGATCAAGGAGAGATGGCGTGATAGGCGAGAACGGTGTTGCGATGCATGTCTGTCAAACTCCCTCGATAGTTCCTGCAGCTTGGCTAGCTTATTATCTTCTAGAGATAGAGATATAGAAGCCAGTCGTATTCGCAATGAATTGAGCTCTTCGTTGACACTACGCATGTCACTAGTCATCGACGACAATTCGGAATCAACATCTTTGGCCATGCACGCCAGACGAAGATGTTCAGCTTTCTGCTCGAGACTTTGTACATCCCCTGAGAGATGCATGACTAGCAAGTTGGAGTCTGCACGGACGACGTCGTCAAGGCTGCGCAATGTAAAGGGCGGTTCGACGGTGGCTGGGACATCGAATGTGACAAGTCTTATGCTCCCGGCTGACGAGAACTTCTTCCGGATCAAGGTAGGTGCGTTTCTTTGCTCGGAAGCGCCTTGAGAGAGGAACGGTATCCGCTGAGTCACGGTATTCGTAAGTGCATCGGCAGCGCTACGTAGCGTATCTGATTCTTCCTTGAGTTGACATTGGGTCTCGGCCAAGGATGCGCGGCATAGTTGGCCATTGAGAACGTCCTCAATAATCCCGCCATATTTAATCTTGAAGTCCTCAATCCGAACCTGGAGCTCATGAACGCTTTCCTGAAAGGAGGTCATGGCTGCAGATTGCGACCGAATAGCATCCAGGAGGACGACCATCTGCTTCACACTTTCCAAGCGACCGAATAGCCGTTCAGAGGTATGACAGAGTAAATCGTTGAGGGGCTTCTCGAGCATTCCAGTTAAGGTGGCCAGGGGATGCATAACATCATCCGTGAGGGTTTGGTGGACGAACTCTAAACGGCCAAGTACCTCACTAGACGATACTGAGGGAGTAGGAAGGACATCTTGAGGTGGTGTCTCAGGAGTCAGAGGTTCAGCACTTAGGCCTGTCTGCTGCTTCCATCTCACTCTCTCTATTAGGTCGCTGACCTCGCTTCGTGCGTCCTCCAGTTCCTTCAATATACCATCCATGGACGACCAAACCCTCCTTGCTACGCGGAGTCTGCCGACTCTAGCATTCACGTCAGCGCAAAGCACAGCGGCCTGGTCACGAAGAGCAACCAAAGCCCCGACCTGAGCAGCAGCATTCTCCTTAAATGTTTCGTCGATACCGGGTAGGTCCAGGCCGAGAAGGGCCACTCGAAATACTCGAAGTAGATGTTCGGCTTCAGTGCATGATTGATCTACTTCCTGAGTGATGGATGGTAGGAAGGCAATAAACGCGGAATGTGCCGTGGGACTTAGGCAGTCCTCAGACATGAGACTAGGAGGGGAGCCATCACCATCACATGCAGAGACGCCGGTCTCAAGGCGATCAATGGCAGACTTGAAAATCGCCATTAGGTCGTCGGCAGACCGGGACAAGGATTCGACATCTTTAATAGCTTCATAGCCAGCTCTGTATTCCTTAGCAAGGGAATCAACTTTGGCAACCAGGTCCGAAGTGGAAGCAATTTCTGACGATAACATTTGAACGATGGTCTCGTTAGCCAAACTCTGATCAGGAAAGACTATGTGGAGCGGTCGGGGGAAAGAGCTACTTGTGGGAGAGTTGCCTCTCACAGCAAGCCTGTTCACAAGGGTCTCCGCGCGGGAGAGAAAGCTCGTGCTCTGACGGTGAGTTGGATGATAAAGCTTGGAAGTCTCGATTTCTTCCAGAAGGTTTTGAGCGGCGTTCTGATCTTTCATTGTTTCGACGTAGACTTCATCGGCTCTGACGACCAATCAGCGAAAATAGCCAGGGAAAGTCAAAAGTCTCACTTTCGCCATTGCGTAACGACATTCATGATGAATTTGCCCAAATTTTCCATCTCGTTGATGCCTCTTTCTTCGAGCTTGTCCTGCTCGTCCAATAGCTCTTCAGGGACAGGCCCCCGACTGTTATCTATCAACTTATCCAGAGCTTTGCCGGCTGCAGCAATCTTTCCGTGCCTGAGAGACGATACTCTACCGGCAAACTGTGCTGCATCTCGTGAAAGGAGTTCTGCGAGCTTGAAACGGGCACTGCGGGAGAAACCAGTATTTGATGAAACAGATGTATCCGAAGCCATGGAAGCGATAGAGCCGCGACGGTTAAGAGTCTTTTCTTCAGGTTTGGTCATGAATTCATAGATGGAGGGTGACCATCTGGCACGAGAGGTGAGGAAGGTCTCGATTTCGGCAAGGATCTTCCGGCGCTCAATCCAGGCTGCGCGGCGTCGCTCTTCCCAAGTCAACCTAATACCCAGCAAATCAAGGTTTTCGGAGCGGTCTCGCAGAAGGTGGAGGAGCTTGTCAAGTTCATAGATGGTCGTAAGCGTGAGTTCAATGAGGTCGGTGTCTTCCGGAGAAAGATGTCTTTGCGTAGCCGCTGCCGCCGTCGTCAGCGCTCATTTACATGGAGGACATGAGTTCGAGCCGCGTACCTTTAGTGAGCGCCCTAAGTTTCTTAAGCTCTCCAGAGTCAAAAATTTCAGTTTCCTTCTCAATCCTGTCATGTTCCGAGAGCCATTCCTGGAGCTGTTCACGCGTGGGTAAACCAGGGATATCTTCCGCAGAGGTCCGTATGGCATCCAGCCCGACGAAGACCTCGATAGGAGGGAGTGTCTCCAAGAACTGGGAAGACCAAGACCCTTTATATAAAGATAGGAATAATATGGTCATACACGCACTTTGATTTTATCTTCTATCCAAGCTTTCCGCTCGCTGAATGCCTGAAGCTCGATGACCTCATGACTCTCCAATGATTGTTCCTCATCATGCTGTGAGACTTCAATGGGCTCAATAAGGGCTTGTTCTTGATTGACTGAAGGCGTGCCAGACGCCATATCTGGAGAAACATATGAAGGAGCCGAAGGCGCGGCTGTTGACGCCTCGTGCGATTCAGACATCCAGTAAGATAAAAGTAGATGAAAGTTATCAGCCAGGGAAATGCGGCATTGCCTATAGGCGTTGGCTAACTGCTAATACCGCAGAGTCTTATAACCGTGCGTTCGGCTCGTTGTATTATGCAGCTGGCCTAACCTTGAAAGTGCTCAGGCTCACCTATTTTCTTATGTAAGCCGTGGAATTCCGTCGTATGACCGCACTCGCCACTGGTCTGCTATGCATGTCTGTCTTGTGGTCCGGGGTCCTGACAACCTCCTGTCGAGTTCAGGCTAACAAGGGAACGACTCTTCTACCGTCCTAGCTCGAGGCTCTCTCATGGAAACTGGACTACAGGAAACTGCACATTCAGCTGTTTCGCACAGTGCTGACGCCCCTAGCTCTAATACTTCTCCTCCGATCGTGGACGATGCCCTGGAGCCACGACCATCTTTCCTGCAAAGATATCCCGCCATCACCCATTTTGCGGTGTTGGCTGCGCTGCTGACACCAATTGCCGCCGTGCCTTATCTTCTGTCCAAGAGACACATCTCTGCGCTATCTAGACGATTAGACGAAGTCTCAGCCACAGCTACCGCTTTGCGCAAGGACATGAAGCATTGCACTTCTGTTGTGGAGGGTGGTATTCAGGAGGGGAGGGATTCATCCACGACTACTGTCCTACACAAGGAATTGGAGACTTCTGCGATTGAGAGGGCCAAGCAGAAGAGGGAACTTTCAGCTACCATTACCGCGTTGCGCAAGGAATGGGAGACTTGTGCGATTGAAATTGCTACGCAGAAGAAAGACCTCTCATCCACGACTACCGCTTTACGCAATGAACTGGAAACTTCTGCTGTCGAGAGGGCTGAGTGCAAGCAGGAACTCACATCCACAACCTCTGCTTTACGCAAGGGATTGGAGACTTCTGCCATGGAGAGGGCTAAGCTGAAGGAGGAGCTCAGTCGCATCTCAGCCCTCTCAGAGGCCTCAAGAAAGGAAGTCAGTTGACTGCATCATGACATCGAGCAACTTCGTGCGGAACGCAAAGCGTTTGTGACAATGACGGAGAGCGTGCAGCAACTTGTCCAAGATAGGAAGCTCACGAGGCAAGCAGACAACTTGAACTGCGTCATTCCGTGGGTGCTATTCATCGCTGATGCCTTTACTTATTATAGTGAACGCCTCGCGCTTCTCCCGCTGCTGGGTAATTCACTAGCAGATGTCGCCGCATTCATGTACAAAGCAGAGACACATCAGTGTTTCACGTTGAGTTCTAATATTGGTGGTCGTCGTGGTGTTGAAAGGCTTCGCCGACTTGCACTAGAACTTCAGATTGTGCGGGCACAGAGCAAAGGTAATCACTAGGACTAATGTAGGGGACATCACGATTGTAAGATATGGGCTCTAGCTTGTGCACTTCATTCTATGGTGCACCTTGTGAGAACATTATTTTGTAGGATTTTCTCGCGACGAATAAATCAAGGACAACTTCCAACTGAATTACGACAACAAGAAAGCACTTTTTTACAAGGCACTATGTGAGATATCTGAAAGTGATAAGTGATGGACGAAAGCAACTATACAACTACACTAAAGATACACCAAGATTACGATACATCAAAACTCACGTTTTACAAAAACAGGAACACCGGTACGGAGTGATTATATGATCAAGAAGATAGCCACAATTTCCACCATTTGCGTTTCTTCGGTGGAGATTTAAGGGGTGGAGATTTTGGAGGTATTCTGGTACAGATGGGTCAATTGAACGAATATCATTCCTGCCGATACGACATACTCATCAACATGTACAACATAGTCTCTCCTAAGACCAGCTATAGCCTGCGTTATCTGCGCCTGATACGCTAGGCGCACACTATTCGGGATCGCAATCTTGCGGCGCCATATAGCCAGGCTATTGCCTGACTTGGAGGGGAGAAAAACGAAAACGATCACCAGTAAAGAGGGATCGTAGAAGGCCACCGACTCCTGTAGAGTACGATCCATGGTCCTCTGTAGCTCCGGGTATGTTAACCAGTCAAAAGCTGGTTCACCGGGAGAATTCGGCGGACGATAATCGGCGTTCACTATGAGAGCACCGCGCTCTCGCGTCTGCAGAAATTTATGCAGCTTTTATGGTGGATCAATACAATGAGTGAGTAGTTAAGGAGACTCAACTCACCCCAAACGAGCCGAGACCGTATGATACTGACTGGATGTCAATCCATTTCAACAAAGAAGCAACACGCTCGTCTTTGTCAGGTGGGAACATCCAATGGAAACGGTCCTTCGCCATACGTGAATTTCGACTAAAAAAGGCGCCTTCCACTTGTTTCAGTGCAACACCCTGAGACTCAACAAAGCGCATCTCTGCAAAATCATGCATGTTGTTGCGAGCCAGGCCATTTTCCAGGGAGCCCCCAGTTCCACTGTACGCGTAAGCAAGTGTTTTCGATGGTCTCGCTGGCATGCCATATGCCGAGAGCCCAAGTTTATTAGGAGGAAATGAGTTTACTGTGAAGTTTTCAACTATCATAGACGGAGCGGTGGAAGGAGCAGTGTGAGATGGCGGGAAATGTACTCGTCGACCCCATCCATCGCCCGCCTCGGAGTCCTCAGGATCATCTTCAAGATCTCGCCAGCCTTCGCCCAGACCCCAGGCGTCGTTCTCCTGCTGCTGTTGCTGGCGTTTTCTCTCCTTCTTGCTCTGATGTTGCTGCTTGTTTTCTTTGTTCTTCTTATCATTCTTCCCTCCATGTTGCGGCTGATGTTGGTTCTGTTGTTGTTGTTGCTGCTGCTGCCCGTGCGAACTATGCGCCTGAGCGTGCTCCTGTTGCGGCTGATGATAGTTCTGATGTTGTGGCTGATGTTGACTCTGGTGATGCGGCTGATTATGGTTTTGATGCTGTGGTTGGTGGTGTTTCTGATGTTGCTGCTGCTGCATTTGTCTGTGCTGCGCCTGAGCTAAAGCATAGGCTTGCTCTTGTTGTTGCTGATGTTGTTGCTGTTGCTGCTGCTGCTGCTGCTGATGTTGATTTTGCAGCTGTTGTTGTCTGTGCTGCGCCTGAGCCAGAGCGTACGCTTGCTCCTGTTGCTGCTGGAACGTCGTTGCCATGGCGGATTGCTGCTGAGACCACTGTTTGTCTGCGGTGCCTTGGGGGTGAAAGTACCCACCGGTGCCTGGCGGCACCTTGGCGGCGTGGTAAGGCTGTTGGTTCTGTTATGATTTGTTAAGTAACGTTCTTAAAACCCGAATCGCTGCAACTGAGAAAGGGATGCCTTGTTTGTTTCCCGTGGAGCTCGGGAAGGATGTGATAGCAGAATCAAAAGTCACCTTGGGTAACCTCCGCGCCTCTTCACCCCACGTCTGCCAACTACTCTGCTGACTTGGTTGATGCTGGGCGCGCGCTTGTGGTGCATGGGCAGGCTGCTGCTGATTCCATCCCGTCGCCGGCTGACCCCACGGATCTTCTTCGGCGGTCGACCATTCTTCTTCTTCGATCTCCTCGATATACCCGCCTTGTGCCCGATCAGCTTCGTGGCTCCAAGTACTCCAGGCAGGCATCATGGCGTGCTGAGTGGTTTGACTCAATTTTGCATTCTGGTATTTCGCCGGAGCCGGTGCTCCCTGGTTTCCAGCATGATCCCAAGCTCCGCCGCCACTACTTTGCGGTTGCTGGCGGTATTGGTCCTGGTGATGCTGTTGTTGGTTGTGCTGATGCTGGTGGTGCTGGTGTTGCTTTTTTTGCGACTTGCTGTGAATTTGATCTTTCGCAGGAGGTTGTGGTGGCATTTGTGTCTGGGAGGGAGCGCTTGTCTCCCAGGCATCATCATGTGCCCAGCCTTCGTTGCTATTTTGGAGATCTTTGAACGCCCAACCGTTCAAATCCTCTTGGTCACCGTCACCGTCGCCATCATCATACATCTGTTCCCAAGAATCCTCATTAAGGTCCTCGACCTCCGGGTTATCTTGATGGGGGTAGCATTCAGGATCCCGCAGCCTTATCTACGGGTACGAGGGAAAAGGATGTGCTCACCGAGTTCACCGAAACCATCATCCTCTTCCTCGATCGTATCAATCGTCATCACTTGGGGATGATGAGTAAGAGGTTGTGCTGGTGCTGGTGCTGGAGGTGGTGGTGCTGGTGGAGGAGGTGGTGCAAGTGGTGGTGCAGGTGCAGGAGGTGCAGGGACTACAGTGGGCACCTCCTTCTGCTTGCCCTTCTTGTTGTTATTCTTGGGCATCTTACCCCACACTTGCTACGCAGATGCGATACTCGTGTTCTGTGACGCACTTTACACGCGTGAAGGCCAGAAATGAAAGACTCGAGGATGCCGTATGGGGTAGAAGCAAATGCAATGATCAAAATTAGGCAGGGCTATAAGAAATCGGATATTCCAAAATCGTAAATCGATAAACTGGCTTGCAGGGTAAAGCGTAAGATGATTGGGAGATAGTTGCCTGCAGGTTGCTGGCTGGCATCCAGAACGCGTGAGCGGGATGAACCAACCACGAGGTCATGTGAGAACAATTTCTCTGTTTTGGATAGTAACCTCAATTTGGGGTGAGGACTAAATACAATTCTTGTCACTTATATCCGCTTCGTCACCTCATCTATAACCTCACTTGTCTTACTCGTTCCACCTAGATCAGGTGTCAGAACTTTCCCTTCTCTAAGAACCGAGTCCACCGCATTTTCGATCCGATCTGCACCATCTCCATATCCAATGTGACGCAACATCATGGCCGCTGAGCGAATCGCTGCCAAAGGATTAGAGATATTTTGTCCAGCGATATCTGGTGCAGATCCGTGAACACTACAAAAGGTTAATTCATGGGTTATCATTGAATCCAGCCGACGTTGCTTACGGCTCGCCCATCACAAATGAATCCCCAGCATTAACTGAGGGCACAAGACCAAGGGATCCCACCAACGCAGCTGCGGCGTCCCTGCACCAAACGGGTCAAGCAGTGTAGAAACGTAACTGAAGAAACGTACGAAAGAATATCGCCGTATAGATTGGGAGCGACCATTACGTCATAAATTCTAAAAGATAGGTTCAAGACGACGCCCTACCTCCAATTGGCAGACTTACTCAGGTTCACGGAACAACCTTTGAACACAGTATAGGTCAATTATGTCAACAATCGATTCGGTTGACATACCTGTACACAGCGCTATCCACAAGTTGCTCAGCAACTGTCACACCGTCATACTTGCCATCTACGCCAGGTAACTTCGGTACCGCGCGGACGGTCTCACGAAACAGGCCATCGGTAACAGAAAGGACATTGGATTTGTGAATTATGGTCAAGTGCTAAGTTGACGGTCAGCGCAGATGACTTGACAATAAGTGATTGAATACCTTACGAGGACGCTCCAAGGCCATTTTGAAGGCCATCTCACCTATTCGACGGGAAGCACGTTCAGTGATGAGACGCGTAGCACGGGCCTCCTTGCCATGTTCCCCAGTGGTCTGTGTTTCTTGCTTAACATACTGTGACACCAGTAAGTCAAAAAGAGATGTCAAGCGACAATGGCAATACCAGGCATTCTGTATTTTCACGAATGACAACGAGGTCCACACCTGGCTTCCCCTCTGGATCAGTAGAAACCTAACAGGCACTTAACAAACATGTATGGTACGGCTGGGCAATGAACTCAACCCACTGATTTCACTGGCCGAATGTTGGCATATAGATCCATTTTCTTGCGAAGTGCGACAATCGGTGAGGAGTACCCAACAACTTTTTGAGACGGGGAGCTAGTATAAATAATGCATTGGACTCCGAGAAGCGTTGGCAAAATGAAGATATGCACACCTGACAGCCCCAAAAAGCGCACAGTCACATTCATTTTTCAATATCTGCACAGTCTCATCCGGAAGTGCGGTTCCAGTTTTTGTGAACAACTCGAAACCAGCAAGCAAGTCGATGAACTCCGGCTTCGGTATAGAAGATCCAAGAGCCAGAATAGCAGCTTTTGCTCCCTGATTGATGTGTCCATAAATTTGTACAAGAGAATAGACAATTACTAACGGGTAAAACCTCCCTTCCAATTCCATCAGCTGGGATCATCCCAATCTTCAGCGACTGCCGGGCAGCCGTTGCCATCGAACGAGCGGGCATTCTAAACACCATAGTGTTTACAGTTCAAGATGGTGGAAACTTCACAAGAGCAGATATCATGGGACGAGGCCTAGCCGGCTGCCGAATATCCACCCGGTCAACAACAGCGACAAACTTCTGTCACGGAACACGTGACTGTCACGTCGACGCGTTTTCATGGTCAATTCAGAATAACGCCAATAACCTTCAAAATATGCTCGATAGTGCGGAGACACCTCGCGTCGAAATTCTGTCTAATACTACTAATGTTCTGGAGAGCCTGCCATTACACGCCCCCCAACTCCCAACGCCAGTGGATGATGGAAAACCAAAGCGCCGCAGAACACCGTCAGAGGAAACACCTACCAAGAGACCGAGGATGATGGTTGCGGAGTCGAGCAATGACGCGACTGGCGTTGACATCGATATGGAAGAGGTTACCGCTGTTAAAAGACGCGGTTATCGTCGTACAGCGTTTCGGTTGCTGGGCCTGGCTTCCAATGGCTATTCCAGTGGGCCTCATCGATTCCTTCGTACGCCGTGTAGTTGTTCCTTTCGTGTCTCTCTGGTTAACATTAGCAGTATCGTCTCGTAATGTTCTACAGTCATTTGTTTCCTCACATACATCGGATGTATTCAAATGCCACTCAAGGACAGTTGATTCTTTCTTGACGCCCCCTTACGCATGTGCATACTCCAATGGTATGGGTGTCCCTTGTGAAATCATCTTCAGACTAAATTATCGTCCAGGAGCGAAAAATTTTGGTGCTTCTCTTCTTGCAGTTGCCACAGAGCAAGGATCCGTCCACATCATCGATACAACCAAACGGAGAGGATGGGATTGTGGTAGGTCTTAAGCGCGTCACTTCGCGTTGGTGATATTACTGATATCTGAGTTAAGAACCCCAACGAGCGACCCTCGAGCCCCACGACAATGGTATATTCGACATCAAATGGAATGAGGATGACACTCTTCTCGCTACTGCATCTGGAGACAAAAGCGCTCGAATATCCTCTGTTGAGACGCAACAGCTGCTTTCTATCCTTAATGGTCATACCAGCACTGTAAAATGTGTCTCCTGGGATCCATCGCATCGAGATATCTTGACTACGGGTGGCAGGGATGGAACGCTTTGCTTGTACGACTTGCGTGTCGACAACTTGTCTGATAAAGATGACTCGGAAATTCCGACAAGAAGACCTGTAATCACGATCACCGCTGCTCATGGACAAGAGAAAGTTCAAGGGGGTAGGCACAAAATTCGACCGCCACCCCGAGGTATTACAAACATCGTTTACCCCGATGACCGATCTCATGGGCTAGTCAGCAGTGGATCATCCGATGGGTGGGGGTTCAACACTTTGTTAGGGTGCATCGCTGACCGGCTTCTCAGCATATTACACTATTGGGACCTCCGCCTTCCGTCAGACAAGGCATTGAAGCGCAGCCCCAAAAAACCGTTATTCAAGCCATTATATTCCTCTGCCGTGGACCCGACCACATTCTATAATAGCCGCTGTCGAGGCATCACAAGCATGTCTCACGGAAAGGGTCCTAGTGCAGGCCTCCTCTTTGCTCTCGGCGCCGATTCTCGCTTGTACACATACTCTTGCTCCACCCTTGCCCCACTACGCACCGAAACACACCCAGACCTGCAAACAAATTCGTTTTATGTCCGACTTGCTACCTCTCCGTGTGGTCTCTGGCTCGCAAGCGGCAGCACGAGCCGAGCTGGAAGCCTGTTCCTTTTTGATATCAGTAACGCTGGCAGAACATCCGCATCATATGGTATGGGTGTTGATGAACCAATTTCCCCAGCTGTTCGTTTGCGTGGACAATCGGGTGAAATAGGTGCGGTCGATTGGGGAAGAGATATGGTCGCGAGCTGCGCTGATGACGGGACCATACGAGTTTGGAGGCCTGATCTCGAGGTGTACCAGAATTGCATCGCCAACTCAGAGGAAGAAAAGTGGGAGTGGTTTTGGTCTGTTTAACTCATTTGTCTCTCGAACGTGTAGTTTAGTTTATAGTCGCTCATGTGATCTCAACGCATATCACACGGATGGTATGGCTTGCAGAGTAATTGATCTCGTACGCAACTGCAGGTGAGTTATGAAGGTTATTGATTCCACGCAAAGATCGTAGGTTGCTAGACTCCAGCTGTTCACGCTTGCTAAACAGTCACTAGTCACTATTGTAAACTTCACCAGAGTAGGCAAAACACAGAGTTTTGGTGTTTTTGCAGTGAACTCACGAGCAGGAATGCGAGAGTTACAAACCGTATGAATATGATGTCCATGGAAAGAAAATTGAATCAGGACTGAAAACAAACTACGGCGGGAGACACGATTCGGACACGTTAATCGTAGACAGCGGAACAAAGGAATGTGATCTTCTTTTTGAGTGGCTTCGAATCGCTTTCCGCGCGTTCAAGCTGAGAGACACAATATGGTCAGGCGTCAAAATAAGAATAAGAGAATGACACCTACATTGCAAGCAGCGAGTTGGCGTTTGCTGAGCGAATTGTCTTGAGCCAAGTCTGATAAGCCAAAAATGACGTACATTTACATGGAATGGTAGATGGAAATGCCGTCCAATAATGTCTATCGCCCTGGATGAAGTTCTAAATACTACGATCAGCACAATGTTCGACTGACATTAATAATAAACTGCCAGCAGCAATAGCCACAAGGTTAGTTTCAAATAAATGTCAGAAAAACAAATGTCAGAACCTTTACAAAATGAAAGCACACATACGAATTGAAGATGCCCATCTGCACAGAAATAACAACCAGCTGATGGATATAACTATTTGGACTGGATGCGATTGAAGTAGGTCAACAGCCCATGGAAGCCGGGAAATTAAGTTCTATCGTGATTCGTTGACACCATTTCGCCTGGGGAGAAGATAGAATAAGATAATTCCAGATATCAAAATTTCGAGTGGACAACAGCAGGAGCGGACGCACGTAATAACCGATATTACCATTGAACGATGAGAGAAACAGTGGCTTGCAAACAGAAGTAAGGCCCAAATACAACTTGAAGATAAGCACAGATCTCATTGCGCCGGGGAATATACCAGGCCATGTTAAGATCAGTCAATCTCGGAGCATGACAAATACAATGTGCACATCTACATACGATCGTTTCCCTAGTGTGACTTAATACACACTAGTCTCGCTCAAGATATAACGTGGCTTACCATGGACATAATCGCGAGAACATGCAGCAATTGGTACGCATGCACTGAAGAAGGTTATAAGGCCTTTGAATTGCACTGGGAGGGTCTACTACTGGAGTTGTCAAGGTGTAGTCGTGTACAAACTCTGAAATTTGGAAAATGAGATCACCGTCATTTTGCTCCGTCCGATGTGACAGGAAGTCATTGAACGGCTCTTGAAGCCTGGGTAATTCATTTATGTAATGTCCATAATAAGGAAGAAGCCAAAAGCTCCTCTTATTTTGGTCTGCTGGGGTGATATGCAAGACATTTATTAGATTCAAAAAGATTATCGTTAGTCATAGGACTCTGATAAAGCCACTGAATCAGGAAGATTGTAAGGGGTTCGTTGATGACACTGATGGATTCAGTTACACGTTTCAGCAGGTTGTTTCACATGCCAGAAAACCCACAAACTAAACTTTCCGACTGCACGTGAATGGAAGAGTTCCTTGGAGCTCCCGTATGAGGGCAGGAAGTGGCTTATGTATCTGCCGTTAGGCGAAGCTGGCGCTATTGTATGGTTTCTTGCAAGGGTGGTTTGATCCGTACGTCAAGTTCATGGAGGGGTCGGTAGACAAAGAGATTTCACCAATAAAGAATCCGAAAAAAAGATACTTGGGCAGGGGCGCGACTGGAGGAAGGGTCGAGGCACGCCTTGGGTCGAGGTCTAGTGTAGTTAGTCATGGTATCATTAACCGTCGCAAACATATATAGGGGAAATTATGAGACAATATCAATTACGGTTGCTGTACCAATGGGTATACCATTGTCCTAAGTCGATGAGAAGAATATGCAAGAGACACTGAAAGTCCGCGAGTAGATGGGCCAATATTCTACTTCTTCTGTATTGCATTTACTAACCTGTCATTCAGATATGTCAGTTCCATTGGTAAGAACGCATGTTGCATTGCACTGACCAGTCTAATCCTTCCTCCAGGCCTTCACCCTCTGTTGCGCAGCTTCCACGCACACTCCATGGCCTTGACGTCTCTCGACCTGCGAGACCTAGTTGTTCGCTGATATTGTCAGGTTTCAACGCACCATCGACGTCTTGTTTATTGCAGAATACAAGAAGTGGCACGCCGTTGAGTTCATCCTCCGAAAGCATGGTCAACAGTTCACTCCGTGACGTTGTCAACCGTGTATGATCTGAAGAGTCGATGACGTAGATGATTGCAGACGTGTTTGGGAAGTAACACCGCCAATATGGCCTTCAACCACCAGTCAGGAATATGTTGACAGAGTTTGAGCTATACGTACCGTATGCTAGACTGCCCCCCCAGGTCCCACACTTGGAACTTGATGTTTTTGTACTGAATAGGATTATCATGCAACAGAACACATACTCTTCTGAACAACACACCTGAACAGTCTCCACATTAAAGCCAATTGCTGGGTATGTTAATGAGCCCCAAAACCCGCAAAACTTATGATGACGTACTTGGGATCGTAGACACTACTTCTCCAATCTGTGAATCCCATCCATTCAGAATGTAACTGCATATGTTCTAAACATCCCTCACCTGTAACCGGTACAGAATCGTCGTCTACGAAGGTATCAGTTAATTTCAGAAACTGAATTCATCCTGTTTGTGCTCAAACATACCTTTCCAGCCGAGTCGAGGCCAAGCATGAGTATACGAACATCCTGGTCTTTGCTCCATCGTACCAACGATGTCAACGAGGTGAAAAGGGAAGATATTGTTAAGCCCATGAGATGGTGTAAGCAATAGTTTCGAGTTGCTGAAAACACGACAGCGCTGGCGACCTTGTCACGTGCCAAGGCGAAATCACCCAAACTATATAGCGAACAATAATTGAATTATTGCCCCCTTACTCGCACCGGCATGTCTGTAACAGCCGTTGGGGACGGATCATTCAAATCACACAAAAAGCCCAAAAAATCCGAGTCCGCGGATTCGAAATCTTCTGCCAAGAACGTAGATGAAGTAGGCACAAAGAAAAAAAAGCGTAGAGAAGCTACCACGGACGTGTTACCATTAAATCACAAAGATCAGGACCCTGCGATCCAGGATTCTAGTGCCCGCGATGCCTCTTCTCCTCCCTCCGCAGGTCTAGGAACTGTCGTATCCAATAATACACAGCTAGCAAACAGAAGTGACGAAAGTAAGAAGCAGAAGAGCAAGGATCAGACGCGCCAAGAAGATGTCACGTATGATCGGTCGAAAGATGCTAGTAAGCATGACGAAAGCAGGAAGGGGAAGAAGGAAAAGAAGAAGAAGAAGAAGAAACACTCGTATGAAGGCAACGAGGAGAGTACTGCAAAGTCACACGACATCAGGGTTCAAACAGTGGAAGAGGTAGCCTCAGACAAGTCGCAGCATAAGAAGAAGCGGAAGAGGAATACTGAAGAACACTCGGAAGACACACCTTCTGCTAACACACCGCACAAGAAGAAAAAAAGCCACCGTCAAACAGACATACCTTTCCCAGATCCCAGTGCAGACGAGACTCTATCTGATCAAAGTCAAAAAGGTATGCTGCAAAATTCGGGTGTTTATTTATTGATCAGTCAACGCTTTTGCAGCGTTGTCATATGCATATTCTCGCTTTCAGGATCTACCAAACTGGAAGTTTAATAAAGCCAAGCAGATATGGCTTATTAAAAAGTTGTGGTCGGAAGAAATGGTGAGTCTCTCTAGTGCATTTGCTGATTAACTGATTGTTTTCTGTCCCAGATACCAGAGAAATACTTTGCATTGGTGGCCAAATATCTCGCAGGTGGGGAGGGGAGGAGTCGAGAAGTATGCTTTTGTCATATTCTTTCAAGAGCGGGTTCATGCTCATGATGATCTTTCCAGACCCTCGTACAGATGTGTAATTCTGAAATCGCCTCGGGGACGACAGATGCTTCTGTAGAGTCGGCTGATCTTTCGAATGGAGGGTCCACTACCACGGCCAAAGTTACAAGAGCTCATAGCTTATTGAATGTACTGTCGCGTGTGCAGGAAGACTAGCTCAGTCTAACGTGGCATCGCAGACTATTGCGAGGTTCATGTTTTGCCTGCAACAACGCTAGTAAGGATGATAATGATGACCACTTGGCATTTAGAATGTGGTGTCTAAACATTCTTCGAACAACTATCAAGCCGAAACCGAGACAATACTAATAGGCGGGACAGGCACATTGATTGGACGGACGGGTGCCAGGGGTGCCTTCGCTTTCTTCGGCAGAGCTTCACCAATGTGCTTAACAGCCCCAGTTAACAAAGCAGTCTCGACCTTCCTCTCCGTCTCGCCCAACTCAACAGCTCCCAAAAGATCCTCAAAACTCTTGCGAACCACCTGAACAGCATCGGCGTCAACTACAGCTGTCTCTCCATCTCGCAACGTCTGTGGTTGTCCAGCAGTGTTGATCTGGGCATTACTCCAAATGGGTTTCACGTTTTCCTTGCCTATGCCAACGTTGGCACGCCCGCCTAACTTTTCCCAGTCACTGATCCGGTTTATGTTGAGCTCCGTGAATACTGTGTCCATTGCAGCAATTAACCCATTGATCTGTTCTGCGGTGTGGCGAGGAGTGACAGTGACCCGAAGACGTTCTTCACCCACGGCAACTGTGGGATAGTTGATAGCCTGAACGTAGATGCGGTGTTCGTGAAGAAGTTTGTCGCTGGCTGCTTTCGCGAGTCCAGCATCACCAACTAGAACCGGAACGATATGAGAAGGGCCAGGGACGACGGGAATATCTAAAGCAGCGAAACGTTCTTTGACAGTGCGAACGTTGACCTGCTTCAGCGCACGATCACCGACATGGTGCTTCTGATAAATGACAGAAGCTCGGGCGCCGGCAACTGTGGCAGGAGGCAACGATGTAGTGAAAATGAAACCAGGTGCATATGAACGAATCATATCGATGAAATCGCGGGACCCCGCGACATAACCGCCGACAGTGCCGTATGCCTTGCCAAGTGTACCTGCTCGGGGTAAGCTGCGCTCAACACCAATATATTGCAAAACGACCCACCAGTAATCATATCAATTCGATCCATGACGCTATCCTTGATCGGTTCGGGACTTTGAGCGGCCTTCTGATGAGCTTCCCAGTCAAGATGCTCGGCAACGCCCGCACCGTGAGGTCCATAAAGCCCGACAGCGTGAACTTCGTCGAGGAAAGTCAAGGCACCATACTTCTTGGCTAAATCACAGATCTCCTTGATAGGCCCAACGCTACCGCACATCGAGTAGACACTCTCAAATGCGATGATTTTGGGGGTGTCCTTCGGATACTTCTGCAATTTGGCTTCAAGGTCACTGAGGTCGTTGTGTTTAAAAATCTCCTTTTTCGCACCGGAGTGCCGAATGCCCTGAATCATAGACGCGTGGTTGGAGGCGTCTGAGAAGTAGACACAACCAGGAAGTTTGGAACCGAGAGTAGACAAGGTCGCATCATTGGCGACATAGCAGGACGAGAATACGAGCGCAGCCTCCTTGCGATGAAGAGTAGCAAGTTCACGCTCAAGAGAGAGATGAGTAGCACTATTTCCAGCTATGTTCCTAGTGCCCCCCGCACCTGCACCGTATTTGTCTAACGCCCGACTGTGTGAGATAAACATGAGCTTCTTACCAAAATCATACCGCAGGGGATACGTACTGCATGGTCTCAAGTACGACAGGATTATTTCCCATCCCAAGATAGTCGTTAGCGCACCATACTTGAACTTCTTCATTCACATTTGCAGTGTGCGCAACCGGAAATTTGTTTGCGAGTCTATTGATGTTATTGAAGTAGCGGTAGGACTGATCCTTGTGCTTCTTCTCGAGCTCAGCCGCATAGAAGTTGTCATAGTTGAAGCCATCTGGAGCGGTGGCAGTAGCCTGTTTTTCTTTCACATCAGGTAATTTTGCGTGTTCTTCTACAGCAGCAGCCTTGTGGAAAGGGCATCCGGCAGCGGCGGGGGCCTTCTGGGCTGCGCCAGGAGTTTCCTTTACCGCCTCAGTCACTTTCGCAGCAGAAGCGGCAGCGAGGTCATCTGCCATGCGAGCAGCGGCCCGAGCAGCAGAAGCGTGAGGACACTTGGCAATATCCGCCTCGGAAACGGTGGTTCCGGGGAAAATGCCTTTGCTGTGATGAATGTTCTGGACATCAGCCTGACCAGCAACACTGGCGTAACCAGCGACCATCTGACCGGACCGCATCACCAGAGCCGGGCCCATGATGGGGCATCCGGTGGCTCGCTCGGTGAGCTGGGAGATGGAGGGGAACCTGGGGGAAATGGTGCTACTGAGAGCGCGAAGGGTGGATGTTTTCGTCCCGCCCAAGAAAGGGCAGGAATTCTTGAAACGAGCAAAGGACGAAAGTTTGTCCATGATCGACCGATGGGAGTTTTCGAAGAAGCTCGCAGACTATATAGCAAAATCTGAAACACACAACGAACGGTCAGATGATTGAGGCTAGCACAAAAATGCAGGCTTACGGGCAAGTACTGGTAAAAGCGGCGAGAGTGGGGGAAATCGGGGATAGCTTGAGATGGCAAATGAAACTTTGACGACATTATATCTGAATTAGCAACTCTATCATTGGCTGGCAACAATCACGTGAGGCTGTTCCCCATTTGAGCTATGAGCTGTCCTCAGTTTCGCAACAATCGATCATGCGATTGATATAAGCCAATTGCACTTCAGTGAAGCTATACTATCTAGTTTTTAGCCCCGCAAGGAAGACAGGCACCCTTCCAGCACGTCCATAGCTACATCGACTTCTTCCTTTTCGACGTTCAAAGAAGGCACCAGACGCACTGCGTCTTTCCCAGCCGTCAACAAGAACACTCCGCGCTCCCGTGCCAAGTTCACTACCTCTCCTGGATGCGAGGCATCATGAAAGCCAAGGCCACGGATGAAACCACGGCCGCGCACATGCGGCTGTAAGATTGCTGGGAACCATTTCGGCAAAAGTTCTAGCCGGTTGTTCATGTGAGCGCTTATCTCCTCAATTTGGGTAACCAGTGCGCGGTCACTCAAGCGGCTCAGAACATGGTGGCCAACTGCACAGGCCATGGGTGACCCTCCGAACGTCGTCCCGTGAGTGCCTGCCAGAAATTATAAGCCCCTGTGAGCGACCTATATAATTGTATTCTTACCCGCAGTCATTGTGGATGCAATGGTATCGCGAAGCAATACTGCGCCAATTGGATAGCCATTACCGAGTGGCTTCGCCATCGTGATGATATCTGGATGGCAATCAACGGGCAACGCCGAATGCGCCCATAGAGTCCCCGTCCTGTACAAACCGCACTGGAATTCAATCAAAAAGGGTTCTGTGGCGATGTTATAAGTACAACACACCTGAATTTCATCATATATCAAGACTGTTCCTGTCTGATCGCAGCGTTTTCGGAGTGCCCTCAGCCATTCCTCGGTTGCAACAGTGGCGCCTCCTTCTCCCTGTATGGGCTCAACAATAACAACGCAAGTGTTATCAGTGACAAGCGCATCCAGACATTCCAAATCATTGAGCTTGCCCACACTGACCCCGGGTATAAGCGGTCGAAAGGGGGCTTGGTATTTTTCCGTCGACGTGACGCTTAAAGCACCCATGCTCCGTCCATGAAAAGAGTTCTCGAAGCACACGATACGTGTTTTAGGACATGATGGGTCATCAGCCTTTCCACCAGTTGCTGCAGCCCAGCGATCTTTTCCGACTTTACGGGCTATCTTCAAAGCGCCTTCATTCGCTTCCGTGCCAGAGTTGGCGAAGAAAACCTTAGCTCCATGCTTAATTGACGAAGATGGTGAAGTGCTTCCAGCGGCGTAGCCTAGTCCTCCATCTGTTTCCGTGAGTGTTACCAAAAGCTCCGCTAGCTTTGGCGCCCACTGATTGTAGTACACATTTGATGTATGGAGAAGCGTTGATGATTGTTGTTGTAACACCTGTATGGTATAGTTTCAGTTCCCGTATGATGCACGCTTCCATCCATTTGATCCAAAGAACGTTCGAGATGCAGAAAAGTGCTCACCTGTGAGACACCTGGATCTGCGTGTCCTAATGCATTCACTGCTATGCCTGCGCTAAAGTCAAGAAATTTTCGGCCATCTACGTCCCAGACCCAGCTACCGAGTCCATGAGACAGCACGAACGAAGGGCGTGCGTAGACAGGAAGGAGGTATTCCTCGCCAAGTGCTATGGTACTTGTAGTTGCAGATGACTGTGAAGGTGTCGATAGGTCATATATAGGCTCCAAATAGCGTGTACTGGGAGATGTTCGGGGCTATGGCAGTGCGTATTTTGTAAACAAAAAAAATCGGATCGTAGTTCTTGTAGCGTACCTCAGATAGGTTTGAAGCATGCCGCCTGAGTGCTGTCAATGGGTGTGCGATGCTTCGAGCCAGAATTTGCAACCTAGAGACCGGGACGGAACCCAACAGATGAGGCAAACGCACTGTGGAGTGCATTTTGATGTCGAATGTTGAACCAACGGCTTGACAAGCTACAGCAATAGAGAGAAGCGAAGTGCGAACCCGACACGTACGATTGCCTCCAGGTCTCAAATTACTTGTATTTGCGGTTGAGTAACTTTGAGTCACCGTAAGATTCTATTTAGAAACTCAAAGGAGAGCCGATAGTTGCCATTGGCCAGGTGAGCACATATAAACAAAGGGCCAGTAACATTACAACAGCACTGCGAAGAGACTACTGCAGATTTTGTACAAATTGAAATATCAAGCAGAAGCAAGGCCATAAGGTAGGCAAGCCACACAAATATCAGAATACGTAGGATGCTGGTAATGACCCTCAATCTCTGGAGTGACTACGTCCCGTGCTGACAGACATGGACGAATCTGAAGAACCTGAGCGACCACGCCCTGTAGGCCGCGGTGATCGAGAGGCACTCCTCCCACGATCTTGGTCTGCTCCATGGCGGGGAGGAGGAGAAAGTTCCCGGTTGTGCCGAGGTGGTGACCCTGACCGATCCCGTCCACGTCGGCGGGGTGGCGATTCTGAGCGATCGCGACCACGACGAGGGGGAGATTCTGAATGTTCGCGTGCCCGGCGGGGAGCAGGTGGTGATCGTTGCGAAGGGGGCGTTGGAGACCCAGAACGATGATATCCTGCTCGACCGGGGGAACGGGACCGTAATTTGGACTGTACAGGGGATGGGGAGCGTCGACGAGGTGGAGGAGACCGCAAATCAGTAGAGGGTGACCTACGGCGTCGAACGTCTCTCTCACGTGGTGGAGAGCGACGTGGGCTTCGACTCCTGCGATCACGCTCACCACGATGGTCTCTATGCCGATCCCTGAATGCAGGCACAGGAGGTGGCATTCGCTCCTTCCTTCGGCTATTTTCCTCCCTTTCTCTCCTTATCCTATCTTCCTCCCTCCGACGCAGGCGGTCACGCTCTTTTTGCTCTGCCGCCCACTTCTGCTTTTGCTCCAACATTTTCAGCCTGTCTTCCTCCCGCTTCCTATCCCGCTCCTCTCGTTCAACCATACGACGCATCTTATTTTCCTCTTGCTTTTCTCTATCAAATGCCTCACCCTCCGTGTAGGTGCTTTTCATGCCTAGTGCTCGGGCCATTTTGTCGAGTTCAACCTTTTTGGCTGCTGCAAGGCCGTGCGTGTCGGATGGTTTCAATTTTTTAGCAGATGGAAGAAGCGATGCTAAATCGTCGTTCAGGCTTGTGCGAAGTTCTTCAACTCGCTCGCTGATGATTGCTTCATCCAGACTGTTCAAAACTAATCAGAGAAAGGCTAAGTGTAAACGTTGGAGTTCACGTACCCATCATCTTCTAGCTGGAGTTGCAGTTCCAAGCACTTTACCTCAACCTTGCGTTTTCTCTCGTGCTCCAAAATGGCCTCATCCGGTTCTCTGTGCTTTGGGGGAGCTACACTCCAGGCAGCAGCTCTGTCTGCGGCAGTCTCGTGCACACGAAGTGTCGCGAGATTGCGCATGACATAGCCATTTGTACCGCTGTGATGCATATCAGCATAATAAATTCCATTGTGGTTCAAACAACACACCTTCCGCGGGGGGTGGTTAAACCAATACCGTTATACATGGCGTTCCAGTGCTGAGTGACAGCGGTGTTGTGGTTCAAAATATGGATGACAAAGTAGAAAGCGGAGTTCTAAATGTAGTCTAGCCGTACTGTGTGTCATGTGTTCTTCGTAATAGTGGACGCGTTGTGCCGCGGCAACAACAGCCTATAATAGCTGACCTCACGGCTAGAACGTCTCCTCCATAATATCTTACCCCCCCTCCTTTCTCCTTTCTTACAAGCATCTTTCCACAATTTCTGCGATCAATCTCCTCCGCAAGTCGTCAGGTGCAATGTCAGCATCAATTCCAGCTAGTTCATCGTCTACCTTCCTCCCCCTTCCTCCGGCTAGGGGAATACCTGCTACATTCGCAGCAAGCCTGAAGAGTTGGTAAGTGGAAGGAAAGCCAATATAGCCTACTCGATAGTGCTCATCGTCCGATGACAGGTGGGCTGCTGGGGAGAAGCAGGGTGCTGCATCTGAGGAGCGACTATTGAGGTAGGCACCATGCAAGATACTCCCTCGGAGTGGCCGTATGACGCATGTCCTCTTTCTAGGCGACTTCCCTTCTTTGTTCCAGAGAAGATGGTTGCAGCCCCCGAAGACAGTCCCGTTATCGCACGTGGGGAGCGCGTAGAGCTCGCAGCGCCGAAACACTTCTTAAATACCCTTTCGATCAAGTCCACAAATCCATCGCCAAACGCACCACCCCCAGCTGTCGTCCTTCACGGATATGGTGCAGGTCTAGGTTTCTTCTTCCGTAATTTCCCTGCGCTCGCACAGTGGGCAGGCCACCGTGGCACCGACGTCTTTGGTGTGGACTGGCTAGGCATGGGTCGTTCCGCCCGCGTACCCTTCACCATCAAAGCAAAGCGGGATGACATCTCCGGGCGTGTTTACGAAGCCGAATCCTTCTTTGTCGACTCACTGGAGGAGTGGCGAGTCAAGATGGGCCTCGAGAAGATGACGCTGATCGGGCACTCGCTCGGTGCTTATTTCAGTGTTGTATACGCACTTCGCCATCCCACCCGCGTGCACAAGCTTATTCTCCTCTCTCCTGCTGGGGTCCCTCATGATCCAAATAACCTCACCATGCCTTCACGCGAATTAACCGATGAGGGTGATTCGAGAAGCACGAGGAGTGATTTCGCTGTCACTGCATCTGCTGCGGAGGTTAAACGGATGAGAGAAGATCAGAAAGCCTTGAAGGAGAAGGAAAGTCGGTCAAGAAGGCTTCTAACGTACTTATGGGAGGAGGGTTGGAGTCCCTTCCAAGTCGTGCGCTCTACTCTCTTCTGGGGTCCCATGCTCGTAGGAAAGGTTTGGAACATGGTATCATCAAGTGGATTGAGATATTGATATTTCTCTCTATGCAGTACTCCAGCCGCCGCTTCTCCGGTTTGACTGAAGAAGAAACGCGCGATATGCATGATTACATATTGAATATCACGCTTGCGAAAGGTTCAGGAGAGTATTGCATATGTAAGCCCTGATTCTTCACTTTTGGTCTTCGTCTCAACAGGGTTTACTATAGCCCATATTCTTGCGCCCTACGCTCATGCCCGTTTGCCGCTTGTCGACAGAATATCCGCGCTCAAAATACCAGTAACATTCGTTTGTATGTACCATTTTAGCTCTGTCCTTAAACAACTTCTCATTATTCTTTAGATGGTGAGCGTGATTGGATGGACCCCCAGGGTGGGCTGCAGTCTCTCGAAAATCTTCGTAAAGCCGGCAATTATCATAGCAAGATGTACAATATCCCCTATGCTGGTCACCACGGTGCGCTTTTTGTCTTATAGGTATCTTCTAGCCATTTAACCCAGCTCCTTTAGTATATTTAGATAATCCCACGGCTGTGAATGAGCTCCTCGTCGCGGAGCTTGATGAAGCCGATAAACAGCAGCAACTGCATCTGTTCGCTTCCTCGCAAGCACAATGATATAATTACGTGCCCTGGTCACGTTCAAGTTATCACCATAATTCATGCTCGTTCAGAGACAATCATTCAGTGGGAAATCATGTCTTTTATAGATTCATGCATTAGAGATGGGCAATAGATAGCGGAATAATGTATCATTTATCATTGGAGTTTGCTTGGAATATTAGTTTATGTATGACCGTCGTGATTTTATTGGACTGGTATTGCATGTTGCGAACACATCTCATCTGGCTAATCTAAACTATAATGTCCAGTAAGGCACCTCTGCTTTGCATGAGTGGCGAGACCAAAGAATATATGATGGTAGCACTAGTAGATGAGACAAAACCAAACGTTGACATCGGGCGAGATGTGTACTATCTAGTGCTGCATAACATGGCTAGGCGCGGTCATGAAGCGTTCCGGGTATCTCGCCTTGATTCTTGTCGCTAGATCCTCCTCATATATCTGATCCTGCCCAAGCTGATTTCCAAGTGTCAACCACCTACGGACCATCGTCAGCATGCACCACAAAACACGACATCGACCGCTGTCGCATACCCAGGTCGCGTATTGTGCTTTCTTCCGAAAATCTCGATCTTCCGCCCGCCAGGACACATTCTTTCGATCAACCCGTACACCTCGTCTGGCTTACGACTCGTCTCACGCACCTCGCTGACAATGACGTCTGTGTCGAGTCCGCGGTTCGCCCATGAGGGGAAAATGAGGTTCCCCGCTGCGTCTGTGTGTGTTTTCACACCGACAAGCATGTGCTCTTTCGTGTGGTTGAGCCAGTGGCCAGTTCTACCGGTACGGATGACGCGCTGGAGCTACAGAATGTAAGTAGATAGTATGGGGAAAGAGGCATTGAGAGGGAAGTACCTGGTTAGTCTTGACCCAGACTACTTCATCGACACGAGTGTACCCCCATACTCGGAGGCACTCTCGACCAACTTCCATTGCACGCCCAGTGACCCAAAGGAAGAGAATTCCTTCGTCCTGAAGCGCAGGTATTGGCATGGCACGCATTTCATCATCTGTCATCGTACCATACGGGAGCTGTTCAGATTTACTCAGATGGACGAATAGTGGAACGGTTCTATAAGACCCGCACGCTCATATGTATATCCCATGGCGGATCTGCCATGATAACGTGGAACTTCCCAAGTACTGAGTAATCAAAACGGCGAAGGTCACAGTTGATCCACTGAGGAGGAAGCTGTCGGACCAATGTCAGCATCGACCACGATGAGACACAACCATAATGCTTACCACTTGCATGTTTTTCCCATCAGGGCCCATCCCTAGCTCAATCTTGAATGGCTTCTTTACCCGCTGAGATCTCCATGAATCAACAGGAGCAACGGGCCCGTCTCTCTCATCCCAGTCAATCTCAAAATGCAGATATCGACATGGGGCTTTCTCCTTTCCCCGTCCTCCTGCACCAAGTCCGGACGGCAATGAGACGCGTGCTCCAGTGCCAGGTGGAAAGGGAGAAATCGTAGGTGATTGTGAATACGTCGGCTCAGAGTAGCACGTGTTGAGGTAGGAGCAATGCCCGAGGTTAGGGTCTGTGTGTGGTCGAATGAGAGGACGGAAGTGCAGGCGGTCGCAGAAGGTAGGGTTGTGGGGATTATGAGGGTCGGCTTGGGAGCGGAATTTGGCGCAGTCCGCTTTGGTGATGTAGGTGCAGATGGGTTCGAACCCACCGTTGATGGATCGAAACTATTGAACACTCAATATAAATCAGCACATGGACATAGGCAGTTCACGCACGCGTTCCGCAAGTAATCGCCCCTTCGCAGTGCTCTTCTGGAGGATGGTGTAGACCTCCCTCAAGTCCTTACTTAGGCTACCTAAGAGAGTGTTCGCATTGAGATAATCATTGTCTCCGTTGGATGACGATGTTTCATCAGGATTGTCACCCGCAGCAGAGTCTGCGTCCTCGTCGATTGGTGCTCGCTTGCGCTTACGAGAATTGAGTGAACGGGAATTCCCCAGATGAACGTCCGTAATCGTTAGCTCGCCACCTTCGCGTGATAGTAGGATAGAGCCATGCTCCCAGTGCGACGAGAAGACTTCAAGAACTTTTTCTATGGCCGGTAAATCGGATAGACGTGGTATCTTGAGGCCCGATGTGGACGCCCTGAAGGATATGAGAGCCAAAAGGAAATCCATTGAAGTTAATGGCGTCGAGATTTTTCCGGAAGACAGTAAAGACTGCAAGGAGGTCGATACGAGAGATGAGAAATCATCATCGCTCATGATGCAATGGGATTAGAAGGGAGGTTGTGCGTTAAAGGGGTTGCGACGAGACGAAGTGACGCATTCCCTAGATGGGCATCGAGGGAAAACCCGTCTCACAAACCAAATGCAATATTTTGCTGACATCACCTTGAAATTACCTAAGGTTATCAGCGACAGAGGGTAGCTCAAACAGACAACGCCCTCGCCTTTTACTAGGGCGTTCCGTGGGCTGCCCTCATCCTAATGTCGCATAGCCAATTTTTCAGCTCTCAGCTTGCTCTGAGCAAACGACTCGCATGGTCGAGTTTCTCTTTTTTCACTGTGTTGGGAATACGAGTTGGCGCGAGCACGAACTTCTTTTTATTCTCGTAGCCTTAGTCCTCTATTTATACAATGTGCTACGACTCCTGATGCCTTCGGATGTCTAGCTCTAAGTGGACGCACGGATTTCCGTATCGGATCTCGGGTCGCTCGGTTGTCTCGGGTCTCGGCTTGCCCTTTCTACAACACACTGTTATCTCGTTGATATTCTTTGCTTCTGCCACTCGGCTAGGACTGAACTTTTTTATGCAACGCGTTAACATTATTCTACAAGTTAAAAGCACCGCAGGCTGCCAGGTAACGTGAGAATCGAAAAGCCATATGACCTTGAAGTGACGATACGAATAACATAGTAAGCTCATTCCGTGGACGTTATTATTACAAACCACCACTCAAGTACTCACAGCTGAGGCTTAGTTGCACGCGGTTCAACCTAAAGTGGTGAGAGCTGACCGAGAATGACACGTTAACTGCCTAGTTTGTATGGGTGGGCCGTGGCCGTGGAGTCTGTACAGAACCCATAGAAGCAAACTGATTAGCCAGTGAGTATGAGAACGCTCGCTTCCTCTATTTGAGTGCAGACTGAATCTAAAGCACTTCATTCCTACGACCTTTTTCGCGCACTCGACCTTGGACACATCCAAGCCATGTCCATTTCAGCGTATCAATGGGGCTCCCCTAACGCTTCCAGGCGGGCTCTTCTCATTCATGGCTTGACTATGTCCTCGAATTCTTGGGAGACCGTCGCTCAGTTATTAGTATCAGAAGGTCAAATTTTGTATTTTGTGATGATGATCGTCCTGTTGACAGGTTAACCAGGGTTCTTCGTCGTGGCGCCTAATCTTCTAGGTCACGCATGGAGACGGGGCAACGATTATCGTATGTCCGTCTTTGCAGAGGACCTCCGACCGTATTTCGGCATGAATACGTCCTACGACGTGATCATCGGTCATTCTCTTGGAGGCCCGATTGTATTGTCGCTCTTGCCATTCTTGCCCAAAGAGAAAGAAACCACCGTTATACTCGTCGACCCCGTCCTCGAACTCTCAGAGGAGAGGTTGGAAAGAAGTCAAAAGCAGTTTCTCAGTGACGTTCTGAATGTCAAATCCGCTGACAAGCACATGGCTGAGAATCCTGCTTGGTCACGGGCTGACTGCGTGTTAAGAACGCTGGGAGTCTCCAGTTGCGATCGCACTGTTCCCGAAGGATTATTTCGGGTATGTTTTCAAGTGTGGAGATGATAAACATGCTAACGGATTTTGCCTTTGCGGCGAGCAGCATAATAAGCCATGGTCTTTCAGCGGCCTGTGCAAAAACATCCCCACTAACGTGAAGCTCAACATACTGGTGTCAGATCCTAAGTTCAGCGATCGATGTTATTTGGAGCAGATTCCTCGTGATGTGGAGAGATTGAGTGCTAGAGTTCTTACAGGCATCGGCCACTGGATTCAATTCGAGTGTCCTGGTGCAATCATGGATGCAATCCCACTACCGAGAGCCAAATTATGAGCCAACCGAAGAGATAGTTTTTTTTGGCATTCAATTGTATATCTGTTATTTACCTACTGTATATACTATGTCGCTTGAAATGTTCTAGATACAACGACTTCGTGGTTCAGGATACAGATTCGCACCGAGTCGCTCGCTGGATGTCATGCAATCCGTAAATACCTTCAAACGGACCAAAGACGAAAAAATCCAATTTAGTATGTATTTTACCTTACGCCGCCCTCATTTTTTCTCCTCGCCGTCCATGTGCGTCGCCGACTACATATGCGGCACTGTCACTGCAGTTCGAGCCGCTCCAAGCACTTCACATTTCAGCCGGGTATCAATCCAGTGTCGCATTGTTTTGGCTGCGGCTCCAACTTCGTCGCTGCGAACCAATGGACCAATTGATCATCTCGACTAGAGTCATGATATCCTGGTTCAACAACAGGTTCCATCGAGATTCGCTGGCGGGTTCTAACATGGCTTCATCGTCAAGCAACCTTCATGTATCTGGCACAAATATGGGGGTTCTCCACCCAAAATCCTCCGGGCAACTCCTCGGCTTTCTCTTACTGTTTTACAATTGAGTCAAATCGCGCGGTCTCCGCCCTACTAAGTATCGTATATGCGGTCCGCTGTTCCACCATGTGCTGCGTTGGCGTCTCTGGAGTGGAGTAATCCTAAATCCGATATTCACGGCGTGCTTCATGATTCTGCTATATATTTTAACCGGACCCCACAATCCTTTAAAGCTTTCGAACCCTCTCCATCCCCGCAAACTTCTCGTTCGCAGGATCTTGAGCCATGACAATTTCAGCATCCCAGTGGGGCTCCCCCAACGCTTCTAGGCGCGCTCTCCTCATACATGGCATGTCTATGTGCTCGAATTCTTGGGAGACCGTCGCTCGTTTATTAGTAGCAGAAGGTCAGATTTTTTATTATATGGTGATGATCGTCTTGTTTGACAGGTTAATCAGGGTTCTTTGTCGTAGCTCCTAATCTCCTTGGGCATGCGTGGAGACGGAGCAGCAGCGATTACAGTGTATCCACCCTTGCAGAGGACCTCCGACCATATTTCGTCATGGATACATCCTACGACGTGATTATAGGTCATTCCCTTGGGGGCGCAGTGGCTTTGGCGCTCTTGCCATTCTTGCCCAAAAAAGAAACCACGGTCATACTCGTCGACCCCGCCATCGAGGTTCCAAATGAGCAACTCAAAATAAATGAAAAGTTGTTTCTGAAGGAGGTAACGAACCTCAGAACCCCCCATGAGCACATGGCTGAGAATCCTGCTTGGTCACGAAATGATTGCGAGCTAAGAACGTTGGGACTCTCCATGTGCAATCGCATTGTGATCAAGGATTTATTTGAGGTAAATTTTCAGGTGTGGAAATTGCAAGCATTGTTCACAAGTTCTTCCTTTATGATAACTAGGATAATAAGCCATGGTCTTTCAGCGGCCTATTCAAAAACGTCACCCCTAACGTGAAGATCAGCGTGCTCTTAGCAGATCCCAAGTTCAACGCTGTTTGTCATTTGGAACACATCCCTCATGGCGTGAAGAGGTTGGATGTCAGGTTAGTTACGGGTACCGGTCACTGGATTCATTTTGACTGTCCAAATGTCATTATGGATGTAATTCCGCTGCCGAGGGCAAATCTATGAGCTATGTAAGTCTTGCGTAATGTCGTATTCAACCATCGCATTGAATTAATCATTCAAGTTCAGGGTTCCTTCCCATCTGGAGCCTCACGCGTTCCTTCCGTTGATATCACCCCAAGAAAATTGGAAGTAACCTGAATAATTGGCTGTGGAGCTGCATCTGCACACAAAAGATTGTCGCGTTCTAATATGTATAGTTCACGATCTCAACCCTTGTACGGTATCAACAATAGAGAATGCCTGCTTTCATGACATGTTGTTGACGCCTTCATTCGAACGTACGATGTTAGGGATTACTTGTGATATAGCAGTAGGGGGCAACATCCGCTCTTACTGGCTGCTTGTGGGCCAATTAGCTGATCGTAACGTTATCGATAGGGGTTTTCCTCGAAATCATCTGGTACTTGCGCGGGCTTCATAAATAATAATACTAGGAGAATGTCCCATACATAAAGGAATGAACATACTAGTAGTACTAGCAGTATGAATTTCTCTAATCAAACATCCTATTTTAACCTCCAAAGATCCACAGTGCACACTATCGAACGAAACACGAGCGCCGGGCGGCTTAGTTTTGCTTCTTTTTGCACCTTCGCACGTTCACCTCCCCCTTCGATAATAGTTAACTACTATGACCACCAACGTCCCGTCTGCAAGTCAATGGGGATCACCTAATGCAAGGAGGAGAGCACTCCTCGTGCATGGCAGAAATTCATCTTCGCACACATTCCACCGTGTTGCATCGGCGCTCGCAGCAGAAGGTCGCTTCTTCTTCGTGAAAAGCCGATTTTTGATCATGGGCTGATATATATGAATGCATCATGACAGGATACTTAGTTGTTGCTCCTAACCTTCTTGGGCATGCTTCCAGGACGCCTGGGAGTGACTTTCGAATCCAGACGCTGGCAGACGACCTCTTACCTTACCTTGAAGCTGCAGAGTATGACATCGTCATTGGCCACTCCATGGGAGGACTTGTTATTCTGTCGCTGCTCAAATATCTGCCAAAAACCAAACCCACTTCAGTGGTTCTCGTAGACTCCTCTGTCGAGACGACCGCAGAGGAGATGGTGGAACGGAGAATAAGATTCTCTAGCGAGGTCAGGTCCAATCGCAGTGTAGAGGATTATATGGCATTGAATCCTCTATGGACGAGAGAGGATGCCATTTGGAGAGTGTTGGGAATCCAAATAGGCAGACCAACTAACTCTGATGACCACATTGATGTGAGCTTGATCGCGAGTAGTATTCACATTTTGATGGAGCTGATGCTTTGCTACAGGCCAACGTGCCGTGGTCATGGTTACACTTGCTTTCCGACAAGCCAGCAGCTGCCACATTGACTGTGTTGGTCGCAGATCCGCGACTTAATGATGCTTGCAAGATCCAGGCTCTCGCAAAATACAAAGATGTCAAAACGGTGATCGTTCCGAATGCCTCGCACTGGATACAGTATGAATTCCCGGAAGTTATTGTTGAAGAGGCGTTGAGGAGTATCGAAGAGTGAGACAACAGACAGTAAAGACGGTTATGGCTTTTCACAATTGAAGTATGTGAATTTATGTAAATAGAAATAAATGATAGGAACTCAGGCTGCACTCCGAGTCAAGGGTAGATCCGAAATGAATTAGCTTTAGTCGATGAAAACCTCTTACAGTACTAAGCGTTGTTCCTTATTTCATCAATTCATTATATTGTTGGTACCAAAGAGATTCTCTATGGTAGTATCCATATCGTTCACCTGGCACCCTTTACACTGACTTTGCTTACTAGGCCTCTACCCGATCCCGGACCTTGTAATCTGCCCCGGGCCTTCTTGTTCAGGTTAATTGTGATATAGCAGTAGGGACAACATGTCACTATTACTGCTCTTACTATGATCCATAAAAAAACTTGGCTGTTGTAACATGAGTTAGGGAGATTGGATAGGGGCTTGGCTCATGGACGGATCACAGGCTAGCTCGCCAAGGTTTGGTTTTTATACCATAGTCCTTGCGCGGCCAGACCAAATAAGTACTATCACAATATCCCATATGTAATGCTGGACTGATGCTTGTCTTATCTATTAGTAGGAACTATCCAATTGAGAGTCCGGTCAACTGTCTTCACTTGGCAGCAACACCAACAAGACACAAGCTAGGCCGCTTGGGTTTACATCGTTCACACGTTCATCTCCCTCACCATCAGTGCTGGTGCTATCATGACTACTGCCGTCCCGTCTGCAAGTCAATGGGGATCACCTAATGCAAAGAGGAGAGCACTCCTCGTGCATGGCATGAATTCATCTTCGCATACATTCCATCGTGTTGCATCGGCGCTGGCAGTCAAGGGTCGGTCTTCGTCAGAATTCTCGATCTTGGACTGATATATATGCATGATGATGATGATGATAATGATGATAGGATACTTGGTTATTGCCCCTAACCTTCTTGGACACGCTTCCAGGATGCCTGGGAGTGACTTTCGAATTCAGACGTTAGCAGACGACCTCTTACCTTACTTTGAGGCTGCAGAGTATGACATCGTCATTGGCCACTCCATGGGAGGACTGGCTGTGCTGTCGCTACTCAAGCATCTGCCAAAAACGAAACCCACTTCAGTGGTTCTCGTAGACTCCGCCGTCGAGTTGACCGCAGAGGAACGGAAAGCAAGGTTTTCCAACGTCAGATCCAACCCCAGTGTAGAGGATTATATGGCATTGAATCCTCTGTGGACGAGAGAGGACGCCATTTGGAGAGTGTTGGGAATCCAGATAGGCAGACCAACTAACGCTCGTGATCACATTGATGTGAGCTTGATCGCGAATTCAGCGTCAATTGGTGCTGATGCTTTGCAATAGGGAAATGTGCCATGGTCATGGTTGCACTTGATCTCCGACAAGCCAGCAGCTGCCACATTGACTGTATTAGCCGCAGATCCGCGACTTAATGATTCCTGCAAGGTCGAGGCTCTCGCGAAATACAAGGATGTCAAAACGGTAATCGTTCCGAATGCCTCGCACTGGATGCAGTGTGAGTTCCCGGAAGTTATTGTTGAAGAGGCGCTGAGGGGTATCGAAGAGTGCGACAACAGGCAGTAAGGACGGCGTGTCCTATCACAATTCAAATACTTGCCGTAGAAGAATTCGAATTTGCATGAATATGTTACTTTTAGTCAATGAAAATCTCTATACCGAACTAAATTCGCCTAAAAGTTGTATTCATGTTGTTGCGCCTCCACCCCATGCTAGCCCATCCTGAATCCCGTAACCCACTGTCCCCTTCGTTCGGCTTAGTTGCCATATAGCAGTACTAGTTTCAATGTATCACCGCTTTACTGTGACCCATAAAACACTCGGCTAGTCGTAACATGAGTTCAGGAGACACCGTCTGCGCGTACTTATCGTGATAGGGGCTTGCCAAGACGGGTCACTGACTCACTGCTAGCTTGTCCGAGGTTTGATCTCATATCACGGTCCTAAGGTAGCTTGCGCGGTCAGCACAAGTATACCAGAAGAATGACAATACATAGCGCTGAATGAACCTAGTAACTGGTACTTGTCTAGTAGTAATACCGAGACAGTGGACACGCTTAATTTTGCACCTCTTTGCATCCATTCACACGTTCATCTCCCAGAAGATATGAGAAGGGTCACCATCAGTCATCGCATGTGCCTCCCCCGGCGCTAGTAAGTACGAATACTATCATGACCACTCCTGTCTCAACTGCAAGTCAATGGGGATCCCCTAATGCAAAGAAGAGAGCACTCCTTGTGCATGGCTTGAATTCATCTTCGCACACGTTCCACCGTGTTGCATCAGCACTGGCAGCCAAAGGTCAGCTCTTGTATTCTTGACTATGGTGTTAATATATATGCATCACTATAGGATACTTGGTTATTGCCCCTAACCTTCTTGGACACGCTTCCAGGACGCCTGGGAGTGACTTCCGAATCCAGACGCTGGCAGATGACCTCTTACCTTACCTTGAGGCTGCAGAGTATGACATCGTCATTGGCCACTCCGTGGGAGGGCTCGTTGTGCTGTCGCTGCTTAAGTATCTGCCAAAAACGAAACCCACTTCAGTGATTCTCATAGACTCCGCTGTCGAGTTGAGTGCAGAGGAGATGGTGAAACGGAGAGTAAGGTTCTCTAGCGACGTCAGATCTAATCTCAGTGTAGAGGACTATATGGCGTTGAATCCTCTATGGACGAGAGAGGATGCTATTTGGAAGGTGTTGGGAACCCAGATCGGCAGACCAACTAACGCTTATGATATCATTGATGTGAGCTTGATCGCAAGTAGTATTCAGATTCGATGGTGCTGATGCTTTGCTATAGGCCAACGTGCCGTGGTCATGGTTGCACTTGCTTTCCGACAAGCCTACAGCTGCCACATTGACTGTATTAGTCGCAGATCCGCGACTTAATGATTCCTGCAGCGTGGAAACTCTCGCGAAATACAAAGATGTCAAAACGGTGATCGTTCCGAATGCTTCGCACTGGATACAGTATGAATTCCCGGAAGTTATTGTTGAAGAAGCGTTGAGGAGTATTGAAGAGTGCAACAACAGGCAGTAAAGATGGCACTTCCTATCGTAATTCCAATACTTGACGTAGAGGAATTCAAATCTAAATGGGTCAGCTTCAGCCAATGAAAACTTCTGTATCTTCGTCCCATCCTAGTGTCTCTGGATTGATCCCAAGTCGCCTAAGCATTGTACCCATGTTGTTCCTCGTTTCATCGTCGTCTTCTGAGTGGATCTTATTGATGTAGGCTGGTTCCGAGAAGTTATCCGGGGTAGCATTCATATCGTTCTCTGGGCGCTCTTCATGTTTGATGCCAGGGAAGTCCCAACCCCAGTTCCGGTCCCCAGAACCTGATCTGCCTTTGCTTGCGCCTCCACCCCATGCCGAACCTCGTAACCCGTCCCCCGTGTCCGCAGAATCTTTCACCAAATCCCAAAGCTCATACGCGACCTCCCTGCCTGCCTCTGTCCATTTATTCACAAGCCCGACAAGCGTCACCTCTTCATCGTTCTCTTTCACTTTAACCGCTCGTCTAAGAAGTTGTAACTTGCGTTCTAGGGATTGGACAGTAGGAGTCAGTCGAATGGACAGTCCTCTCCCGGACGAGGCAGAAGCAGAAGAGTTTAATGGGGATTTGAATTGTGACGCCGCCTTAAGAGTGCGGACTCTGGTCTTAGCTGGTGTGACGGATGGAGCTACATGGGCATGTTGTGGGTGAGATCTCTGAGGTGTGACAGGCAGCTTTGGAATTGGTGGTGGCGGAAGAACGGGCAGAGAACTCTTAGAATCGAGCGAATCCCCTGATGGCGTGTCTTCATCCTTTTTCAGCATCAAAAAGGGTGAACGAAATGGAGCAATGAGTTTCTTGAACTGCTGTTGTTGAGACGCCAAGGTAGCGCGCTTTGGAGCTGGTGGCAGATACGCTTGGGCATGGTGCGTTTTCTATGAACATCTTCCAGTAAGCACGACGGCGGCGATTTGTAGAGAGAGAAATCCTAGTTACCACACGTTTGGTCAATTGTGCATCTCCTGGGATTGGTGTTATGTTGACCTAGACAAGCATTTCAAGCTGGCAGAGCCTGAGGCAGCAAAACACACTAGTCTACCTTTTCTTCTGTCCACGGTCTCTTCCGCATTAAGGAGCTGAGTACTTCCTGATTATCGTAACCATCTTTGTCAGTTCGGGGTTTTCGCGCCTGAATGGAGAGGCATTCTAGCTCGTGCTAGGAGTCCCAGTTTATATCAACAATAGCATGCTTGCGAAGAAAGCGTCACAGACCTTTTCGCGTTTGTGATCTATATCAGTGGTGTCATGCTGGTTACTGTGAGTCTCTTCCACAATATCTAGGCAGACCACATCTGGAGAACTGATCAAATCCTGACCACCTGGGCCCGTTGTTATACCCTTTAATTTGTTAGTGGAGTATACAACCAAAACTCGATGCATATACCCTATCATCAACTTTGTAGTCATCAATTTCCAAGTGCGACGATTGCGATGATGCAAATGGTGACGAAGAAAACATCTGGGGAGGACTGGAGCTTGGAGGCAAAGAAGACGTCTGTGCATTTCCTGGTGGGGAGCTCGATGGCACTCTGTCGTCTACGTCGCAAAGATGAGCAAGAGGAAACCGAATTGTCGTGCTGCTGGGGTGGCTGATTATCTGTAGGGTAACCGTGCTGTCCGATTGTACAGCTGGAGTATCTCTCCACGAGGGAAAAGGAGGGATCACCTGTATATCGTATCAGCTTGCTCCAAGTAGCGAAGAATGTACGCCCACTTCATCGTTTTGAAGTGTTATTTCGTTGGTAGTAATGCCTGCTGATGCTGCTGAACATGGAGGGTTCGTCGTGGGATCTGCAACATGAGCGGGGAAGACAATCCGTAAGTAAATGTACTCATCGCCAGTAGCATTGATCGAATAAAACTACCTGCACTGCTCTGTTCAGGTTCACTATCCTTCGGGTCACTAGCATTGAGGTGGGGGATTGGGGGGGAAGGGTCAGGAGCCAGCTGCGATTGAAGTAACTCTTCGGTCAACTGTGCATATGTGTATGCGTGCGCATGAATCAGCAATAAACAAAACAGAAAAATAGACTTGCGTTATGGTTCTCTGAATGCGGTCTGTCTTGCTCGCTTAATGGATCTGGGAAGAGTTGGATATATGCGCATGGTCTCATGCTAACTCCATCATATGAGTATTTGGAAGCATCTGTAATATCTGTCGTCTGTTCAGCACTGGTCTCCATATCTGAAGCAATGGAAATATGGTAAGACTCAGAGTCAGCACTTGAGTAGGTGGTGAAGTTAGGTATTTCAAGAGTCAAGACTCAAGACGCGACTCTAAATCAGAGCGGTCACGTGCTTCAAAAGTAACCAACTATATTTGCTCTGCAGATTCGAGAAAAAGTATGAAGTAACAACGTCGGGTCCTTTGACATGAAACGGCTGCAGGGATGACTACTTCCGCATAGCACGGACACGTGGATCCCCCCGTTCTGAACGTTTTCGTAGTTTCTCTTGCCTTTTGCTCGTCGTTTCCTTCTCGCCGTCCCCTTCAGCAGCGCTCGCACTCGGCCGACTGAGCATCGGTCCAATGAAGTTACTCCACAACTTGTACCCTGCATATAAGGGGATCTGATAAAGGCACATCAGTATCTTATAGCTTTACATGATGAGCGAACACTTACAACGAGGTAGAACCACCAGAACCAATCCCCAAAAGCCCCACTGCCGATTTGGCATGCCCCTGCACATAGGATGTGTTCAGCCGACCAGTTAGAGTTGGTACTAGCTCACATGTGACATATAATATGTCGAAACACCATTCTGTTACTCCTGGTTGGTTAAGATCTTCTCCGGGAGATATGAGTGCTCCAGTTGTTGGGTCTCGTCTTGAGGTGCCCATCCTTTCGAGATAGCGTGAAAGGAATAACGCAGGGAGATACGTCACGATGTAAATTGCGAGAGAGCCTTTGGATGGAAGAAGAGAGCTTCGCCGGAGTAAAAGGCGGAAGAAAGTAGACAGGAGAGTGGGGATGAACATTCCAAGCCTTAGATTCCTGAGGGCCTGTTCATTTTGTTGGGCTAAAATAGTTGGATGTTTTCAAAATGACGCTGAAATATCGTTAAGAATAAGATCGTACCGATTCGTTTTGCTGCACCGTGAGCCATGGTGGTGGATGGCCTGCAAGCGTGTTTTAATTTACCGAGTCCCTAAAATAGCTGCAAGTCCGAGTATCGTGCTTCAAAACTTGGTCATGGGCCTTGACGTCGCTAACCCAATCTACTTCCTGAGCTCTCGATGTCACAGACCAATTGCACAGTGTCAGACTCGGTCAGAGAAGCCATCCGGGCCAACAAGGATCACCAACACGCCTTAAAAGTATATATCGAAAGACTCGACGCAGAGCTCCAAACTGTAGACAGACTCCTGGTAGGTCCTTGCTGTCCAATTTCACGCAATTAGTTTGAATAGTGTTTCTAGGAGACTGCTGATGCTGATTTAGACGACGAGCCAGATATCGATGTTGGAGGCTGCATCCACATCCCAGGCTCTGTCAAAGCATCTGGGCTCTTGACACCAAGTGAGTTGCTTTCAGAGGTGAGAATCGCACCTTTTTCTCTCCTACTGCTGAACATTTCATCACAGGACTCTCCGTTCTACGAAAATGCTGCCCGACGCAGTCGATATCTCAGTTTGACAGAGGCTCATTCCAGTAGGTCGTTCGAAGTATCCCGTCTATCCCCTTGACTCGTAGCTGCAGTGAACAAAAGGGACCTTGAAACTCTCAGGGAAGCTGTGAGGACCGAAAACTACCGTATGCATGCTCTGGATGCTCAGAGAAGGTTCGTCTTGCTTAATGTATGAGACGGTGTTGTAAATTCTCTTCAGAGGCAACCCCGTTTTTGCAAGTTTGAGTGATCAACCACCAGACTATCTGGAGTTGAATAAAGAGGGCCTCGACTGGGATCGCATCGCAGAGAAGGTGAGTTTAGAAATTTGATAACTGCAACTAGATGCTGATGTGCTTGCACCAGGTTTCTTCAGCGTCTATTTACACCCGTAAACCAAGGGAGTGCGAGATACGCTGGTTGGGTGATCAGCATCCAGATTTCAATCATGGTCCTTGGACACAGCACGAGTCCACCAAGCTCAAAGAACTTCTCGCAGAACACGGTAATAAACAAGTTGACTGGGAGGCTATAGCGGGTAAACTTGGGGTGCGTATGCTTTTCCAACTAACAGTAACAGAATTTACACATCCTAGACAAACCGAACCCCGCTAGACTGCATGAGACACGGCACGACACGAAAGATTCATGTTTGGACCCCGGATTCTGACGAGCGTCTGTTGAAAGCTGTTGCTACTTTCGGTCACGATAACTGGTCTGTAGGTACGCCTTATGCATCATCATAAACTTGTTATCCATGCTCATTATTACCTCGTACAAGTCGCCTGCCAAGTCTCAGAAGATGCTACCCCTAGCCAGTGCCAGAATCGCTATCAACGTACTCTCGATCCTTCTTTGAGGCACAAAGCTTGGACTAATAAGGAGGACTCACTCTTGCGTCTCGCAGTCCAAGCGTATGGTACTTCCTGGGTAGAAGTCGCATCTGCCGTTCCAGGTCGTCATAATGAACAATGTCGTGATAGATGGAATGATATCCTTAACCCCGCGGTAGCCAAAGGGAAGTGGACCGACGAAGAAGACCAAAATCTTTTGGCCGCAATACAGCAACTGGGCGTTCCAAACTGGAAGGAAATCAGCAACCAACTGGGAAGCGGGCGGACCGATAGCATGGTAACATTCAGCGTTACAGGGACTCACACCTCTTACTTTTGCTTTTAGTGTCGAAACCGATATAACGCTCTTCAACGACTAAAGACCTCGAAGTCAGCCAAGATGCAATCTCAAACAGCAACGTTCAGCGTAACTCCTCAACCTTCGACCGCGGAGTCATCCAGAGCACAATCTCTAGAATCCCGGAAAAGAAAAGCATGTACTCCTGCTGAAGAGTCCCTCGAAATGAATGAGTCTGCGACCGTCGAGGAACCAAATCCTGTTCCGCCCAGAACTACAGGTATTCATGTAACAACACGAAGGGCTGATTCAGCTATCATGTTCCTTGAGCCTGTCGTTAGCGTCGATCCTGAAACTCACAAGCAGCGCAACCGAGAAGTTTTAGGCATGACGAAAAGCAAGAGCTCGGCGAAGGGGAAGGGGAAGGCGAAGGCAAAATCAAAGGATCTTGACGTTCAAACCACCCCTCAGGACATTGGTGATCCATCTACTGCCACCAAGGCGAGTGGAAGAAAGAAGAAGAAAAAGGTCCAGGACATGGAGCCTGCATCCGAACAACCACCAGTCAAGAAAACACCTCGTCCTAGAGCCCGACCATTACGCACGAAGAAGGATGCTGCCCCAGGAACCATGGTCTTGGATCTTCTCTCAAGTACGTGCTTGTTATCATATTGTTTCTTGACCTTACTCTTTTAACCCACCAGCAGTGAACCATAGCGGCGCCGATGAGACTAATCCTCAAGCTGAGCCAAGTGCTCCAAGTTAGAGAGCCCAGGATTAGACATCTCGCCACGAACCGAATGGATCTCGAGGTCTCATAATAATTTCTTACATCCATATGCCTAAACTACAGTGTTGTATTAGAGGGTCTTTCAATTGCTATGGTACAGTCCATTCCTTGGCACCCTGTGCTTGTGGGTTTCCTAAAGCAATATTTAGCTCTAAAGGGACGCTTGTTTGCGTACCCCACACTCTCACCCAGGCTTCTCTGGTCTGTCGGTACACAGTACACAGACAGGGACAACGGCGAGCGACCCATATTGTAACTGTGGAGATGGTTAGCCACGAACTCGATATATGACTGTCCTTGGGTACCTCGCAACTGCATTGCCGGCAGTCATCACAGCTCCACATGGGTCCATCTACAGCGTTCACAGTAGCAGTAGCCATAGTACGAGACACGCAGGCATCGCAGATATGGTGATGGCATATTCCGCACTTTTCAGTGAACAGCGGACTCCGAAGTCGAGGTTGTCCCGCACCGACCTCAGGTTCCTCTTCTATGCAGTTGTCGCATAACCGTGTGTTGCTACAAATTGTACAACTCTGTATGTATGCGCACAGGTCCTGGCAGTACATGGCCTTGCAGCTGGGGCATTGGATGAGAGAGATCCCGGACGGTTCGGCTGAGCAGGGTCCGCATATCCATGTCCGTGAGCATACGCGTACACGCCCTCCTGGTGCACATTCCGAGCAGACCATTCTCATGTGATTGTGACTACTGGACCAGCAGTGATCGTTGTTACAGCGAAGCCAGGCTGAGGCATGTCCATCACGAATACACTTCCGACAAGGAGCGATCCTTGCACGTCCTCACTTACGGGCAATGGAAAGTTCATAATGTTCTCGGAGCCCTGTGAAACATCTTTTACCAGCATTCGGTTTAAGTTAATGGTGTAGCAGACCGTCCTCTGGTGTGACAAAGGATCGAGCTTGTGAAGGCGAAGACCGCAACGTTGCAACGCGGTGGTCGTGGCATTCAGGATGGCAAGGAAGGACGCATGCGAGGGCAGCAGCTCATCAGGAGTGATTTCATCGTCCATGCTATTGCGAGTGGTAAGTGCCTTTGCGAGCTCCAGGATTCTTGAATAGATTGGGTATTCAGCTCCAATGTGGCGGAACTGCATAATGTTGTGTCTGTAGAACGGTAATGTTGATAACTGGAGTGATGAGAGAGTATTTTCCACAATATTTATCACTCTTGCAGGTAATAAAGGAGACTAGCTGTCCCCATTGACCAGGAATTTCCGCGACATACAAGAAAAAGGTATTTCCCTCAGGATGAAGATACAATTATCATCGCCCAAAAATGTTTCATTAGTTAGCCAAAGAGTCAGACAGACCGTCCTTAGCACTGAAAGTAGCGGATATACCCTTGAGTTTTTTTTTTAATTTCAACTTACAAGAAGAACCACTTCTTATATTCCCATGATCGGATTGAGTAAGAACGTATTGAAAGCTTCAAATCATACCGTCACTCTGCATGGCATTGTCAGGTTTAGACTTGTTGGGGTATCCCAGCAGCCTCTGAGCCCGTCTAGATTAGATGTCGGTCAAAGATATGAACCATGATGGCTCAGGACTCTGTTGGATATGACGTATGCTCCACGAGTCAGTCGCAACATGGGCATGAGTGAAAATCCCTGGGGCTTCCCCGAGGACCCATTATCGTTAGCGGGAGGTGCGCACTTCTCATACCATTTTACGGAGAAAGCCTTAAAACATTCACATATCTCGTTGCAATGCGAGACCAGGCCTGGGGCTAGTGCACCCATTGCGTATAGCTGGAGATAAAATACGCAAATCCGACGACTAAAAATACAAATGTCATTCAGTGTACGACAATATGCCCCAATACAAAAATCAAGCAGAAACTTTCCACCGTTTTCTTGGATACGTGGAGGCTTCCCAGTTGACGATATGACCGAGTAGTTCGCCGTCTTCTTGGCCGAGATTATCCTCTGTAGCTGTAAGCAGATTCTTTAAGGACTCCTGCACCAACCCTGCAGTCTTGAGTTTTCTTTCGAGTGATGGAAGCGCGGCTTTTTTAGGTGGAGAGGCCTTTGACGAACAGTTCAGTCGATATATCTGAAGATACATTAATGTTCTACGTACTGGTGTTCTGAGATACGTATGTTTTGGTGGCAATGCTGGGAAATGGGTTGGAAGCTGACGTAGAGTCCCTGGCACAGCAGGTGGCGCATTCTCATCATCTGAAGGAAGGAGTTCAGGTGACTGTGATCGTGAGGGGGGCAGTTCGAAAATTGGTTCGGCTAGTTCAGCTGCATGTAATCAGATAATTGGATCAACAAAATGGTTGACTTCATGCACCAGAAGATTTTGCAAACTCTGCAGCGACAGCGCGTAGATCTTTCGTTCTCAGATCTCGCTCTTCACAAGCCAATAGCATATCCTTTGCTATTGGTACTGCGCGATTGGCAAGGTTGGCGTATTGATGGGAACGTTCAAATAGTTCTTGAACAACTGCTCTCTAAAATGTGAGCTCAGGGAGCGGAAACATGAAGGGCTACGTACATGCTACGACTTCTATCTCAAGCCTCTTCAATGCGGGGGGCTCGATTGAGTCATATTCCGAAGTCTTCAGTTGAGCAAGAATAAGCCGCTGCACCTCCTTGGAAGCTATCTCTGGAGAGATTGACGGTATGGTCTCAGCGACTGCTACGGTTGGTTGTCCTGGGGGCTGGATGTTAAACTGATAACCTGGGGTTGCCAGTGGCTGCGGGGGGAATCGAGCAGGGTAATGCGCTGCCGCTGTCGCTGGCTGTAGCAGCTGGGGCGCTGTTCCCGGACCAGTTGCATAGACGATTGGATAGGGCTGCTGATATGTGCCATAGCTCTGCTGATAGGAAACGAAATTTGACATGGTATGTAGCGTGTCGGAAGGCTTTCTTACATAAGTTATTTCTATTAACGATTAAGTCATTCCTAATGATCTCCCACACTACAGTCATGCTAGCTATATAGCACAACCCCGCGCATCTCGGTCATTTCTCTTTCCTTGATATTCTCCATTCACTATACATTCTACCATGGGTGATGCAGCAGTACTTATGGAGCTGCCAGCTGCTTCGCTCCAGACGGACCCCTCCAGCGAAATTATGCCGAATGTCGTCGACTCAGATCAAACCTTCCGCACGAGCAGGCCAGATATCGTCGGGCCTGAGGTTGTAGAAAAGCCGTTTCCAATCCGATTATCTGGTCCAGTACAACATGGATTCGGCAGAGGGGGCAAAGACCTTGGATGTCCAACTGGTATGTTGCCGAATAGATCTTATCTGAACTGATTCCATGGTACGATACAGCGAATCTCCCCGATGAATCCCTTCCACCCATGGTCGCTGCTGCACAGACTGGCGTCTACTACGGCTATGCTCAGATTACACCTCCTGAAGGAACATCATCTTCAACGTTCTCCGAACGAGACACCTGCGTCCTGCCAATGGTTATGAGCTTTGGGTGGAATCCTTTCTACGAAAACGAGCGCATGACTGTAGTAAGTTAAATTTAGCATCTCTTATCTATCCAGCCTGAATCGCTACACGCAGGAAATTCACATATTGCATGAATTCACGAGTGATTTTTATGGATATAACATAAAATCTTTGGTATTGGGATATATCCGTCCGGAACTGCAGTACACTTCACGAGGTGCGGTTTCTTTTTCATATGCTTCACCTGTACTGACGTTTCTACAGAAGCGCTTATAGAGGATATAGAGTTTGACAAGAAGGTTGCAATCAAGTCACTGGCAAGGCCAGGATACGAGATATATATGTCAGATCCATTCTTCACGGTCCGGGGACCGTAATCGCAGGACGCGCTAGGGTTTGCGGTGTATAGAATATTTAGAGCGTCGTGTGCGAAATGGTTGTACTAAGAAGTAGGGTTCGGATAAAGAATATGCTGTAGAACGAGAACCAACACATTGCCAATGGATACCATGGAGGAATGGAGATTAGTAAGTACACTGCGGACGCGTAGAACTTGTGCAACTCTTTGGAAATGTGTGCTACGAAGGTGTTCAGCGGATAGATGATAGTATAACTGGGAGTGCGCACAATACTATAGTCGTCTTGCTTTCTTTGCCCTCGTTCCTCCAATTTTTATTGGCGTCCTATCCTCAACCACCACCACCGAAGACCGAATATTGTCTCCCTCAGAAGTCATGAACGCTTTCTGCACCGCTTCCCTCCCCCATCCAAACCCTTTAAACTTCAGCGCAACCGTGACGGGCGACACTCCACCATCCTTCAAGACCGGATTGGCTATTTCCTCCTCGATGCGCTTGAAAGCGCGTACGGCACATTGGTAGCCCGCTTCATAGGTACTCTTATTCGACCCCTTGAAGCCACAGGAGCCACTTGTCCACCATCCATTCTTCACAAGCTTGCCGGACGGAAAGGTGAAGACGATGCGGCAATTGTTGTGTGATGAGAATACGTGAAGGTGGTATGGCTTGGGAGACTCCTCCGCGTCCTTCTTTGCTTCATTCTGCCTCATTGTGGTGAGTGGGTTGTACATAGTTGGGCCCATCGGAGGTGCAGTTGAGTCTTCTCTTCCCCACATATCATCGGCGAGCGTGGTCCCGAAGGTGGCATATCTCGAGAAAACAGTATTCCCATGCAGGCGAGCATGGTGGAGAGATTGTCGTGTAGCATTGAGCACAGATGGCCGCAGGTGAGCGAGCGAAACCATGAGCTTTTAAAGCTGAAGGAAACGCAAACAATTTGGAAAGACCGCTTTAGAACCGTGGGAAGTAAATTCTGTGGTTATTCCCGGATTATACCGGGACCTTCCTCCATCTAAACGTCCAACTCGCTGCAAAACAATGGCTGTAGGTTGAATGTACTGTACAAGGTTGGCTCGACGCTGACTTGTGACTCTTTCTAGCTCGCCAATGCTTTCTACAATGCTTTTGCCAAGCGCAACAGTACGTGACCGACCCTCTCCGGGGCTCATGGGTTTTGTGTAGCTTAATGACGCACATCCAGGCGTTTTCGTTACTTCCATTTTCGCTGGAGCATTTGCGTTTAGTGTAGGCTTTGACGTCGGCGTGAACAGTTTCTGGGACCGTTGGAACCAGGGGGTGAGTAGCGGACATATTGTCAAAGCCCATTTGATCACTGACCCCACAATGCTTTAGAAACAATGGAAGGACATTCGCTCGAAATATATCCAGGAGGATGCAGACTCGTAGTTTTGTTCAGCAACTTACATGCATGATGATCATATTCCTCAATTAGACTTATTTCTTGCTGGAGCTGTCGAAGTGTGTGCTAGAAGAGGATTGTTTGTCGTAAGAGTTCTGCGGCGTTGATGGCACTAAGTTCTCTTGTTTCTATTTGCTCATTGTGATCACTGACGTTGGATATTTTGCTGATGAAAAGAAATATTAATTAACAAGATTCTAATTCGCAAACACAATACGTAGGGTTCAATGTCTATACGTGTTTAAACATGCTGATCAATATGTGAGTTATATTTGAAACGCAACGCTACAAAATTGCAAATGAGGGAGCAGTACAGTGCTAGAATGCTGAGGTTGAAGTGCAAGTGAGTATTGGTCTACCGATGATGGTGATGGAAGAAACAAACAGAAAAGAATCACGGACACCCAGGCGTGGTGGAATATGTAATAGACAGAAAAAACCCGCATACAGGGCAGATAGTGCATCGCTGAAAAATTAAGGTGTCACTGGGATGAAGAGCGAAGGAAGTGTCAGGTGGAGAGCATGCCGGGGTCTTCATCAGGTTCCAGGCGTCCGAAGATTTCGTCGAAGACCTCCTTGCCGTCCGACGGTAGAGGGGGAAGTTGGCTGGTGACATCTGATGGATCATCCCGTGAAGGTTTGATCCTGCGGATACGTTCTTCATTCCAGATGCTTTCGAGGGTCGCAGCAAGGGTTTTCAACCCGAAGAGGAACCCACGATCCGGCTCTTCGGGATAATGTGGGGGAAATCGAGCATATATCAGCCCCGATTCCGCATCCACCTCGGCTTCATAACCCTTTGAACTCGACACCTGCTGGATGACTTCGCGGCTTGGAGGCGGAGGATATGGAAGCCAATCGTGCCCGGTAGTTGTATGTGCGAAATCGACGATACGAACATTAACTTCGCCTCGCTTCCGCTTCCCACCAGAACGCTTCCCAACTGGACCAACAAGCAAATCTTCGCTATGGGAGCGGCGCAGGAAGGGTGGCTCCTGCCTGTTGTTAGACCGCGCACGGGAACGCTCCAGCGACTCTCCACGCTTGCTGCGGGACGAAGGGTGCTCGAGGGCACACGTCCTGAACGCTTCTTGTGCCTCTCTATCCCCATCATAGATAAGGAGGAGACTGCAGCCATAGAACCTGAAGCCCTTCAAGCGGTTAATGATCCGAGCGAGAGCATAGAGCTTCTGGAGAAGGATAGGAATCTGCCAGACGAGAAGACGTTCGCCATCGTGCAGGAAGGATGCCAGTACCGATTCAAATTCTCCGGGTTTTACGTCGCGGCCCATGTACTTGTCTTGTGTGACGTATGATTGAGTAGTATTGTTCCAAACCTTAGATGTGAACAATGTTCGTCAACTTCGTGCTTCTCAACCATCCATCTAACTCACCTGCATACCACAGACGCGGATGCCAAGAGGCCTGCTCGTCGTACGGTCGCACTTCTTCCGTTGACTCTTCTTTTTGGCAAGCGTGGCATCCATCCCATACTGCCGAGTACCCATCTTCAGGTCAAGAACGCACGAGCGCTTTAACCGACCAGTCAAATCCTCCATGAAGATAAAATGATTTTGCCGCGTGATGGAGTCATCAGAGTTGATTACGGATGAAGGTTTACTGGGAACAAACGCAGATGGCTCCGAGTTTCGGCGAGTTGGAGGGGCAGGAAAATCAATAGACCGCGACCGACTTCGATGTCTCGTGATGGAAGGGATGCCAAGTTGGTTTTGATCAAAGCCTTGTGGTTGGTTCATGATATCCTCGAGCGTATCGTAGCCCATATCACAGGTCCATCCCTGTGCATCCTTCGAATCCATAGCAGACTCGCTCTGGACTCGCCGAATAACAGAGGGGGACCGGGAAGTCCCTTTCTTCTCCTTCATCAAAACTTGTGATTGTCCCGCCGGTCGCTTCCGATGGTCCGCGCGTGCGTGCCGTGCGGAACAAATCAGACGACCTTCATGATCAGCTATCTCACTTTCATCGCCTAGCTTCGCACCGGACGACGACCACTTGCTGTGATGGTGACGCTGGAATCTGCGGAGAATGGTGTTGAAGACATGATCCTTGAGTTTCGTGTTGACCATAGTCGACCCTGTTCCCCCGAACCAACTAGGGGTTCCCTGCTGCTGCCCGATGGCCACCTCGGAGTGGAAAGGACGTAAATCTGGTCGACGGCTATCTTCCGGCGCTAGCATGCGAGGTGCTATACGAGGGTCCAAAGATGACGCGCTCAAAAGGAGTCCTGCAGGACGTTCAGGCGAGTTGGACGGGGTTGGCGCCTCTCCCTCCTCAAGAGGGTTGGTGTGCTGACGCGTGAGAGGGTTACATTGCATCAGCGTCCCTGAAGGTTCCCGGCGCATGAGGTCAGGCGTTGACGCTGTCATAGCGCGTATGGATTTGATATGCCTGGCAGTATCAACAGACATATGGTAAGGGGGAGAATGAGAGTGTGACATGGAACGATCCCTTTTCCGCCCACCAAGACGGAGAACCCATTCCGGCACGATGTGACGGTTCCGGTCAAGCACTACTTCCGGCATCTCCTCAGATGAATCATAGCCCGACATAGGCTCCTCTTCGAGAAGTTTAGAGGAGAACGATATCGGCCCCTGAGCGGGATGGGAAGGGTACTTGTGAAAATTAGGACGAGGTTGGTGGGCAGAAGGGGAATGAGGAGTAGGCGTCTCAGATAATGGAGGAGTTAATGACCCTTTGGAAACGCGTCGGTAAGTGACAAGCATCACGCCAAGATACCGTGGAATGAATCCAAGTAATGGAGGCGCTTCTCGCTCAACAGCTTCATAAAATTGGTTCTCTCTCGATACCAGGGGCTATATATAAAGCGTCATAAGATACACGATCCGAAAAACTACTGCGAGCCATACCTTGCATACAGCGCGCTTGGTGAATTTGTATATCGCGCGGTGACCACCGACTTGGTTCCGGAAAGGACGCAGGGGGATATGAGGAAGACTTTCATCTGATGCACCAAACGTCATATCCAAGTGCCTTTCGGTCCAGGTGTCTGAAATTGGTAGTGACTCCTTGCATTCCAGTACTTCATGCTCAGATTCGTCGTCGCTAGCCGCCGCAGGATAGGATGAGGGAAATGCGACATCTCTGGATGGCGAGAGATGCTCCGACGTACCTGCTGTAGTCGAAGCGTCTGTCGTAATGGAAGTGGTTTCCCATGCCGACTCATCATCCGTGGACCATGGGGAATATGGACGCGATGGAGGCCGTGATGTGTGGATGGGGGTGGGGGATCGAGAATGGAGGGAATCTGAGCTAATGGAGCGGGGCGTCCGTAGTTCGTCGAACTTGCGACCGTTGCGCGCGGAGGGAGAGTGAAAATCTGATGCAATATTATATAATGCCAAGGATGGTACACGGCAGGTGGGTGATTGAGAAGGCGAAGGTGAGGGTGGGTACCCTCGTGAACGTGGGCGAATATATGGTGAAGGTAGGGCGACCGCACGAGGCGAGTCAAGATCAAAATCAAACACAGAAGCGTCAGAGGTTCGTTCACGTCTCCGCCCACGAAGAGTCTCTTGCTTTGAAACATCCTTTCGCCACTCAGACAAGTCATGCATAACAGTGTCTCGTGTATAGCCCCTTGTATCCCTTGCCCGTGACGACTCCTGGTCCTTGACACTATGGGAACTAACACTCTCCCGAGTCCGTATGCGCTCCAGCGCGGTCGAACTGCGTTCCCTTCTCATAGCAGCAGTTTCGGGGTCGGGCCAGTCGGTTCGCTTAACAAATTCATACTTCGCTTCACTAACGTTTTCGTTCTTGTGAGATGAAGAAGGCCGAAGTTTACCCAATAATTTGTCCGTTTTTGGGAAGTTGGTGATATTTTCCTCCGAAGGTGAACGAGGAGTTGATTCCTTAAACAGCTGTAATGAAGCTGCAACTTTACGTCCTATGCCTGCAGTAGTAGAAGAGGCTGGATGGGAACGCGACTGATTGCGATTACTGGACGCAGAAGACAAGGTAGAAGAAGATTGAGACGAGGATCTACGAAAGGGGGCGGGTCTCTCTGCCTTCTGAGGATCCAGAGTGAATGTGTACTCGGAGGCATTACCTCGTGAAGACGAGGGCAATGTGATGGAACGACAGGAGTGTGAAGTATCCGGCCGTTTGCGAGGGGAAGAGTCGAGCGCATGATGCTCGATGGGAACGTTCGCAAGAGGGTCATGGTTTGTTGTTTTACTCCAGTGTACGGAGTGTGAGGTTGACCTTCGGTAGACAGGTTGTTTGGTAGTACGTTCGTCCTCCAGAGGACCCGCGCGCGGGGAGGAGTGAGCTGTCACAGGGACGGAGGGAGGTGGGGAAAGCGGAAATTGATAGTGGTGCTGCTTTTGGTCCTTTGCATCAGTGATAGGGCCCATAGACGAAACGGAAGGTCCGGTGTCAATGAATAGGCAATTGAAATATTTTACTAGCAGAGATCAGCTGTAAAGATAAAGATTCCTGTAGACGGTGGATGAATTCAGCAGCATAAGAAACAGCAGAAAAACGTACAGGACAGTCTTGATCTTGTGAAAACACTTGATGAAGAGGGACTCGGTGAAACTTGTTGCGGCAGTGGCTAGAAACAACAAATCAGAAAGTAAGGTTTTTGAAGAGAATGAATAATGACGAAATGGGCGAGACACGTGCAAGTTTCTTTTGATGACTAAGCCAGCTCGTTCGTTCTCTCTACAGCATCTCCTACAGAACATAGCAATTCCTACTGAGCATAAAATGAACGTTTACATCCATCGACCAAACATCTTACCTTGCCGGAATGATGAAATTGACTTTCAAGTCGGATGGACCTTTTCTACCCAACTGCATACGCGGTGCCACGGGTCCCAGCGCACGTTCGCTGGCAACTTCTTCTACAAACACACACCTGATCAGCAAATGAACTAGCATTGGTCTAGCAAGTTACCGCATACCCGTGGTCTGGATCATTGTAAGCGTGTACTCTTGGTCTTCGCGCACCTTATTACCCTCCAATGGCGAATGACAGCAAGCACGGTCTTGCACTGGTTTGTATCTGAATCTCTTCGGTCGATTTTTAGCCGCGTCTTCTCCTCCCTTCTTCGACCTCGTGGTCCCATATTCCCACTGTTCGGCGCAATTACATCACTTTCTCCGCTCTCCTCACTCTTCAGTACGTGTACATTAAGGTTCGGCTTGGTACTAACCTGCCGCAGCTGAGGTAAATTTACCCGTGGGGAAAAGCAGAGAAACTCAAGATGTTTCAAATTGATAGGGTAATCTCGCAATCACTGTTTCCCAAGTCGGGCGAAGCGCAACCAACCATCATCACCACGGTCAGAGTTTAGTAATGTTCCGGGTCAGATCACTGGACGAATTCATAGATTCATCAGATGCGGGGAAGCCATATCCTCCCCTGACAGCAATATCCCGTGCGTATAGGCTCTCTCCACAGACAGCAGCACGGATATGACATCTGGCATCTCCCGTCTTCAATTATTTATTTCGGACACCAGGTCCGCTTTCATTCAAGGCTGTGCTCAGTCGATAGCCACGGCCCACTCGCTATCGACTGCTGCGCTTTTTGAAATGACCGGGACTTAAATTTTAGGTTGGTGACGGCAAAATCCGAACTTCAACTCTGGTTTCACGACAAAGCAACGACCTAAATGTCTAACATCAGATTTCGCAATACATTGCTACTGGTGACAGTGCTGCTTTGTATGGGTAGTGGGACGGTTATAACCTTATACGACAAGTATGTTGTGGTTGCGCAACTTGCTTTTATCATTATCAGACTCATGCAAGCTGTATTTAGTGCGTGGGCCATGTTCATAGATTGGACGTTCTAACTTGAACATAGATCTTATTATCGGATTCCGCGCATCTGTAATATATCCGACTGTCCTCGGAAAAGTTAATTGAAAGTAAATCCGATACCCGACGAGAAAGTGTTTTTATCTGTGCAGCAAGCATGCGCTCTGCATGGGAAACCGAACACCCATGATTCAATGAAGAGGAAGTGGATTATGGGAAATAACATTACTGACTCCGGTTAGTGTAGAAAATTCCATATATCATCATTCTAAGTACATAATCCCTAAACTTATCATGAAAGTATTTTATATGTCTCACACCACATAGCAATATAGTATACTCAGTATAGCTGCAAGATTCGGGGAAGGAGAAAGTGGGTCGAAATATTATTGTCTCTATTGTCATAGTACACTCTAGTGACAAGAATCAGGCTATATTATTCTCCACTGCTGCTCAACATCTACTTGTCTTAACATGTGCCACTTCTCACCAAACCATGCTCCATTATCCCACATGTTACCAGCCTAGTTTTACTGGAGTTCATTCACTGAATCGCACATTATCCCTATCAACCTCAAACTGGTATAAAAAATGAAGTTATATTGTGAGAGCAAGGACTAGAAGTCAATGCAAACCATTGAGCCCTTATATCAAGTGGTTCATCACTTATCTTTCATGAAATGGCTTCTTTTCCTTCACAGAATTCTCTGGTGGTGATCACAATGTGTCATTGCTTAGTCATATATGACATTCCATATCATCAGAATAGATAGAATATTCTAGAAGGACCATGAGGATTAGTAATGGGAGATTGATATTACTAATAAAGTTCAAACTCAGACCTATAAATTGTTCTAGGTGCCATCATTTGATTGCTTTACCCCCTTAACCAGTACCATCATCTCCTTTCTTTGGTAGAAATTTTTCTTTTCATTTTCAACCATGGTTCATCCTAGTACCAGTGAATCTATGGTGTTTCCCCTATCATCATTTTCTAATCCCCTGCCCCCTACCAATTCTGTGCCAAGTCTACCAAGGCTGAACCAGAATTCAGCTATCAAATCACATGTTAAATGGTCATCTCCATTAACTCACATTAAAATCATTCCCACATGGGAAGCTTTTTCTGCAGCAGCTGAAGTGGATGTCCCTCAGTACTCTTTTCAGCATAATGAAGTTGGGACTATTGCTGGTGCTATGGAAGGTCTTAACCTGACACACACTACCTCTCATACAAGTACCAACCCACCTGCCAATGCCCTGCCAACATTTCACCCCTTCCTATCATCATCCCCTCAGCCAGTCAGCATAATCCAAGCTGCCATTTTACAAAACCACCCTCACAATGTTGCTATATGTAATCCAAACCTGCGCTTCATACTGGCTGCACACAACAAAGCTAAAGGGCTTCAAGAAAGCTCTGATATCACTGATAATAGATCTATTTGTACTGTGACAGGTGGGTTTACATTTAGCATCCATTCAATCCCAGTGGTATTACATGCTAACTTCTATGAATAGAGCACAAGACTGAGACTGTATCTGGGACAGTAAATGAAAATCTACCAACAACCACCCTAGAGTCCAATACCCCTTTATCAGCCACTACCACCATCACATCAGATATCCTTGACATCACATCTGGTAGTGACGAGGAGGATCCAATAAACCAAGAGAGCAGTGGACGAAAGCAGAGGGATGTAAGTATAAGCTAATAGCCATTCGTGAATGACACTGATAGCCAATGACAGACTCCGACCTCATCATCAGATTCAGCGCCTGCCAACAGGGACCTGAAGATCAATTCCAAAAAGCGCCGTGCGATTGATGTCGAATCCAGTGATTCTGATTCGGACGGTTCACGAAAGCGCCAGAAGGGGACGGGAACTTCCCACGCCGCAGACATCAATCGCACGGCACGACGCACAGAGGCTCCCGACGGTCCTAGGGGAATTGCGCAGGCCTTCAACAATGTGATCGCAGGCAATCAAGTAGCAATTCATAAGAATCCTGTACCCGCACCCCCTCGTATACGGCAGTCAGCGAATAAGGCAATCAGTGCGCCGCAGGCGGCGCGCATCCCTGAAGGATCAAATGGTAATGCCGTGGCGACGAGTAGCAGGGTTAGAGTCGAGGACATCGCGATAGAAGATACGGACGAGGACATGGATGACGAAACTGATGAGGATAGTGCAAATGAAACACAGACGCCCTCGGAAACCGGCGATCATCAGCCAGCACGGGTCTACGCGAGTATGGTCTCCAGAAAAGTGTGCTGGTGGGCAGACAAGTTGAAAAAAATTCGCCACGCACAGGTAGAGGCTCTATTTGAAGAAAAAGTCGTTAGTAACCCCTCATTCCGAAGAACGTGTAATGAAAACTGATGCGCTGTTTGGACAGGCTCTTATATCCGCACACGAGGTTCTCGAATTATTGAAGGACATCGACGAGCACAAGAATTGGGCGACACGGGTCGAAGTCGAGAATGCCCGACTTGAAGGCCATCTGGACGATCTTGTGCGTCACAACCTGAAGGACGGGTCAGATGCCAAAATGGTCGCAGTAAACATCATGGACAACTTCGCCCAAAGGTTTCATGGTGTTAGGTATCCTCCAAGACGCGGGTGAAGGGAGAGACCGATATAGATGACAAGAAATACTGTGGAAGTGGAATTCTCAGAGGGGTGCCAATTGAGGGCGCCAATTTTAGTGCTTCTGTTCCGCCAGATCTCGCTACGCTGTGGTTCGCTATGATTCGCTATGATTCGCTATGATTTCGCTATGGTTCGCCATGTCTGCTTTCCCATTGTATTATACTGTACGATACCCTGTTCTCTGTTATATACCTAGTTTTGGCGGTTTCCTGAATGAATTTGTACGTTTTGTACTGCTAGCTTTTCAGACGACTTCCTAATGTGCTGGCAATGTACTGCCGCCACAGATCCTCGTGAGATCTCGTGGATCATAACCATGCTCCCATGAATATCATATGCTACTGCGGGCCACATTATCGCATAACTAGTAAGCTGATAAAATACGCATGCAAAGGGGGGAAACGAGTATATTATATTTGTAAGGAGTGGTCAATGATCGTGAAGGTTAAAACGTTATATGATGTGAAATGTCGATGTTAATGAACCACTTCAAGCCGCCGCTTCTTCATAGCTGGACCCTCATCACCCGAGTCAAGGTCATCCACTACAATGATAGGAGACTCGCTGCGTGGGGGAAATGCGGGTGCAGTTATTGGCACAGGCACGGGTGGCTTCTCCGCGATATTCGCAGGAATGGTCTCAGCGCTCGGTGGATGGGCAGGAAATACCTGAGTCTGGGCACTCCCGAAATCCGGCGTCGTCACTGATTGGGTAGTCCGTGGCGGCAGTGGCGTAGTCGTAAATGGACCCCCTGGTGGAGCTTTGCTGTCACGAGATCCCTGTGTGCCTCCACGACCGCCTCTTCCGCGTTTGGCCCGTCCGCGCCCGCGCGTCATCTTCTCTTTAAGATATCGCACGATATGACCTTGTAAGATCTCTAATGCCTTCTGAGCGCCGAGCGCCTCGAGCTCTCGGAGCTGCTCTGAAGATAAATGTGAAAAAATAGTGGGAGAGAGAATAAGGGTATTGTTGTGAAGAATGATGGGTTGTGCCTGCTCGGGGTTTGAGGATGAAGGATGTGAGGGGGGAACGGGTCCGACTATGATGGGAAGGCAAACAGATGCTGGTAGTGCTGAGAAAGGTGCAGATGCAGAAGTGGATGCCGCACATGCCGAAGCTTCTGATGAAGGGGCTGGTGGTGCAGGAGCCGCAGATGGAGATGCAGCTTGTGGGGCTGGAGATACTGTTGAAGTGAGCTTGGATTCCATAGGAGACTCTGTCTTGATGTTGGGTGTAGTTGAAAACGAAGTCGCAAGGGGAGCTGTAGTGAACGGGCTGGCTTGCATAACGCAGGAATTGGATAACTTTGGTAGTGTGGTTAATGGTGGTGGAAGAAGGCCGCCTTTGATGTCGCCCTTGACGCTACGTTTCAGTGCAGGTTCTAAGGGCACTGCCTTCTCCTTCTTCCTGCCCTTCCCATCTTTACCACCCGTGCTCGATGCTGCTGCTTGTGACCTAGCCTCTTGCTCCTCAAACATATGTTCATGCTGTTCGTCCACAGACCAATAAAATCCCTTGCCCCGCTCTCCGGAACTCCTCTCCATCTTCTTAAATGCACGCCCCGACGATAAATTATGACGAACCGAATTCTGGAAAGGAAGTGAGAGGAGTGCGACCCCAGAGATAAGATAGCTCACCTCCCACCCGGCGCCCTCATTATACCGATACCAATCAAAATTATCCATCATCCATGAACATATATCCTGCAGCGTTGCCTTACCACCCATCGCCTTAATAGCCCGATAGCAGAGCTGAGCATAGGTAAATGGAGGCTTTGGGGGCATGACCTCCGGCTTAGGTATGGAAGCAAGGTCAGATTTCTTGCGTTTCTTAGGCACATTCTTCAGCCTGGATATGCTATTGGTATTTGGGAGTTGTGGATCCGGTGACGGAGCTATCTTCGGCGGGGGAACGGGTGGTGCGGAGATCGGGGGCGGGGAGTTCGGTGGTAAAGATGAGGGGGGTGATATAGACGTGATATCGACAGAGGGTGAACGTGCGCGATGCATTGATGAATTGGAACTGGGTGATGGAGAATCCTCTGGCGCTGGAGGGGGAGGAAGCACGAAGTGAAAAGTACGAGAAGCTATCTGGATCTGGGACCTAATTCACAGTCAGAAAGAATACCTGATACGAGAGAGAAAGGGCATACCTCTCTCCCAAAGGGACTCTGCTTCCACTGCCAGACCAAACGCCGTCAACCCAAGCGCCATTTCTGCCTACGACGACGAGAACAAAACGCTCCTCATCCTCCTCGTACTCGATCTTAGCATGGAGCCTGGATACACTCTTAAGAGGTCCCAAATCGACATCAACCGGACTATTGTCGCTAGAAGAGGTGGAAGTATTGGGTATGCAGCGGCGTCCAATAGTTACAGTAAGAGTCTGGAGATAGAAGGTGATGTTCGGGAATACAAGGGAGTAGTATGCGCTAATCTTGGCTGGGGAGTCGTCTGGGGATAATGAGCTGTGAAGAACGTCGATGTTATCCATCTGAGAGCCCAGCGCTGCGATGGCTGTTGGGGACATTGTGAGTCGTGGTGAGTGTCGATGACAAGCTTGAAACAAGGGAAACAACCCCCCCGCCCGGCAAACGACCCCTTCCCATATTATGTAATTTCCTTGCCATCGTTCAGTCATTCATGAGCTCATTGGCTGACAGGTTCCTTAGTTTTTCAAATCATGTCGCATAAAGAAACACTGACAGAGAAAGCACGGGATGAAATTTCATCCTTAGCTGACAGGAATGTAAACAGTACAGACACTGATCTACGTTACATGGCATATGCTACTCGTCTTCGCACTGCCTTGCGTGCTGGTACTCGTTACATCGCATATGTACGTCCACTTGTTATCAACTCGTCTATGTTCGTGGTGAAGACTGATTACAGACTAGTGATGTCGGGGAGGCGTTTCGCCCAGTAGTACCTCCTGTCGTGGTGACTGCATGTTATGGTATCTCCTGGCTTTATCTTGCGGGGTGCGTCCCGTTTCATATCCCCTTGCGTTCTATTCAAAATATTTCCATCTAGTGATGTGAGTTACGAGGCATACAAGACCCATAGACGCGGACCCAGCCAAATAGAAGCCGCCCACTTTTCCGAGCCTACGAGAGTAGGCATGGTAGCCGTCAAACGTGCAGTTTTCCAGTCCATCGCTTCGATGTACGTGCACGTTCGCTTTCATACAACCTTATTCCATCATTGCCTCGCATGATTCGTCCTCATTGGATATTGACTATGACGTATAGGGCTCTTCCAGCATTCACTATTCATACCGCCGTTAACCAGGCCAAGAAGGCTTTCACGAACGTGCAAAACAAGAGATTAAAGACGTGGGGTCCGACTTTCACTGGACTTGCCATCGTCCCTTTTTTGCCGTACATATTTGATCACCCTGTAGAGACTGCAACAGATAAGGCGTTCGAATGGATAGAGGAGAGATTAATCGAAAGTCAGAAACCTAGAGACAAGACAGCACCATAAATGTGGTCGACGACAGTCTGCATTTACCCGCTCCTCTCACGTACTATTTACCCTTTGTATGAAAATGCTATGTATCTCTACAACATGCTGTTGACGAAGTGAACAAGTGGATTTGGATCTGCTTATCAAAGTTGTTAGTGGATGACTACCCGTTAGGCAAAATAACTGCAGAATGCAAAGACAATCGATAATCTGTACAGAACCTTCGACCGTACGCGTAAGGCATGTAGATAGAATAAAAATAATCTGGAATTTAACGCCAAGAACTACGACGAAGAAGAAGTGAAAATGGTAGCAGCAACATTTGTCAGCTGGCTTCTACCTCGGGCTCCTTCCAAATCATTATATGAGAGTCAGAATGATCGTGCATTTATGCAGACTGCAGTCCTTTATTAGTCCACGTCCGCTTCGCGGCCTGCGCCGTCAGCACAGGTACGCGTTTCTTCTTTGATTTTCAAGACTTCATTTATCAAGTGAATCGTCAAGTTACACAAATCATTGGATGGTAGTACAATGTCTCTATACAATAAACTCGAAACGCCGGCGGGTCGCTAGCTATTGTGCCCAGACTCCACTTCTTTCTCATCGTCTGCGTATCAGCGCACCCCGTCATGCTTAAAACATGGCTGCGGGAGGGGTTTCGACTCTCCGCCTTAGAGACTTTTTTTTGATAAGCTCAGCAAATTTATTTTTGGTATTTTGAATTATCATAACTTCCATTTTCAACATCGACATCTATCTGGTAGTATATCCGATAAGTACTCGCGCCCGTCGTGCGTGAAACATGGCTGAGGGAGAGCGGCGTTCCACTCCCCGCTTGTCATGCTGGAAACATGACTTCGGGAGACTTTTTTTTTTTTGACATGCTTCCATTGACAACTATCTCCTGCTGGTCATGATTGAAACATGGCTGAGGGAGAACGACGTTCGACTCCTCGCTTGTCATGCTTGAAACATGACTTGGGGAGACTTTTTTTGATAAGCTCAGTAAATTTGTTTTTTGTTTCGAATTATCATGCTTCTATTTTCAATATCGACAACTATCTGGTATAGTGCATCGGATAAGTACTCCCGCCTGCCGTGCTTGCAACATGGCTGAGGGGGAACGGCGTTCGACTCCTCGCTTGTCATGCATGTCATGCTTGAAACATGACTTCGGGAGACTTGGTTTTTTTTTTGATAAGCTCAGTAAATTTGTTTTTTTGTTTCGAACTATCATGCTTCTATTTTCAACATCGACAACCATCTGGCAGTGCATCGGATAAGTACTCCCGCCTGTCGCGCTTGAAACATGGCTAAGGGAGAGCGGCATTCGACTCCCTGCTGATCATGCTTGAAACATGACTTCGGGAGACTTTTTTTGATAACCTTAGTAAATTTGTTTTTTGTTTCGAATTATCATGCTTCCATTTTCAACGTCGACTACTATCAGGTAGTGTACCAGATAAGTACTCCCGGCCGACATGCTTGAAACATGGCTCAGGGAGAGCGGCGTTCGACTCCATGCTTGTCATGCTGGAAACATGGCGAGACTTTTTTTTGACAAGGCTCAGTCAATTTATTTTTTGTTTCCAATTATCATGCTCCCATCCTCAACATTGACAACTATCATGCTTGAAACATGCAGCAGTGTTCGACTCCTTCTAAGGGACTTTTGTTGATAAGCTCAGTAAATTAATTTTTTGTCACGAATTATCATGCCTTTCCATTTCTGGTAGTGTATCGGATAAGTACTGCCTGTCATGATGAAACATGGCTGAGCGAGAGCGGCGCACTTGTATATAGAAAAAAATAATTACTCAGTACCTCTGTATTGTTGAAAGATAATTGATAAGCACTACATAATGGAGTAAAAGTTTTTCATATGTTTCGGACACTCTCGAGACTGAGTATATACAGCTGTTAAAGAATGAATGTAATAATTGTTACCCCGCCTAAACCAATCTAGTGAGAATTGACTTTCTTCAAGTGCTTTTTCAGATTCTCTACAGTCTTGTATACTTGCTACTTGCCTGGATCAGGCTAAAAATACCCCGTTCCCGGTGCATTTTGCTAGGGACCTGCTATATGTTCTATGTAAAGCCTTCCGAACCGGTCACAAGAAAAAAACGCATGATCTAGCACGCCTTACCGTTGCCCGCTGGCCATGATGTTGTTGCGGTGATTCCTCTCAAGCTTCGCTCCAATAAAAAGGGATTAGAGTAATGAACAACTTCACAAAGTCCAGCAATATCTGCAATCACTTACTCGAAACAGCGAGCAACTGCATAAATAACCTCATACTCTAATTAGATTCGTATGATTGTATCTTCCTGTGTACGAACAGATAGCGATGTATTGCGAGATATGTTACAGTGTAGTGCGACCGAGTGCTAGTGGAATCGAGCTGATAGAGTTGGGAGGAATAACCCCCACTTCTGTCACAACTGCTGTGATACTCGAAGGAGGCGTCAGGTCATACAGTGGATTGAGGATCTCTAGATTGTGCCGTTTGCTGAGGGTGAGCGTTTCTTTCGACCGAGTGAGGGGGAAGGAGGAAAAGAGGTCGCCAGACGGTGCTATACACGCCATATTAGGCGCTGTAAGACTTGGAGGTAGCTATAGCGAATCAACGCACCGAGCTCATTCTTGGTAAAACTATCTAGCTGAACGGTTTCCGAGAACTTGTATGTCTCGCAGCATACTACCACAGGAACGCTGTGTTGTTTGGCCATCATGGCTACGAGGGCTGTGCCTGCACGGGAATACACGGCGCCATTTGAATGTAGGGAGTGAGCACCCACTAAAACTATCGAGACTTCCGTAATCACAGAGCCGATGGAGGGCAGAAGGACGTAAGTACACGGAATGGCCATGGCAGACAGGACGGAGAGAAGTTTCTTGCCTATTTCATAGGGAAGGTGAGATAACATGTGTGACTACAACAATAGGGCCTCTTACCCTCTAGCATTGGCCGGGAGTCGACAACGATAACTGAGAATTGTTTTCCATCTTCCCATGCACCGATAAGAACTTGCTCAACGACGGAAGATCTGCACGAACGAACTATCAGTTGATGACCAAGGGCAAGGAGTCAGATTTGTTACCGAGCATATGTCAGAATGACGTCTCCGTCTTTGATCTTGGTACCTGCAGTCTCTTGGATGACCTGGTCTGCTATGGTAATTCGCTCACTAATATAATCATCTATTTTCTGACAAAGTGCATTTTTGGCCTGTAGAGTGAATCAGTGCATGTGTGGTGGCGAAGAAAGAATTAAGGCCAACATCCTGCTCCGGAATGTCGATGTCTGAGCCGCTGATGTCTAATTTGAGCTGCCGGATGGCATTACCCATGGTGACAGACATCGGACGAGCGGAAACAAGGTGGGTTATTTGTGGTGAAAGATGGGTAACGAGATGTCTCGAGAGTGTATTGTTAGGGGGAGTGATGTAGTCTTGAATTACCTTGATAGAAATCAGTGATATTCGGTAGACCAAGATAAGGTCAATGTACGATTTTAAATGCATTGAGTGTCGCGATACATCTAGCATTTGCGCCTGCGATCTTGAACTCCGAGAATTGCAATCCGAGGCGGACGATAGCAGGGTGTATATCGCCCTTGGTAGGGCCGGGGGGCTTAGGGAGGCCAAAATGGGAGAATATCCGCAAACCACGAGCGGAGTCATCTGCTGTGGTCTCTTTCATCTCCTTGGTCGGCTTTCCATCTGGACCCTTTCCACCCTTCTTAGCTGAAGCACTTGTCGCTGGAGCAACTGGAGAGGCCTTCTTAGCTTGAGCAGGCTTTTGATTGGACCCGCCTGGTTGAGGACCGGCTGATTTGGCAACAGCCTTTGCAGCTCTCTGACGCTCTTGTTGCTCGCGGCGCTCCGCTTTAGTCATTTGTTTCTGTGACTTTTGAGGCGCCTGAGTTTGTTCATCAGTAGGAGTGAGCACGATTATAGATGTGGAAGGTGCTGTCATTGTGACTGTTGTAGTTGTGCTCATCGTTTTGTCGATCTGCAATGGATAATGTGAAGAGTAGGAAACATTCCTTGAATTCGGCTAGATCGTCAATCACCCGAGTCATAGTCTGGGGAACGTGGGAAAGCAAATCATTACATCAGCTTTGCTTTGGGCTGAGACGTGACCACTGCACTCTTGACCCGAACGTTGACTATGGTAGGATATCAAATCTTATGACTTGGGCATTCATTGACATTCATTGTAGGGCGTTCCTGCATTATTCCGTTGGCTCAGTAAGAAGTACCCGAAAATTGGTGAGTGAAATGGTGCTTCACTTTTATTTGCTTCGCTAATACCGAGTTAGTAACTTCCGTCGTTGAAGTGGACGAGGAAGAAGTCCCCGACGCTGCTGGCGATCCTATTAAACTTCCAGTTGATATCACAACGCCTAATCCAAATGGCACGGAGTTTGACAATTTGTATCTCGATATGAACGGTATCGTGAGTGTTGGATGCAATTGCAGTGCTCATCTCTGACAACCCGTACCTACACAGGTTCACCCTTGTACTCATCCTGAAGGAAAAGTATGCAGATGTTCTTACGTACATTTTGAGCACCTGTTGACTCGCTTCCAACAGCCAGCCCCGGAAACGGAGGAGGAAATGATGGTCGAAGTTTTCAACTACACCAACAGAGTCGTCAACATGATCCGGCCACGAAAGCTTCTCTTTATGGCTATTGGTACGCTTTACGCTTTCACTGTATTTACCCACGTCACAATTTATGCATATCATTTAGACGGAGTTGCACCTCGTGCCAAAATGAATCAACAACGCAGTCGGCGATTCAGGACTTCTCAAGAGGCAAAAGATAAAGCGGAAGCTCGTAAACTTGCCGTTGCTGAGTGGGAAGGTAAGTTCTTTCAAAACAACACAGGTCACACACCTCATCGCCACAGCTATGGGCAAGGTTATTACCGACGATGAGAAAGACAAGGTATCATGGGATTCTAACGCTATTACTCCCGGTACGCCGTTCATGGAACTTTTGGCCGCCTCGTTACGGTATTGGGTCGTGGAGAAGATGAACACAGATCCAGGATGGAAAGATGTGCGTAGTGAGCATTTCTTAGAGGCATCATTTATCTATTACTTTCTAGCTTCAAGTTATTATCTCGGATGCAAATGTACCCGGAGAAGGAGAGCATAAGATTATGGACTTCATTCGCAGACAGCGCACAAACCCTGGACATGACCCTAATACGCGACATGTAATATACGGTTTGGTGAGTGCTGATTTTCCAGGTTTAAAATGCAATCCGTTAATAAAAACTTTATGCTTAGGATGCTGATCTCATCATGCTCGCCCTTGCTACTCATGAACCATATTTCCGAGTACTTCGGGAAGATGTGTTTGCGCAGGACAAAGGTACCGGGTGCCGAATTTGTGGACAAGAAGGTCACTATGCCGCTCAATGTACAACATTGAAATCAGAGATTAAAAAGCCCCCTCCACCGGATAAAAAACCATTCATTTTCCTCGATGTCGCCATTCTGCGCGAGTATCTCGAATCCGAGTTGAATGTGAACAATTGCCCTTTCCCTTTCGATTTGGAACAGGCTATTGATGACTGGGTGTTGCTCATATTCTTTGTCGGCAACGATTTCTTACCTCATTTGCCATCACTTGAGATTCGCGAAGGAGCAATTGATACTCTCTTGAGGATCTGGAAGATGGAGTTACCCAGAATGGGTGGATATCTGACGAATCATGGTCAACTTGTGCTTAGCCGTGCGCAGATCATATTAGAGGGACTAGCGCGACGAGAAGACGAGATCTTCCGTAAGCGACAAGAGAGTGAGCACCTACAATGTGTCTCGTCAACGGCATGGACTTATCATATATCTCAGCTGAGCAACGTCAAGATCACGAGGCGAAACGCCGTAGGCTTGAAAGGTCTGGGGGTGGGAATGATGCTGGCGATATGAAGATCGTCACTCCGTCTGCGAAGCTTGGTCTGACTGCCTCCACTACATCGTTATCATCTCTTCCCCAACGTGCAGATAATTTTGCTGCCAAGGCCGACTCTATTGGTCTCGGAGCGCCGCGTAATGCTCAGTCTCTTGAAAGTGCCCCAGTTGCAGCCCAAGCACTTGCTGGCTCGAATCGTGATGTAGTTGCCAATCGAGCTGCTATACGAATGGCGAACATGAGTGCTGCAGAGATGCTCAAGGCTGAGCTATCTGGACTCATGCCTGTGAAACCGAGTGCTTCTGCTCCTAAACCTGAGCCAGTTGTTCCGAAGCCTTCCAAAGCAGACGATGATTCTATGGATGATGCGGATATTCCAGGTCTTGGGAATGCTCCATCAGCACTTGACGTTGTTAATGATGGGGCTAGTACTATGGACTTTGAGCCCAGTAATCCTGTCGTTCTTCCTGTTGATGAACCAGCAGAGTCTGTCACTGGCGTCAAACGGAAGCTTGAAGATATCGACGGAAAAGATGCGGATGAGGTGACTGCGGTGGATGAGGAGTCATCTGAAGATAACGAAGATCCGTCTTACGCATTGGAAATCAGAGCAGATGGCTCAGTTGAGCAGGCTGATAACGTGAGGTATGAAAATTTTCGAAATTTCCAAGCCCGGTAATAACACCCCCTCAGATTATATGAGCCGGGCTATAAGAAGCGATACTATCAGCAGAAGTTTGGTGTATCAGAAAATGATCGTGATTTCCGTAGAAAGTGGGCGTTTTCGTTATCGATTCCTGCACAAACCTGGCTAACTCTGCTGTGCAAAGGCTGACAAAACATTATGTGGAAGGTATTGCTTGGGTTTTACATTACTACTATCAGGGGGTAAGTTCCGTTCCGCCAAGTCACCTCTCCATGCTGACTAGATAGTAGACGCCCTCGTGGCAATGGTATTATCCATATCATTTTGCACCTTTTGCGTCCGACTTTGAAGATTTGGAAAATATGGAACTAGAGTTCACTCTCGGACAGCCATTCAAACCTTACGAGCAACTTATGGGTGTTTTCCCTTCTGCTAGGTGCGTTCGCGTTCAATCAATGGTCTGACTACATAGCTAACCGCTAACTGCTATCGCCAGTCGCAAACATATTCCCGAAGTCTTCCACGAACTCATGACAAATGAAAATTCCCCAATCATCGACTTCTACCCAGAAACCTTCCAGATCGACATGAATGGGAAGAAGATGTTGTGGCAAGGTGTTGCTCTTTTGCCTTTCATAGACGAAAAAAGGCTTTTAGAAGCCATGGCCGAGCATTACCCCAAACTAACCGAGGACGAAGTCCGAAGGAACGGCTGGGGCCACGACGTCATACTTGTTTCTGACGAGCACTCGTTGTATCCATTCTTTGAGGGATTGTATGGTAAGCGCAAGGAGAAACAGGTACGTCGTTAGTTCAATGAATTTCGATCTCCTTATTGACTACCATCACTCAGCCTCAACTTTTGCCTACCAACCTATCCAAGGGCATCAGCGGTAGTGTTTTACCAAACCCCGATTGTTTACCCGGTTCGACGTACTCCTCCCCATTGACCTCGGTGAACCTGGAAGATATCAAAAATGATCGATCCCTCTCCGCTTTATACTTCTTCCCAAAGCAGCTCGCGCCTCATCGATCAATGTTTCTTCCAGGAGTTAAAAAACCCGCTCGACAGCTTACCGGTGAGGATCTTGCTCGAAGGGGAAGAGGAGGTGGTCGAGGGGGTGGCATGGACCGTGGTGGTGGTCGGGGACGAGGTGGCTATCAAAACGGTGGCGGTTACGGCAACGGACATGGCGGCTACGGCAACAGCCACGGCCAGTACACTGCGACATCGTACGTCTCCTCGTACTCCACCACACAGTCTCGGGCACCGTACGCTCCGCCCCAGCAGGGATTCGGAGGGTATGGCTCCAACGGAAGGCCGCCTGTTCAAAATTATAATAGTAATTATCAGGGCCAGTCGCGCGGTGGCCCGTCCTCTCGAGGTGCCCCTCCCTCCCGCGGGATGCTAACAAGCCGTGGTGGCCCTCCTGGTTATGGAGGTTCTCATCAACCCGCCTATGGCCGTGGAGGCTATTCTGGTCGGTACGGTGGCAGTGGAGGGTATGGTGGACAGGCAAATGATGGCTACGGGGGCCAGGCAAGCCGTGGCGGCTATGGTGGCTCGGGAGGACAAGGACAGGACGGTTATGGCGGTTACGGGGGTTATGGAAACCAGGACGGTGGACAGACTCGTGGTGGGTACGGTGGAGGTTACGGTGGCGGGGGTTACAATAACCCTTCGAGAAGCCGAGGCCGAGGATACTAGAGTAACTAACTTATTCATACTATCGTCCTTGCTGATGGAGAGAGCATCCCATCCACAAACCTACGGTCATGGCGCATGGGCTTCTCGATGTTCTTTTAAAAAATTACACTGTAGTTCCGCTAGTATCGTCTCGTGTTGATGTTGATATGTAATTTAGTAGCACCGATATATATTTCGCTGGTTCTTTCTATATTGAATACAAATGGCTGAATTTTGTTGGGACTTTGCCTGAATATTTGTCTCTAGAAATATTCAATATCTCGATCTCAATAGGTGGTCACGGCCTTTGGTACATTCGCAGTCAAGTATAGTAGTACAAATTGTGACGATGACGAATACAAGTATCTACAAACTCGATATCCATCTCACTGCTCGGTTCGTGCATCAGCCATAGAAGTTGTTATGTCCTCCTGGAGGGGGCATTTCACGAGGTGGGACGTAAGTCAGGTAGAGCGAGTACTGCCTCTCGCGTTCCTTGACCTTTTTCTTCAACTTCTTTTCCCTCTTGCGCCTCTTCTTTTCCTCTTTCATCTCTCGGCGTCTTCGTTTAGATTCAGCGAGATCCATCCCACGACCATAATACCCTCCATCATCAGACTCCGAAGAGGAAGATTCAGAATCAGACAGGTCTGAATCAGAGTCGAACACGGGCATCGGAAGGTGACTGTCTACAGTGCCTGCATGCGGGCCTGAGCGTCGCTCCCGGCCCTTGTAGAGGACCACCTCCACACGACGGGCACGGAAGAAAGAATCGTTCCAGAGATTGATCAAGTCTGCAATAAGAGTGCTCCGCTTGGGCGGAACGCCTCCCCTAGAGAACTCTGGGATAGGCATCTTGCCTGCCCACGAAAGAGCAAGATCCTAAAGTGGACAGTGAGCGATAAGCCAGAAAATGTATCTATAACAACGTACATTCATGAATCTGATCCAGTCCTGGTGGTATACATCATGGGTATCGAGCACCAGTGGCATGCGGGGAATCTGATCGTAAAAGTCGTCCATGTCTTGAATCCTCATCACGTTAAATGGAGTGTAAGGCTGGGCGGCATTTGGCGGACGGGAGAACGCCTCTGGAGCTGCGAGCTGCAAAGGTTCGCCGCCCATAGCAGCGCTGGGCATACGGGGAGATGAAGGGAACGCTGAACCTGCATGCGCACCGGGCATGGGGGAGGGTGCTCGCCCAAATCCTTGCCCACCGGGCATTGGGGAGGGTGCTCGCCCGTATCCTTGCCCACCGGGCATTGGAGAGGGTGCTCGTGACCGAGGGGCATTAATAGGCTGCCCCTCAAGGACATGCCCACGGGGGTATACCGTTGAATGAATTTGTGGAGGGGGGACAAACGGTGAAGGAGCACGTGGAGGATAAGGCGCCGTGGGTTGCTGACCATGGTATGGGGATGGCGCACGGGACGGAGGGCGTGCATATGGAGAAGGAGCACGCGGCGGCGGTTGGGGCATTGGGGACGGTGCCCGAACACCAAAAGAGTTCCCTTGAGGGGCATACGGGGATGGTGCCCTCGCAATAGGTTCGGGTCCACCGGGGTAAGTGGAAGGGAACTCTTGTTGTGGCCTTACGTTTGGTGAAGTCGTGAAATTACCCGCAGGTCTGAAAGGCGATGCCGCACGATTGTAAGGGCTAGCACCTGCAGCGGGAGGATAATTATTTGGTGCAGTCGACATATTACCAGTAGGTCTGAAAGGCGATGCTGCACGATTGTAAGGACTGCCGCCTGCAGCGGGAGGATAATTGTTTGGTGGAGCCGAGAAATTACCGGCAGGTCTAAAAGGGGATGTCGCACGATTGTATGGACTACCGCCTCCAGTGGTAGGATAACCTGTTGCGCTGGTGTAGGTTGCCGTGGTGGACGAGTATACCCCTGCACCAGGGGCAGCTGGGGCATAGATTGGGGCGCGATTTGCACCACTATAAGAATTTTTTCTGGACCTTGTACCATAGCCATCCTTGCGCTCTACTTCGAGTTCTCCGAATCTGCGGTCAAGATCATTAGTGTAGGTGCCATATGCAGCGGTGCCCGGCAACGCGTATCCAGCCGGATTGTCGAACTGTTGCGAGAGTCGCTTCATGGATTGCTTCTCTTCTTTCTTCCTACGCTTTTGTTCCGCGCGTTGCCTGCAAAATGATGAAGAAGACGGCGTAGCATTGTGTTGACTAGATCATACCACTTTTCAAGCTCCTTCTCTTCACCTCTGCTCAACTGACCGCGATTCCAGGATGCAGCAAAATCCTGATCTGCTCAGTGATCGTCGAGCAAAAATCGGGCGATGAAGACTCACTGCAGTAGCGGGCTGAGCGCCTGCTGGCAGGATCTGTGTGGCTTCGGCAGGGACCCATTGGATACCATGCACAACACCCTGGGGTGTCTGATAGCTGCACATCGTGAAGGATCAGTATGCGATTTGTCGATGTCGAAACCACATGCCTTGCAGGTACTGCCCTACAGGAAGAATAGGTCAAGAGGAAATTTGTTTACAAGATAAACGTGATCTTACTTGAAAGGATGATATGTAACCTGCCCATCTGGACCAGTGGACGTCGTGTAAGTGATAGATCCGGGTGCAATGTGGTTGGAAGAGGGCGCTGTGAAGCCTCCTGCTCCGTTCATCGTGCACTCTGCTCCTGAAGATGAGATGGAAGCTAGGAGAGGAGGGGGTTGATAAGCAGCGATCTTTTGTCTGCGGCCTAATTAACGACCCTGCCTCGTGTTGCGCTATATCGAGACCATCAGCAACGGAAGGGTATTTCGGGCGCAAATTTCGCTTTTTGGTCGGCTGTGAACTCATTGCGTGCCAGGTCTGAGGGTTCAGTACCTTAACTTTATTTACCCTCAACCCACCCAACCCTTGGGGCATGTTCCTCATGGTCAACTTACCATAGCCTGCATACATTTTCGATGTCCTCATGTTGGAAAGCTTGCAATACTACACGATATACTAGCTCGTCCACAGACACGCATTTTCCAAAGATCGACGACATAACTGGAACATAACACTACTTCAAAGTTCTGAGCACTCCACATCATTACCTGAGCATAGTTGATCGACTCTCACCTGATCATCTTTAGCCTTGGTCTCTTCAATTGCAATGTGACCTCCACGCTGTTCCAAACAGAAGACAGACAATCCGAGTGGGTATCAAGGAACGACCGTCTTGCTGTTATTTTGGTCTATGTGTGGCTAGCCTGCATGACGAGTTACATGATGAGATGACCCTTGAAGTCCAGTACATACGCTATGGTGTTACCTCGTAGAAAGTCCAGTTAGATTTGTCCCGCTGTTTTGAGTGTTCAGTACTGCAGTGCTCACCGTCCCAGAGCTCTGTAGGGGTCCGGCTCGGCTAGCTTATTATTAGTATTCGAAGCGACGGAGGAACCTCTCAGTTAAAACTCAAAGGAGCGAGCATACATTAGGATCTGCATGATATCCGCCTGGCCATCATTGATTTGTGGCCCACAGTTATCTGATCCATGGGCGCCCCTTTGGAATGAAGACATCTCATAGGCTCATACACGTCTTCTGAGGAAGTGTGGGAAACCCCTTTATGCCATCGGTGAAAATTTGGTGTGTTGAATTCTGACAGTCCAGCTGCTTCTTGATGTCATAGAGAACCACCGAAGCACTTCACTTACGAGCATATTCATATATAGGTGATTGTCCCTGCCAGAGCTCCCGTTATTCCTAATCGCAACGCGGCCGTAGCTTTCGTTTTTTTATCTGTACTTAGCATTATTCCTGGAAAGATATAATCACGGTTTAGGGACATCGCATCATATGAACAACTCACAGTACAACTCCCCCTACATAAATGCCGTTAAAATCATTTAGGGAAGTGTATCGTTTGATCGTTAGTTGGCCATTCTTGCAGAAAACTTTATCCTTTAGCAGCCGCTCCAGGGAACCATTACAGTGACCAAGCAGCGATAAGCTGCCAACGCCATTTCATAACGACGGAAAATACGCACAGGCACGAAAAATCCACTGGAGAAATTTGCTATGCGCCTGGTGAAGTGGTTGCAATCTTGAGATAAGTCATTTTTGCCCTCCAGTTCATGGCTGCGTGACAGATATTTTTGACCCGAAAAGGTTTGAACTAACCAAAATTAATATTAGGATCCATGAAGCAAGCACACTTTAATGGTACGCCTAGAGCTCGATGGGTGGAGTAAAATTCGTCGGGTTTGTCCGGACGCCAGTAATACTGTGGCAAATACTTTCGGCACGCTTCATCCTGTTGCCCCACGACAGCAATACATGTGGCCATCACAGACAATGGATGGATGATTAGGGTAGCAAAGACTCCCTTTCTGAATAGACCTGTCGCGGGCTGCACGGAGTTAATAATGATCATAATTTTGACCATCGATTCCGTGGTTCATCGTTAATAATTTGCTGAAGTCGACTCACTAGTTAGCACAGATACATGCCATCGAGCTGACGCAGTGAGAAATGTCTCATGTGGACCTAAAAGTTGCAAGAACACCGAGTATACTGTAGAGAATACGTACATGATAGATAGCGGGGAGTCGCCCCCCCGATACACGATAGGGCTGTCCAACATAGGGTCAACGACCTTGAAGGACAATAAACTTGGATTTTAAAAAAAAAAAAAAAAAAGAACACCGAGTGTTGGCACTAGCGGTGCTTTTGACAAGTCGCGACTCTGCGGCGTTGTCGTTATACCCTCCTCCCCCGGAGACCAATATTGCTTCCGGGGAAAAATGAAGCTCAGTACTCTTGCATTGAGTCGCTTGCATTGCGACGGAAGTACATTCCCTTTCTGAAAACAACAGGGAAGTGAGCAGCATGATACAGTGCATGCGAGCACTTTTGACATTATTCAATACTTTCAGCAGCATGTCAGAATATCACTGATGGTATAACTAAGAGGGTACGAACAAGAAGATCGCGCAAATTTTGCGTCGGTGTCAATTGTTAGACTTGGCTGATCACCCATTGGGAAATGTGAAAGGACGACAAAGTGGAAGGGCGCTTGCTAATTGCTCGCTACAAAGGCTAAGATTCAGACAGTAATAAGAGATATGATATACTGAGCCAACAGGAGGCACAGTATTACAGAATGTCTGACAAAAGGTAATAGATTACTTCGTCTGTGTGAGAGATGTCCAACTCCTCACGGAAGCAAGCCAAATGCAGTTCATGAGAATCGCCACCACAACAGGATGATAACGAGAAATGCTACTGCGCCAAAGGGTGCGTACTGTCGTATGAGCGCTTGAAGGTTTACGTTTCTTGCTGCCTTGCGGTACTTTTCTGATTCGGAACGTAGGGAGGTTGACAGATGCGACATTCCTGCCAAGTGTCAGGGAATCAAAGAAGAGTTGGCAGAATCTCAGCGCTCACTGTCTAACGAGTCCCCTCTCCACAGGAGCTCCTCCATATTCTTAGTCATGATGCGAGTGACGTCCTGCAAGTCGTTGTTCATCTTGTCCAAGTTTGATGACCCAGCTGCACTAGCGGCACGTGTATCCTGATATAGCCGTGCTGTTTTGGACATGAAGGTATCTAAATGAAGAGAGTCAATGAGTTGTCGGCGAAGATACGCGGACTGGGATCGCACCAAACCCGACAAAGGCATAGGGCTTTCGCACAGTCTCGACTTTGGGTCCGTATGAGACGGCGAATTCCTTTGAAAGCTCTTCTAGATACGAAAAAGCAAGCTTGCGCGGGTAAGACTTATCCGCAATGGTGAGGTACACGATATTATCTGCGAGGAGGTAACTAAGTCCACCGGACGGCTTAGGATTTGGACATGGGTCGAGATGTAACCAGACACTTACTGAAGGGTGTACTGCCCGCTCTCAATGGAGCATCGCGGTTCCGAGTTGGGTGTGATACGTCGGAATATTAGCTTCGATTGTTGCTTGTGCTCCTGAAGAGCTTGCTCGGTCTATTTGGATAAGTAAGCATTTTCTAATGTTAAGATTAGGACGGGCTAACCTGCTCATCATCCACGCTTGCTGCCAGAGGCAAAGCATCTGTTGCGCGGACTATTATTGTAGAACGAACCATTGTGGAAATAAGAGGAAGTTTGGCTAGAAACCTAGAGTGTGTCGTGGCGCTAACTTATGCATGGATTATATATCACGTGACGGGCAGTCAATTGTGAAACTCGGGTTTCGTGATGGGATTCATCATTCGGATACTTAGTCTGTTACCTTCGTTCCATCAGCCAATTACTGCCATTAGATCTTAGAGGGTATCCCGCGATTTCCGACTGACGCGGAGAATTGGAGTGCAGGTTAGTCGGTCTTTGCCGGATCAGTGTGATTTGTTTCCATGAATAAGTTATAAAATCCATGCTCAATAGCTGCGCACCTGCGTTGATCAACCGCTCACCATGACTCCTTCCTTGTTCGATGTTCGCAAACAGGTATGTGTGTAGCCCCGGAATGACGACCCCAACCGACTTTGGCCACCTCAACAGCTCACCTTCTATGGTTCCTACCATGCCCATCCAGTCAATGTCTTAATTCACATCTTCGGAGTACCAGCTCTTGTGTGGTATGTCATCTTCTCGCTCTGATGGGTACCAATCGCTACATTGTTCCTATCCAGGAGTGCAATGGTGTTGATGACCCTCATCCCAAATCCCTCATTCTTGCCAGAAATTCACTATACATTCAATGAATACCTCATATTCGACACGAACGTATCCGCTGTCCTCGCTGCTGTCTATCTTGCGTACTACTTTATCCTTGAACCGATAGCTGCGGTGCGTCTCCTATATCGCCCGTGGCGTCACCTGACGCCTGCTTTAGTTGCTCTACGTGCCGCAATTGGTATTATCATTACTGACTGCGACAGCATATGCGTACCACCCTGATAGCACCAGAAATGCGACCATAACCCATGTTGTCTCATGGGTTGCACAGTTCGTGGGACATGGGTTCGCTGAAGGTCGTGCTCCTGCACTCCTGGATAACATAGTCGGTGGTAGGTTCATGTTCCACATTCGAATTGTGTGCATTTCTAATATCCATCGTTTCCAGCTTTAGTGCTCGCCCCCTTCTTTGTGCACTTGGAATTGTTATTCATGCTCGGATATCGCCCCAGCCTTCACAAGCAGCTGCAAAACGACGTCGGCATTGAGATCGCCAAATTCAAAATGGAAGAAGGCAAAAAGCGACGTCTCGCGGAGAAGAAATCTGGATAATGCGATGAGAGCCTTGTCACGGATCTTATGTATCATGTATGTTCATAATTTGTTAAGCGCTAGGGGTGGCAGTCATCAGACCTTGTAATTCCTGGTCTGAGGAGGTTCTGGGACTTTCATACGTTTACTATTGTCTTGTATCGTATATTAATCCAGGCGTATATTCATTCCACAATCTGCAGTATTTATCGTGGTGCCCTCCCCACATCTCCGTGCGTTAACTTGCACTCTACACAAATTATAAAGTTACATGTGACAGCGCTAATCGCCTTTCAAATAAGACTAGCGGGAGGTTCAAGAGCTGGTTCTCCAACGGGGGTGACGTAGCAGGAAGTGAGGCCACCGTCGACCTTGAAATCCGTGCCCTGGTGGTAGCATGACGTTGATCAAATATGTCACAAACGATTGAAGGGGAGACATACGGTCATATAACTGCTGTCATCACTCGCCACTGCATGTCCGAGGGTAAAATCAAATCAACTAGGTAGTAGCATTAGGCAGTAATACTTACGGAACAAGGCGGCCTTGGCTAGTTCGACGGCTTCACCGAAACGACCCATGGGGAGGTGAACCAACCGGCGCTCTTTCTTCTCTGGCGTGTTGAGGAAATCCATTAACAGAGCTATAAATCATTTCATGTCAGAGACACGGGTTTCAAAGCAACGAGTTGTGGACTGACGTGTCTTTAGAGGTCCACTGTCAGTAAAAGGTTAGAATGCAGCACCGCAAGTAATCAAGTAATGCTTCAGCGTACGGGCACAGGGAGTTCAATCGAATTCCTTCTCTCGCATGCACCATCGCAAGCTCTCGAGTCATGGACAACACAGCGCCCTGAAGTCCTCTCGAACTTAGGTTGTCTTACCAAGCAGCTACAGTGCTTACCTTCGACGCAGTATCTAAGGGACATAAGAACTGTCAATTTTGTAAATGAAAATAAAGCTCAATATGTTCACGCACATGCCAACTGCGGGGTAGCAGCACCCATGAGTGCAACGAAGCTCGCGGTGTTAATGATTGAGCCCCCGACGCGGAGGCCCTTGGCCTCATCGACAGGATTTTGTCGCATGGCCATGATAGCATACTTGCAGCCCCACCAGACGCCTTTCACGTTGATCTGCATCGTCAGATCCCAGATCTTCTCCTCAGTATTGAGGGCGTGATCATCCTGTGGGTGCATTATACCTGCATTGTTGAACTGTCGATTTGCATCCAAGTTATTGAGATGGCGTTCAAAAAACCGCGCGGATAAATCAAGGAATACCTACCATAACATCCAGTCTACCAAATTCTGCGATAGCACGGTCGACCGCAGCTTTGATGTCAGCCTCCTTGCCCACATCAGCATGGATCGCCAGTGCTTTCACATTCGGGAACCGCTCCTGGATGAGCGCAGCGCCTTTCTCTGCAGCTGCTAGATTGATATCGACGAGAAGTACATTGGCGCCTTCCTGAGCGAACAGTAGGGACGACTCGAGGCCGATGCCACTGCGATCGCGTTAAGATTAAACATCTAAGTCTGTCGCTCATTCGAGACTTACGAGCCTGCTCCGGTGACAAGGGCGGACTAGATCCGGATTGTTCGTCAGCTGCATGCAATGTTGAAAGGCACGTATGTACATTACTTTGTTTGTAAGGCGTCCGGGCATGACTAGTATGACTGCGTAGGCTGAGTACTAGTTACGGTTCAAGATGGAGTTGAAATGAACTGAAGTCTACTGAATAAGCTGATAAGATAACGGCAACTGGATAAGATAATCGATCACTGCTATGACAACTGAGATCGTCCGAGTCGATGCTCAAGCGCTCAAGCCTCAGTCAACGGTAAAACAGACCAAGATTGACAATGTACTACAAACCCAACGCACGAGCCTGGAAGTAGGGAACTATGTATTGTGCACTGCGTAGATGAGAAAAATAGTATACACACCTCAGTCGACGGTACAAGAAACTGAGGTGCGAATGCAAGAACAAAAATTGATAGGGTGGTATAATGAATGTTAGATGTTCCGGCGGATCGGTCCACATTTTAACAGGTAGGACCGTAGGGAAAAAAATCCAAGTTTAAAGGGTAGCAGTCTAAGTCCAAGGTACAAGGAATCGGAGGGATATCTTGAGGATTTCAATCCAACATGCACCCAATTCAAGGGGGAGTGTGGGCCTGCAAGTCGTGACCCAAGGGTAAGTCAGGCGGATGGGACATGACGTCTGAACCAGCATAAACACAGTCCATCTTCACAGCTTGCAGCGGGTGATCGCTCGTCCCTATGTAAAAGCATCAATATTAACCTACCCTCCTAACCAGACAAGTACCATACCGGCATGACAATATGGGATTCCGTCCTCCTTGTGGCCCCACCACATCACAGGTGACCACTCATCTACGAGGTTGGCGAGGGTCTGGAGATGGCCATATGACACTGGTTGGGGGCCGCGTGGTCGGTACAATGCCATGACAGTGAAGAAACATGTAAATATAAACAGTGCTATACATAAATTGCCGATCTGTTCGACTGGGTGAGGATGCTGCAGAAGTTGCACTTGAACACTAAATCCGAACCTGGGGTGAGAACATCACTATCTCAATATCTGATACCATCTTGCCATCAGGGGAGAGGGATTGGAGTAAATATAAAGAAAGCCCAAACATCCAGTCTAAATCATCACTGAGGGCATCAATATAAAGCAGAGTGAATGACTCACGTAGAGTAGGCTTCGCGATGAAAAGCACCAGATTGAGTGGATCAAGCAAATTCAGGCGAGTTGTCTTTATTCTCAGTCCTTTCCTTCTGGTAGCACGTCTCCAATATCTTTCATCTCGAATGACACTTGCGATGAGTTCTGAGCAATGGAGCCCAAGCGTCAACGGTCCCTGAACAAGCGCCACAATGGCAATGGACAGAGTCCACCACTGAATGGTGACACCCCCAGAGAGCGGAAAACTCCACCCAATGAGCATGGAAGTAGATATAGGGAAGAATGACCACGATTCCCAGGCAAGCGTAGATGATGCATTGTTGCGGAAGGCGCTGTTCCAGGTTAATATGACAAGCGCGGCCCATACAGCGCATCCTACAACAAGCCCCCAAAGTGACATGATGACTTTTCGGATGCTAGGGTGAGCATGCCATGCGGAGGGCTGCACTTCGAACGGGTTCGTTGGACCTCCATGCACGTCCACATCAGATACGTCACGCATGCACCGCAAGGGAACTGGGGTCAATTGCATGTGGTAAACCAGAGCGGCGGTCACATCAAAAGGTGAGGAGCTCCATGTCAATATTTTGACAGCCCGAATTCCTAACAATGCGATGACCACCTGGAGAAGAAGTGCAACACCCAACAAGAGGAGGGGTAATCCTACGATGCAAAAACCAGACATCGTGATGCCGCCGTTGGTCACGGCCATGTCAGTGGATGAAATGGCGAGTGATGATAATGTGTAGGACAAAATGAGGAGAATAGCCATGGCACCATTAAGTAGGATGCCATTGGGGTTTCTCCATCCACGAGCCGCGGTCAGAAGGCGTAGATTAACATTGAACCGAAGCCGAGATTCTGACGCTAACGCAGAGCGTAACGAGATACCGTGTGCAAATCCTGTGGACTCGGTGCATACTGTGACAATCAAGTTTAAGACCAGGGCTAGCATCTCTTTATGCGAGCTGCTGGTGAGAGGATATGCAATCACACCACTACCCCCGCGAGTGGCTATGATGGCAGTGCCAGCAATGATGCAACTGATACTGAAGATGCTTGAACACACCAATCCAGCGAGGGTGTATCTACGGCTTGTCCGACCGAGGTCATAGAAATTAGCTTCAGTCTCGGCAGTGGACTTTGCTTCGGATGTTATTGAGTTGAAATCATCCTGAGGATTTGGGATTGCGGCATATGCAAGGCTGAATGGATGCCAGTCTCGCTTCGCCGGTGTAGAAGAAGGTTTTGTGAGAGGCGGTGACATGAGGACCAGCAGGCTATTGACATGCAAATTAAATATCCCAAGATAAGCACAGCTGATGAGTATTTCTTGATGCACATGTCAAGTCAAATCCCAGCCTTGTTGCGAGTATGTATCGTAAAGGTCCCGCGTGGCGGTCCAACGATAGGGTAAGAGTTAGGTCCTGACGGTGTTTGAAACCTCACCTACCGGAACGTCTCGGACCGCTAATTTTTCTTTACTTCGTCTGTGTTTTGCCAGTAGCACGTTGTCACCAACGATCCAACCCAACACGAAGGAAAGCCCCATCATTCCTACCAACTCGACCCTCCCATACGCGGCCGTGGATGCCCAAAAGGTTTGAAGAGCAAGCCTGGTGCAATGAACGTTGGACGGCCCCGGAAGAATGGGAGTTCAGTTCAGCCTAGGAACACCGAAATGGGGGTGCGTCGTTTTCAAATGCTTCAATACACCCTTTGTTTTGTGACTAACTTCACTTGTCTGCCAGACCCATCGCGTGCTCTCTCCCGCTCAGTGGGACACAGTACTTCTACTGCGACACTAACTAGTGTTAACAAAGCTAATGATGTCTTTCTCTTTCGTTTTGTATGTGTACTAACTCTGGTTCTAGTCATAGCCAACGTTTCGCGCAGCCAAAGCATCGTCATACCCGAGCCTCCCGATCAGTAACTCAGAGCAATACCAGCCCGTGTGGTAGTCCCTTGCCTCTCCCTACTCCCCACTCCTGCTCCCACTCCCTCTCCTCGCTATGCACACTTCAGTCGGATACGGTAAGGCACATGCTTTCCAGTGCTTCCCGTGCACTCTCATGAGGAGTGAGCTCTGTTTCAAGCCTACGCTGAGTCATCCCCACTTTTCGAGTCGCTGGTCCACAGCAACCCGATTTGGTGGCACCTACTTCTCTCATGAATGCACATGCCGATGGGATTCATATATTATATAAGGTATATTCATCTAGTATTCGTATTACATAGCTGTTTTCAATCATCTCCGCAACTTCCCGAGGCTCGAGCATATGAAGACACACTACAAGACATGGCTCGACTACAGCATTGAGAAGTCGACTGTTACGCTAAGCATGGACGCAACACGAAGAATACGTGCCCTCCTTGCGTCTCAGGTTGGATCACCTCCCTCAGTTCCTACAGCTCTTCCGCAGCAACCCGCTGAATCCATCTCCACGCCCACTGTCCATGCGGAAACTTCTGAAAATCCTTGGCAGCTCCAAAAGCTGTCCGCAGAGTCGGACCATCGTCTAGCGCAATCCGCGCTGCGGTATAGCTATGGAGATTGTCGGCGAGCAGTTCCAACGTCACGATCGTCACAGCTTCGAGTAGAAATTTGATTCATGTCCTTTGTGGGCGCCCGTTGAGGTAGTTTAATACTACTTATCAACTAATCATCGTAGCTAGTATCAATTACTAGTTGTCTTTGCCGTTGTCTCACGAGGCTGATAATCTAGAGCAATTGCTCCCTCCTCGATTTAATTTCTGGGTGAACCGTACACCTTTAGGTAGACCGCCAGATGCAAAGGACATGGAGAGGGAAATCGCTGCCGTAGTAATAGTTAGATGTTTGGGTAGTGGTTGGGGATACTGGTAGTTACAACAGTTAACCATTAATGCATCACATTAGTCTTCCAACTACAATCATTTCATGCATTAAAATGGCATTCTAGCCTCAATCGTTATGCTCATGTTTCACCACATTTCAGTTGAGTTCGATGTATATCGCAAAATCGGTTGTATTATAATACAACCTAGCGATAACGATAGCTTCCATAGCGACCAGAAAACACGATACATATATCATAGATAATAATAGGACCATGAAACAGGGTGCAGGGCGAAAATTGACATCATGGGGAGTGAATGAAGACTCACCCTCAATGTTGACGTCGAAGTTCGAACTCACGATCAGTCACAGCGCGGTATCAATGAAGGGTGTATGTCACGTAGAATGATCTAAGGCAGTCGATCATCGCCTCATTATGATGTACTCATATCTGCAAGAGACAGGCAACTACGAGACTAGATGCATAGGACATGGCGAGGGAGATCGCTGTTGTAGTAATGTTGGCAAGTAAGTCGATTGTGTTTGTCCCACCTTTGCGATTAGTATTGATTCATGGCAAGAGAACTTGAAGAACGGACGACAATCACTGCGGAAACGAGACAATGGTCAGACGACATTCTGAGGGAGAAAGCTTGTATAATCAGACACAAAACATTTATAGCCTAGGTGGCGTAATATTTTGTTGTCCAGTTCGACATAACAACGTACTTATCGTCCGGGGTCGCCCGCCCACCATTGCAAACAGTCTTAAATGTAGGCTTACGAGTCAGGCGAGACGGAAGGGATGACACCGGAGCCAGCATATACACGATCCATTTTCACTGGCGGCAGCAAGTGATCGCTCGTCCCTGTTTAAAAGCATCAATATTAATGCGCCACCCTCCTACATAGCTAGACAAGTATCATACCAGCATGACAATACGGGGTTCCGTCCTCCTTGTGGCCCCACCACATCACAGGCGACCATTCGTCCACGAGGTTGGCGAGTGTTTGGAGATGGCCGTATGCCGCGGGCTGCGGGCCTCGCGGTCGGTACAGTGCGACGAGAGTGAAAAAACATGCAAACATAAACAGCGCTATACATAAGTTCCAGATCTGTTCAACCGTATGAGAACGTTGCATCAGCTGCACTTGAACCATGAATGCGAACCTGGGCTATATACATCGATATCTCGAGCGCTGATAGCATCTTGTCAGCGATGTCACCCCCACTAGATAGACTGAATGAAAGGCCAAACATCCAGTCTATATCATTTTCAAGGATATCGATCAGAAGTTAGAGCGAATGACTCACGTAGCACAAACTTCGCAACAAAAAGTACAAGACCGAAGGGATTAGTCAAAACCGACTTCAGAGGATTCGTCGTCATTTTAAGCCCTTTCCTTCCGCTAGCGCACCTCCACCGTATTTCGTCTCGAATGACATTAGCGACGAGTTCCGAGCAATGCATCCCAAGTGTCAACGGTCCCTGGACAAGCGCAACGTTGACATAGGACATAATCCACCACTGAACACTAACACTCCCATTCAACCGAAAACCCCACCAGATTGCTCTACTAAGGTTCTCGTCGGGGAAGAACGACCACGATTCCCAGCGTATTGGAGATTCAGGGCCGATAATGATGCCCCACACTGACGTGGTAACCGTAGCCCATACAGCATATGCTACAACAAGCCCCCAAAGAGAAAGGACGACTTTCCGGATGCTGGGATGAGCACACCATGCGGAGGGCTGTGTCTCTGATGGCTTTGCTGGATCTCCAAACACGTCCACGTCTGATGCGCCACGCATACACCGGAAGGCAAGCGGGGTCAATTGCGTGTGATGGAGTAGAGCGGCTGTCACGTCGAGAGATGAGGAGCTCCAGGTCAATATTTTAACAGCTCGCATTCCCGACAAGGCGATCACCACCTGGAGAAGAAGTGCAACACCCTACAAGAAGAGAGGCAGCCCTGTGATGCAAACGGGGTAAACCTTAATAGTTACGCCATTGCTGCCCTCGAAAACCGTGGAAGATAACACGATGAGTGAGGCTGACGTGTAGGATAAAATGAGGAGGACAGCCATGATGGCATTGAACAAGGAACCATTGGGGTTTCTCCATCCACGAGCCGCGGTGAGAAGGCGCAGATTGGTATTGAATCGAAGTCGAGACTCTGAGGCTAACGCAGAGCGCAGCGAGATACCGTGCACGAAACCTGTGGACTCTGCGCATAACGTGACGATCAAGTTCAGTACCAGTGCTAGCATCTCTTTCTCCATGTAGCTAGTGAATTCATGTTGAATTGCCCCATTACCTCCACGAGTGGCTATAATGACAGTACCAGTAATGATGCAACTGATACTGAAGATACTTGAAAACGCCATTCCAGTAAGGGCATATCTACGGCTTGTCAGACTGCGGTCATAAAAATCGGTCCCAGATTCAGCAGTAGACTTTGCTATCGAGTCAAATTCATCTAGAATTTCGACATATGCAAGGCTGGATGAATGCGGTTTTTTTGTCGTCGGTTTGGAAGAAAATCCCTTGAGAGACGGTGGCATGAGGGTCACCTTTTATTTGTAACTTACAGACAATATTAATGCAGGTTAAGTATCTCCAAGATAAGCACCGCCTGTGGATAACGGTGCATCGTTGACTGACGAAATTTCAGGGATAGTAACGTGATGCAATGAAAAATCGTTTGATGTAACTTTGCCTTGGTGGCAGTGGATGACTTTTCGTAGACTCAAATAATGCGGAATAGAATAGAATAGAATAAAAAGGCCAAATTAGGATATGGAGCCGAGATGCCGCTGTCAATTTTACCCCAATTTGCAATATAACGTTATGTCTAACGCCAATGATATTCGCTGACATAATCTGCCTCCCCGATGCGCAACTGCACAGCGGCAGTGAGCAGTGACTTGGTCCTCTAGCCACAATTGACTTAGACCTCCCCGCCTTATTGAAATGTATAGCCTTTAGTATACCAAGAAGTAACTAGAGTATGTTACGAATAGAAAATTGTTAAAAGTAATGAGCGTGATTAAGTAAGCTATTGAGTCACGTGTCCGTCTGCTAGTTTCACATATAGCAATTGGCTCTATTGTTAGACATCGAATACCATATGATACTACTGCTGTCGACGTGAACACTGCACCTCCTGGAGTCGCGTTTGGATACCTGAGGGTATGTGGCGAGAAAACCAAAATTTCCACCATAGCTAGTATTGGATAGTAACGCTAATGCAAAATATTCAATGTCCATGCTAAGTCCATAAACCAACGATCACTTGTCTATTGTGGTAACCGATGTGACCTCTCATCTAACAACGTAGAGACTCCGGGAAATCATCAGGGTAGCTTCCATCGCCCTGGAACATGTCAAAAAAATCTCTTGCCACCGCCGGTGTGGCACTTGAAGGCAACATGAAACCCCTACGAGACGACGGGACACTCATGCCAGCGCCCTCCCGCATTAGGTCGTCCAGCGATGAAGTACATGATGAAGCAAGCATTTGTCGCTTTCTGTAGGGAGAGGCTTTGGCAGATGCGCTTGAATGTAGGACAGAGGCTCTAGGCGAAGTTGCTGGAGGCCATTGAGCCACGCCTTGTGATCTACATTTCCCGACCTCTGTCAAAAGTCTGACCGGCACTGGTACCTCTGATTCTGGCTCTGTTTCAGAGCCATCATCTTGAACAGGTTTAAGCACTTCCGCGTCTGATTCAGGCTCTGTGACAGAGTCGTCCTCCTGTTCAGGGCGAACATTCTCTATAGACTCCGTACGCCCCATGGGCTTCATGGGAGAGAGTTTCCCCCCAATGCGACGTGGGGTGCGTTTCAAAGGACTATGAGATGGGGAAGCCATAGATGAGGCTCTACTCCTTGGAGATTTGGTTGCTAGGAATGGATGCGAAAATCCTTTGAGTGGTGAGCTAATAGGTGATGTAACAGGACTTGGCCCAGTAAACTGGTGCAATCGCTTGCGGGAGTTGTGATTGTAATGGTCAACATGCAGAGGGCGCGGGGTTGGGAGATCAACTTCGACCCTACAGACGCTCGTAAGTAACGCAGTAGGATATGTGTATGTTTTTCTGACCTAGGCAAACACAACTCATTCAACTCGTTTCTGGGTGAAGGTGGCATGCCCATTTCACTCTCCTGCGACTGTGAGCTAGGCACAGGTGCACTGTCGCTGGTCCGCACAGACTTCGATATTCGTTTGCGACTCGGTGTCGCATCAATAGGAAGTAAATACTGACTCTGCGAAGACGGAACGAGTTCTTCGATGATGTCGGAACTAGCAGGAGCAGACTGCAGGACCTTAGATGGTAGAACTGGAGAAGCCATGGGGGTCACCACGTGCGCCTCTTTGTCTCGGGACCCACAAGTAAAAGGGTCGTCAGGATCTATTGCCTGCCGTGCCCCATTGAAGAAACCAGAGTGCTTTCTTGAATGGGTGTCTGAGTCATCATCTATTAAGACAGGAAACTTCATCATGAGCGGCGTAGAAGCTAGAGGGGGGCTCGATGGTACATGAATGTTGAGTACACGCTTGGTTCTGCACGGCGAAGTCGCGCCATTAAATGTGCGTAGACCTGAGGGTGCATGAACATTGCCGAGCCTACGTACAGTAACCTCTGGAGTAGGTAAAGCTGCTATTCCGGAAGCGATGGAAGTGACAGCATTTCTCTGAGAGAGAGGTTTAAGTGCCGTAGTGATAGCTGCTGGCTGCTTCTTCGACGGGTTCGTTGGGGGTGGAGTGGCTAGAGACTGCGCTGCAGCACTCGCCAGATGTGCAAGATCCTTGCCCTTGGAAGAGCCTGGTAAGGATGTTCTATGAGAAACAGTGTTCGAATTAGCCTTCGGTGAACGAGAGCTGCCTGTGATTGGTCGCTCGTGAGACGGGTCAACGATCACGATGTCGTCAGATAGCAACACGCTCTCTCTCCGACTAGAGGTCGCCACGGTTGGTGGCTTCAAAATTGGAAGCGTTGTTTGCTCTCCAGGTTTCTTTGCTCGCTTGGCGCTGTCATGAATACTCGTACGCACATTGGGGGCGACTACTGCCCGCTTCTCCCCTCTCCTGGTGTCTGCAGTTGCTGTGAGTTTCCTCTTCTTGGTTAAATTTCCTCTGTAGTCCTTATTACCCGGGGTGAAGTAGGCTGTAATAGGGAGTTCTTGCTGCGACAAGTCCATGCAAGAGTTTTGGTCGGGACGGGCCTCGGGCTTCAGCTCGGTCGCGGAACACTAATGATGGCGGAGTTGACACGCTTTTGAAACTCAGAAATATATACCTAAACGCGTCTCGTCACGCGACTTTTCTTTAACAAAATCATTTCGCGAAAAAGTAGCATTCATGGGAAGCCTCGACTCACCTCAACTCAAGAAGCGCAGATTGTCCGACAGCAACCAGGACTCGCCCGCACCTATGGCGCAGCTGTTGGTCAAGAAGCTTTCTGACAAGGCCAGGATTCCCACCAGGGGATCACTTTTGGCGGCGGGATATGATTTGTACAGGTAACGCGCATTCCACGCGTGAACGAACTTAATATCTTACCAAAAGTATACAGCGCAGAGAAAAAATTGATTCCAGCACATGGCAAGGCTTTGGTTGACACCCAGCTTTCCATTGCTGTTCCCGCGGGCACCTACGGGCGGGTGGCACCGCGGAGCGGTCTTGGTAGGTCGTGTTTGTGTGTCACGTAATGTCTGGCTAAGAACATTCCATTTCAGCATCAAAGTTTATGATTGACACAGGCGCTGGTGTCATCGACGCGGACTACAGAGGTGTCATCTTCGTTCTGCTTTACAACCTCTCAGACAAAGACTTCCAAGGTGAGCCAAAAGCTAAGCATGGTTACCGTATGTGTTGCTGAACAGGATACGTAGTTGAGGAAGGCGACCGAGTAGCTCAACTAATCCTTGAGCGCATCTATACCCCTGAGATCATGGAAGTGGATGTGCGTCTTGCTCACTCTCGTTCATTGTTGCAGGATTGATAATCCAACAGAGCCTTGATGAAACCGCACGTGGAACAGGAGGGTGGGGCTCTACGGGTGGGCACGGCTCGCTGTGACGTACTTATTGTACTGCATCACCTATCAATTCCTCCTTTGTGATGGAATTAGGATATTATTACAGTTTGTCTGTGACTTGAGCATATATGCTCCGTGGATATGCTGTTACATATCATGCAGTCAGCGTGGTTTCGTGGACTGTTCCAATGGGAGTGCTTACCCAGTTATACGAAAGTAGACAATGCTGCAAACCAGGACAAAAGTGCACAATCTCAGTGCTCGACAATGTGGTAACAAGTGGGATGATTCATCTGGAGCGGTTTGTCTCAACGACATACATCCCATCTGCGCTACAACTCGCATGTGAGAGTAGCTCCTGGCCTCTCGCAACATCCTCGTTACGTGGCGTCCTGTCGAGAAGTATTCCAGACCCCTCTGCCATCACCCGCCCGTCCGGAATGCCTGTGCCCTCCGTTTCCTCCACTTTTGTCAGCTTCGTAGCCTCGACAAGCTTAATCAAGTCCTCCAATTCGTGCTTCAGCTTTGTATACTCTGGTGTGCCCTCTTCAGGCGGTAATAATGCAGAGAGTTCGTGCAATCGTTTGAATGTGGCGGATGATATGGATGGAGCTGGGTAAGAAGACAGCAGTTCTTGGACAGACCAGGTCGGCTTAAGAGGTACACCATACTTGTCGGTTTTGACTAGCACTCTAGACGTCGAGTATCGTGAGGGAGCTGGTTGAGAAAAACACCATATGCGCCCAGCTGGTACAACTGAGCGTCGTAACATGGTCGCTAGTGTGGAGGGGAAAGCCGTGGGAGATTAATAGAAAACCTGCTTCGGACTCAATAATTTACTTTGCTTGTCTTGCAACCAACATGGAACGGGCAGCACGCGCCATCCAAAGCTTACTACCGAGTACACTTCCTCCGTCTCTTAGAACAACACCGGCAAATCTATACCAGGTGCTTTCTCGAGCTCCTGGAGGTGGGGTGGGGCAACGCGTTCACCAAATCCGATGGACGGAGAAAGGTATAAGAAATTGCTACTGGCAGGTGACGAGAACACGGCTGAAGCTCGAAGGGAGCCACGGAAAGGCATGGGGAAAGTTGTACTGGAAAGGTGAGCTCCTACCTTTGGGAGGCAGACCAAATCTTACGGATTATGCAGGTGAACAGATCAGTGAGCGGGAAGAGAGAATAAATGGTTCATTGAAATATAAGTGGTCAACAGGCGCATCTTAACCAACCTAATGTACGTGAAAGTATGTGTCGCTGCAGACTTGATACTCATGCACCTTTCAAGAACACTGGTTTATCATATCTTGCATATCTACACTATGCTTTCGACCGTCGTTATATCTCTAAACTACCACCAATCGACTTGGCATGTTACCTGTCTATGATTCTTGACTTGACCATACCCGAATAATGAAATGGTCCATCCAGTGTTTAGTCGAAGAAGCTGTTGTGTTTTGTGATACCTGAAGACTGGGTTTTTTGCTGCATGACCTTCGAGACTGCTGAATGAACCTACCAGGACCCGTGAAAGGCCTTGAGACGCAGACGGCAGATAAGATCCTCTATCACCTCGTGCTTTAGCACGGATCTGCGCGTCTCATCCACGAATGAGAGTTGTTTCGGAGATTTGCATCTCCTTTTCTGTAGCGAGGCGTGTGGAAAGTATGGTCATGCAGGACTCGCCCCTGGTCGGGTTCCGGCCGGTATTTCGACCCAGGTCTATTCGAAATCCTCGTATCTCATATACTGGGGTTATGCCAGACCTTCAGGATCCTCGTCGGGTGTTCAAACCACGCGCATTCTGGCCCTCGGCCTGGCTGGCTGGCTCAGCAGATATCACCTTTGAATTCACTTCTCTTCAACTGCAATAGCCGTAAGAAGACCCATGCAGGTGATGGCAGTGATTGGATGGTTCAGCGCCGACATAATAGAGTGAGACTAAATTGTCAGACCACGCGGAGAACTAGTATGTGACATCGATGATCAGGGGGAGGGGCATTGAATATTTGCTGGAGGAATTATGTGGGGAAGAACTGATGTGCGCTTCGTTCTTGAAGATTTGCCATTGCACTGAGTGCCATTTCTCTCGCAGGAGGGGTTTATCGCTTCAGTCTCAGCTTGTACGCTGTCGATCACGGATTCTATATGCATAACTCTTCTCTAACGATTTGGCGCTGACAACGGGAATCCACAGTGAACTGAGAATCTTCAAAACTTAGTCCAGTCATGTCATATCAGGTGGTCATTTGGAAAAGATAATTACTGTTTCGCCAGACAGTTCAGCCCGAAACGAGGCCTCAGGCGTAGATACTTACATGGTGGCATGATGGTGCAACTCAGCCGATTCTCAGTTTAGGGAGGGCTTTCTATATGAAAATCATGCAGCAGGTTTTCTCTCTCAACTACCCACTGCGGCAATAGTTGTAAGACGGGTGATAGTCGATAGACATAAGTTAATGACGATGTGTTGATGGTCGAAGTTGTGAATATAGGGTTAGTTGTGTGTGAGTGATAGTATGTTATTATGTAATACAAAATGCCACCCGGTGCAGCGTGTTTGAGCCAACCGACGCATCATCTCTCATTTCTTCTTCCGTTAAAAAGCTAACAGTTTAACGCCTGGGACGAACAAATTGCCCAGGTTTGCAGGTCGATTGCGGTCTAGTCACTTTCTGCGATGGACTCCCGTGAACTTATTGATGCCCAATTTGACCGAGCAGTGGAGATAGTACAAGGCCTCCCAAAAACTGGCCCAATACAGACAGGCTATGAGGAGAAATTGACCATGTATAGGTGCGCTAAATGAGTCTTCACCTTCATGCACATGTTCACTTACCTTACCACAGCTTGTACAAGCAAGGTGTGACATTAACCTCATATCACATGGGAAAGCACCTTTGACTCATGTTATTGTGCGCAGCAACTGTTGGCGATGTCCAAGGTGCTCGTCCGGGTATGTGGGATATGCTAGGGCGGGCAAAGTGGTCAGTTGATGCCGTCCATTACTTGTTGCATTATCACGTGCTAACGAGCACGCCAGGGATGCGTGGGCGAAGCATAAGGGCCTCGATTCCTATGAGGCCAAATGGCTCTATGTTGATGCTTTACTGAAGGTAGGATCTCACTTAACTGTGATTCCAGTTCATTAATGCGGTATAGGTTCTAAATAAATACTCTGACAAGACTGTTGCCCGTGACCTTATGAATGAACTCCAGTCTTATGGTGGCGACCCATCAAATTTGGTGATGAGCCGTAAGTCAAATATTGGGTTTGTAATTTTTGTACGTTGATATATGCTGCACACCTAGATTCCATCTCGAGGTCTCGAGGTTCACAGTCATCAGGTTCTACCGCCTCCGACAACGAAATCCCTGTAATTCCCGGGCAATTATATTCCTCTACCCATCCAGACGTTCACCAAGCTTCACAAACAGCAGTTGCAGAGGACAGCAGCTCAGGTTCTGAAGATGGCGAGTCAGGTGACGAAGCATGCGAGCTCCCGTCCTTGCGCGAGTCTGCCCAACAGACAAGACCACTTTCTTCGTTGTCCTCCCGATACCGTACGCCTGTGACCGGTACACTTGCCCTGTCTCCCCCGCCCGCTCGACTCGCAAGCGTTCCGCCAATGCAACCGATGCCCGCCTTCGAAACTGAATCCGCCTTCGCAGGACCCCAATCAACAACAATACCATCTTCATCCATTTACCCTCCACAAACGCCTTACTCGGGAACGTATCAGCCACATGTGTTTTCACCACAGATTCACTCTGCTTCCTCCCTCCGAGGAGGCCGGTCTTACGGTGCCGAAGCACCTGTGCGATCAGCCTCAAGGCTACCCCTGGAGCAAGCCATTGAAAACATCCAGACACACCTTGCGGCAATAACTGAACGGCTTGATGTACTCGAGTCCCAGATGGTACACCAACAGCGATCCAACATTTCGCTTCCCTTGAAAGGTTCTTCCGGTAGAGGCAGCCCAGCACATAACTCCGAAGCATTGGAATGGGATTTGGATGACATGGGCATGTGGTCGTTCGTATTGAAGCCATTGTCACGGGTAATGGTGTCATTGAAGCAGCTTCTGATCTTTTTTGCTCGGAGTGAGAGCCGATCGCCCGTGCTTACCATTGTGCGGAGACTGTGCCTTGACATATCATTCTCACTGGCAATTCTCGGGTTGCTGAGAATGACATGGAATAAAACAGCTACAAGACGGAGGGAGGTCAATGCGGCCCTTGTATTGCTATGGGCTGCTTTGTCTGGGAGAAACAGAGGAAGACCGATGATCAGCCGTGGTGTGTAGTGTTTGCTTTTTCCACTGGTGGGAGGCTCAGGAGTAGTCGTTTAATTGCATTTATACCCCAATGCCTAGAATTATTTACTTCGTCACCATTGTTCTAGTCTCGCAATCGCTGATAATATGTGCACTTGATGTTCAACAGTTATACGATGTCTCAAGACTAGCATTCGAGGATACAACTCGACTTATCCTTTTACTTCGTCATGTCGACCACACAGCGGATACAGTCGCCGGCCTGGGGGTCAAGTTATGCTCCTGTTAAGCTAGTAGGGGTAAATGACACGTACGTGCATGTCGTGGAAGCCTTCGTTGATCTCCGCAAATGTGCGGTGGTGGGTGACATACTCATCAATCTTGAGCTTGCCTTGCAAGTAGTCTGAAGGTAGTACGGTTTTAAGCGCACAAAAAGGAAAGACTAGGGACTGATTCACCTTCGACAAGACCAGGTAGCTCAGTGCGACCCTTTACTCCTCCGAAGGCAGTTCCCCGCCATGTGCGGCCAGTGACCTGGGGTTCATTCATAAGTTAAAACTGACCATGTATTTCAGCTGAATCATTACAAGTTGGAACCTTTACATATAACCATTAACACACGAAAGCCCTGTGAAAAGGCGGAGCACTTACGGGCGCGTCGATATCTCCTGGCCAGCAGCGGCAACACCGATAATGGTGCTCACACCCCAGCCCTTGTGGCATGCCTCCAAAGCAGCACGCATGACATGTACATTGCCAGTAGCGTCGAAGGTGAAGTCCAAACCGCCGTCAGTGATCTCGACCAGGTAATCCTGGATGCGCTTGCCCTCTGGGAGCGTCATCGGGTTGATAAAATCGGTAGCACCCATCTTCTTTGCCCATGACTCTTTATCGGGGTTCGTATCGACAGCGATGATACGGGAGGCACCAACAACGGACGAAGTGGAGATGACGCCGAGACCGATAGCTCCGCACCCGAAGACAGCGACGTTGGAGCCCTCTGCAGTACTTTTATGAGTAACAACAGGAACCACCGTAGCTTACGTACTGATGCCTTGTTGCTTCACAACTGCGCCCCATGCGGTGGTGATACCGCAACCGAGAAGACAGACCTTCTCGAGAGGTGCAGACTTGTTCACAGCGACGACAGAGACATCTGCAACAACGGTGTACTGCGAGAACGTTGAGGTTCCCATCTGTTCTTGTGCGTTAGCTGCATCGTATTCAAAATGGAGCTGGCATGCATACGAAGTGATGGATGGGTTGACCCTTGCACGTGAAGCGACTCGTGCTATCGGGCATGAGACCCTGACCTTGGGTCGATCTCACTGATCACGATGTACGTAAGACAAATATGAAACAATCGGAAATACAGGAGTTTTACCTTTTCCACACAGGTTGGTTTTCCCGCTTTTGCAGAATTTACATTCGCGGCATTCTGATGAACCGTATTGAGAGGAGAGTTCAGCGCCCGGGTTTGTGCTAGCTCACCAGCGGTGTAAAGTGGGACTACGTGATCCCCCTAACAATGTTGTTCAGGAATGAGAATGTAATGTTTTGCATGGTTGAGACTTACAACCGACACACTCGTGACTCCCTCACCGACCGATTCAACCTATGCACAGGGAACAATGAAGCATACGAACAATCGCAGGTTCTCTGACTCACCACTCCTCCACCTTCGTGACCAAGAATCACGGGGAAGAGACCCTGTGATATCGAGATGAGCTCAGGTCATGACAAGGCTGAATTCTAAGCACCTCGGGATCCTTACCACTGCGAGTGTACTCATCAGTATGACATATACCTGCAAGATCGTTCCTATCAGCACATGAGTTAATCTTCAGCCCCCCTCTTACCTGTGTACAAAATCTTAATGCGGACTTCGTGAGCACTCGGGGGTGCCACCTCGACTTCCTCGATCTTGAGGGGCTGGCCTGCGCCCCAGCAAACAGCAGCCTTGCAAGTAATCGGCTTGCCAACTGTACTCATGATAGTGGTAGTCTGTGAGTGAGAAAGATAGATGATGTCGAGTCAGAGTCCGTAAATGTTTTCCCTCCCTATCAATTGTGCGGGCCGGGTGGGATAAAGATAATGTGATCAGGTTACTTGTCCAGACCTGTCCAGGGCTAGCACATGATCTGAGGTAGGTTCCAACAAAAGATCATCTCTTCCAACCCTCTCCGATCTCCTCCCCGCATCGAACTCTGGGTGCTGTAAAACTAACAGAATTTCACACCGTTAAAGTTGCACCAAGGTTTGTGCCATTAGCTTGTTTGCCACGACCCCCCTCCCCGAATATGCAACCACTAACGTCAACCTCGATCCACAGAGAAATCTCGCTAGAAACGAATCCGATAACGGCGATCCATGTCTTTCCCGAATCTCTACTACAAGCGAGTGTGTGTCCCAACGATTCATTCATGACAGTTGTACCAAAAGAAACTAGACCGCAGCAACCGCGAAAGCATGCTACATCTGCTATAAGCCGACGATCACCGTGCTCGCCACGATAGATACTACTGATTTCTTGTATACATGCCCGCTTCACCTTTCAGATCACGGATTCGCCACCCGCGTGTTCGAGCCTGAGATCGAGTACAAGATCGGCGCTAGTCTTGAGGAAATCGCGAAGGTTAAGGAGGAGTGGGAGGAGAAGCAGAAGCGAAAGAAAGATAAAGAAAAGCAGAAAGAGAAGGCAGACAAAGGCACGGACAAGGACAAGGACAAAGCAGTTGATGAGAGTGAAAAGAAGGAAGATGATACCAAGTTAAAGGTGCCAGCATCATTACCTACATCAGGTTCGTCAACACCGAAACCGATACACGAGAAGTACATATTACATCGTGACATATTCGCCCTGAGATTATCGGAGCACCGGCGACGAAGGCAAACCTCACAGGCGAAAGATCTGGCACCTCGTCTTCCAGGAGCACCCAGTAGTAGCCTTCCATGACACAAATGGTCTACGTCTACTGTAGGATTACTGTACTATAACTATAGGGTGACATGTATCATTCGTATATTAGGGTATACCATCGCGGTCATTCTTTGAAAGGATTGCAGTCACAAATGGCAGCTCTCACACCAAAGCTTCCAAAGCCCCCAATTGCAAGACCTACCATAAGGCAAAAGCCAGCCACGGTACTCGCAATAGCGACATCATCGCGACGATGGAGTAATCGCAAATTGTGCTCTAGAGACGAGGCACCTAGCATGCAAAGTGTAGAGACGTATCCGTTTGAGAGGCCCAGAGCAGCGACAAGGAGCATATAGATAAAGTCTGAGCTGATCACGGACAGACCACCAGAGGGGCGTTGTACGTTGCACAGAAGGAAAATGGGGATGAACAAGGTGCGGAGGATCGAGAAGGCCAACGCCCGCTGAGCGGACCACGTCATTATTCTTGGGAAAGAACAAATGTACCGTCCAAAGAAGTCGCCGAGATTGAATGTCAAGAAGTGGATAGCAGAGAATACCAGTGGATGGGTGTTGGGATTAGTTGGTTGTATGGTGATTGTAATCACAGGGAATATAGACTAGGAACGAAAAGGTTAAATCAAAACCAAAGAATGACGCGAAGTACCCTACCAGAGTGACCACGTAGACATAAGCAACCGCAATTTCATAGAGGATGTTCGCCTTGAACACACGCAGTATTTGGTTTCTCTCCTCGATGCTTTGTTTGTTGGCATCGCAGAAGGCGAACCCCTCCATTTCATCAGCATCACTCAAGGTCTCATGAAGCTTGATATTTTGCTCCAAGGTACCAAGAGTGGCCTTGTAGGCGGGCAACCGCGCTAGCCAAGCGTAAGCCAGGAACGTGCTGATCATAAACAATGCGGATATCCCAAAGAATGTCCGCGCGGAGTCTTGCTCTGCTTTTTCGTCTCCGGCAGTATCACCTGATACAAATGCGGCAATCGCTTCCGGTGTTGAGCCCCAGACGGACAAGACGGATGTGGCCAACTGGACCATGCTCACGACCACAGCTACAGCAGCCTGACCAGATAATATCGATTGCATGTAAGGAGCCCCGAAGAGTGATGCTCCAGCGAAGGCAGCTGTGGAAAGATAGGAAACGAATCCCGCTAGAAAGACGGAACATATGATTGCAAAGAAAAAGAACGTCGTTGGCCGAGAGTCTACGAAGGTGCTGACGAATAGGATGATAATGATGAGAGTGACTGATGCGCTGGACCAGAAGACTCGTTGAGAGGGCGATGACTAGTAATATGATGGTTAGGATGATATGGTCTGCGTGGAAAAATACTTAGGTTCTAACCTGTCTAGAGGTCACCGTAGCGTGTGCTATGCCAAGCACATGAACCACAGTGAAAACTGTGGACAAGTAGGATGAAAACGTAGCCCGCAATGGCGATCCGATCAAGCGAGATAAAAAGAACGAGGTGGCAGTTATCAATACTGAGAAAACATTCTATGGTATAAGAGCACGTTGCAGAACGGGGTAATGAACTCACCATTCCAAGGGAGGAGGACTGCGCAGCCTAACATGAAGTACACCCATCGTATTCGGCTGTCGACAGGCTGGTCGATGACAGAATTATCTGTTCCGGAATCATCGACTGCGATTTCGCTGTCATAATCGTCGTCGTGTGGGCCTGTTGGGAGAGCACGATAAACAGCCCCCGACTCCATGGACGGAATCTGTGCTGACATGGTGCTGGGTCCTATTGAAAGGCGAAAATATAAATAGATGGTTGGCTGCTTCAGCAGGTGCCGGTTGAGACTAAGTACGAACTCATGTTGGTGTGAACTCGGGCAGTGAGGGTACGGAGGGAAATACCGCCAGAAGTGGGTTGCTCGGAGGTCATGCGATCAGCCTCTGAACCGAGGAGAGCCTCGGGCTTCCATTTGCTTGCAACCATACAGCGACTGGGTAGAAGTAAATTACTGTAATCCAGAGACGAACAAGACTAACAGTTATAATTAGGTCACGACAGAGCAATTTACGCCATGCCGTTGCTGTACCGTGACGTACATACTTGCACTCATGGGGGGCGAACCAGGGCGATACCTATGTACACCGAATCCTCGGCTCCACAATTCCAAACATTATATTCTGTGTAAGTCTACTAGGAGGATGAAAACGGATCGCAGTTGCAAATAATAGCCCTCACTCCGAAGCTTCCAAACCCGCCAGCTGCTAATCCTACAATGAGACAGAAACCTGCAATAGTGCCAGCGACGTCAACATCCGCCTGCCGGCCTCCCAATCTCTTGTTGTGTTCAAGCGAGGGTGCGCATAGCATGCACAAAGTAGATACATAACCGTTCGATATCCCAAGAGCGCACAAGAGAAGCATGTAGATGAAATCAGAGTTGATAAACGGTGTAACAGGGAGTGGATGTTCCACATTGCATAGAAGGAACGCAGGGATAAATAATGTCCGGAGGAGGGATAGAGCCAATATACGTCGGGCTGACCAGATTATGAGTCTTGGGAATGAGCACAGGTGTCGTCCCAAAAGATCACCAGAACTGAACATCAGAAAGTGAACGGCACTGAACAGTAAAGGATGAATATTAGGATTCGTCGGTTTGATGGTGACAGTGATGGCAGGGAAAACGGCCTGCGGGCTTTGTAAGTAGAATAAAGCTGTTGACACAACAAAAGAGACTCACCAAAGTCACAGTGAAAACATATCCCACAGCAAAGTTGTAAATGAAATTTGTCTTCAAAACGCGAAGAATCTGGTTTCCTTCAACTGAGCTCGGCAGCGCATGTGGCAGGAGAGCCTGACGCTCATCGGCCTCATCTGCGGCAACTCGGGCCTTGAGGTTGTCCTCGAGAGCCCCCATAGTCACCGTGTATACTGGCAACGACGCTAGCCACCTATATGCGAGAAGCGTAGCAATCATGTACAACGCGGAAACCCCGAAGAATATGCGTGCTGATTCCTCCTCAGCTTTGCCATCTCGGTAGGTGTCACTAATGAAAGGAGCCAGTGGAGTAGATCCCCAAACCGAGATGGCAGAACTAATAACTTGCACACTGCTGACTGCGACCGCTACTGCGGCCTGGCCAGACATCATCGATTGCATGTAAGGTGCACCGAACAGCGCAGCTCCTGCGAATACCGAGTTCGATAGATATGCGCCGCTGCCCGATAAGAAGAATGTGCTTATCATGATAAAGTAAAAGAATGGAGTTGGGCTAGGGTGGATGAAGGTCGTCGCAAACAATGCAATGACGATGACGAAGGTGAGCATGGAGGACCAGAAGCCGCGTCTAGAAGGGGAGGACTGAAAGGAATGAATCAGAGACAAAGGACCCTCGTGGGTAAGGTATGTACCTACTCGTTTGGAGGTAACAATGGCATATCCAAGGGTAATTAAGTTGCTGGCGGTATAGGCGCTAGACAGGTATGAACTAAACGACGGTCTAAATGGAGAACCCGAGAGCCGCGAAATAAAAAAGGGATTTGCATTGATCAATGCTAGCATAATCTCTATCAGTCATCGACTGGTTCCAATACTGTCCTGGACATACCATTCCATGACAGAAGAGTAGCGGCCCCTAGCATGAAGAATACCCAGCGTATACGAGTGTCTACGTGCACATGTGGCGCATGTGAAATCTGCATGCCTGCCTGGTCGTCATCGCCTTGTACAACTTCTTCTGTAGAGACGGTGTACACAACGCCTCCCATATCCGAACCTAGAGGCCGTAAGAATGTTTGTTTCGGACTTTGGTTATACGGCCTGTGCCTATCAACGCAGGTATGTAGCAAAGCCGTTAGAAATGAAGATTAACGAAGGCGGGTTCACTGGAGGTGCCAGTGGAAGAGAACTTAAACAAGCATGGAACGCGTGCTATGCCTATATGAGGCCCTATACACAGCACGGTAATATAAGAGCCGAGGGTCTGCTCCCGACAGTGCCTAAAAGCTATAACTAATTAGATTATAACTCGTTATCAAAATTGATTATAGACTCTACGAGTCTGCTCATTCTTGAATTTGTCTTGGAGATATTCTCATATTTGAATCAAACACCGTTGTGTATTGGCTTACCGGGAAACTTGAATGCTAAACCTCCTATAATCCCGCGATAGATTACATGCTAGACGGGGCTCGTTCCTTATAGTAGGTTACTAGTGTAGATGGGTACTCGGTTATGTGGTAGGTTGTGTTACGAGATTACACCCAAAGATATATGTGTATTACCCGATCTTCAAGGTTAACGTTAGTAGACCAAGCAACGACTCGGAGGAGCTATTGTCTGACTACAAAACCCGTTTGCGCTCGTTGTCAGTGGGAGATACTTAACTGTTACTGCCATCATTTTATCGATGTTCCCTCGTCGGAGAAGTTAGGGACGAAGTCAGCCATCATATTCCGCAAAATTGACATGATTTTCAATTCTGAGTCCGTTAGCACTTACTACTTTACTTATAATGCAGGTAATGCCTCATGCATTTTTCCTCACTGCGACCTGCGCACTACATGGGACGATCCTCGCGAGGTCTCGTTGATCGTTTTCCGACGTGCTGTTACCTACTGCATTTCTGCACATGACTTCCAATAGATAAGAAAATAGCAAAAACCTGTCATCTTTGTCTATTACCGTAGCTTACTTACTACTGTGATGGATGTCCAAAGGCAGGGCAGATTGTTTGTGCTCTCCCCAACAGTATGTCTGCGGCGTCGCCGCTACTTTACATTCGTCCGAGCTTGAAGTCAAACAATGAGAGCGTGGATAACCAAGATGGCCATTCGCAGCAACCGATAACTATGTGTGTCGAATAATGATAGCTAGAAGGACTCCAACACACAATCACGCCTCTTGTCTTTTCGCGGACTTGCCGGGAATAAACTGGTTTGGCGCATCCCGCAAGACCAACTGGCTGAGCTTCTCCTTCTGCTTCTCCGCCTTCCTTGCCTTGCGTTTAGATGTCCTCTCCAGCTTCGCGACCCGCTCCTTGGTCAGCCATCTCCGTTTCTTTTCTGCCTTCCGCTCCTCCTCCAGCTTCTGTCGGTACTTGAAAGCAGCTTCCGCGCGCGCATCCCGAACGCTCCGACCATTAATGTTCAAGAGCTCACGTGCAATGAACTTCTTGAAGAGCATGCTCTTGCGTTTCGTTGCAGCCTGCCAGCGCGCTTGCTTCTTGGCTCTGCCATGGGGGTTGCTTAATTCCTTTGTGAGGTGCACCTCCACGGGTGCAGAGGGGTCGAAAGGAACGGCGGACGGGTTAAATAGCGACCTCAGGTACGCCTTCTCAGTGGCAGCACTGAGAGGATCCGTATGAGACAGAGAGAACACAGGTGGTTTATACGTTATTTCCCGAACTGTCTCAGGCGTCGTATCCAACAATGGATTAGCTACATCATGCTCGAGTCAGAAAAAAAATCAGGGATAAAGACAAGGAGGGTGACTGACGTTCTTTATGGTCTCTCACTTCCTGTGTAGGCCACTGAAAGGGGATCTTTTTCAGACCAGAGACTGGTGGATCAGTAGCGAGCAGCACACGATCCCACTTCCAGCGGTAATTAATGGGATCCCAACAAGGATTTCGCACACCAACGCGTCTCGCAAACACACTGGGGAAATGTACAGTTAAACACGACAATGCACGAAAGTTTGACACATACGAGATCATGCTGGGCCGCCCATCGGCTCCAGACTCCGTCTTGTGTTCGGCGATATAGAGTTGACACCTAGAGTAATGCACACTGCGGTTGACTGGGGTTTTGTATGGCTTGCCCTCATGCTGTAAGACTAACGAGTGAGCACTGAAGGGTGCTAGTAGAGTATAACAAACCACGCACAAGGTTGGCACCCTTTAGATATACGCGGTTGGTGAATTTGTTTATGCTGAGAACCTCATGGATTGTCTTGCGCGCGTCTCCACGTATGCAAACTTGGTCACCGGGGACGACGTTCCAGAATTTTATGCGGTCTTTGACACGTACGGCCTTGGTCACTGGGTCGAACCATGTCTGTCTATTCTGGAAGTGTTTTGGGACAGGGAGGAGGTGTCGGAAATCTCTCGTCCAAGGAGAGATAGTAGTAGCTCGCTGGACTTGTACACGGGTAAGCGACATCCCTTCTAATGAAGTCGGAAACCGTCGAGCGCGTTCAAGCTTTAGAAAAAGTATAAGCTGACTAATCGATTTTACGGCAATACTACATATCCCCTCTAAACGTGGAATATATTCTCAAATACACAAGTAACCTAATATCGTTACCAAAAAAGTTGAGTAGAAATAAAGGCTCGGTATGATTACAACAACAACAAAAAAAGATATAAATTATGAACACTTCGACATCAAACCATAGGGACCGGTGCTGCTCTGGACCCGCTCCATGCTGTTGATGACGCACTAGGTTCCTCCGCTTCTAAATTCTACGGCAAAAAAAAATTAGACATGAAGCCAACACTAGAAGGAATACAATCACCTCGAGTAACATCCCAATTATGTTGTCCACTTCCGCTGGCACCACCCCACCACATCCTGCTCCAATCAGTTTTCTGTACTCGGGCATCCGTCCCCCGGTCCCCGTCTCTGCTTGGAATGTCGCCAATTCATCAAACATGTCTTTCCTCCGTTTCCTGTGTTGCCCAATCTCTTCTCGCAGTGCATCGCAGGCACTTCTCAGTGCTTCCGGGTCTGTAGGCACATCATACAACGCCAACAGATCCGAAATATCCTCCTCATGGGGAAGCGCCTTCCGCTTCCCTTTCCCCTTGTCTTTCCCAGGCTCCACGACTTCCTCGACATCGTCGTCCGTCCGGTAAGGCACCGTCGCTGCCGTAATCATCAACTCTCCATTCGCAGCGTCCCGTATCGACATCTCGCGATTCTCCTCATCCTTCACCCATTTCTCCCAGCCCAGTCGATACCGCCTGCCCATCTTGTCAACCAGCCGTCCTTCCAATTCCCCAAGCAAGCCTTTCGCGAGCTGCAGTCCCTCGGCTTGCGTTTTGAGTTGATTTACAGCACGATGACTTTCCAGGATTTCTTGCTGGATATTCTGCAGTAGTGCATGCGCTTGCGTCATGTCACGCTCTTTTTCCTGCAGCTCACGGTCGAATGACCCAGCGAGGCTGTCGAGCATGCTCGTGATGTCGTTGACACAGCGTGTACTGGCCTTTTGAGCCGCAAGAGAGTGATGGAGCGGTGGCTTGTCACCGTTGATAGGATACGTCATCGTCATTGTAGTTGAAGAAGATGTGGGTCCGAGAGTCGCTTGGGCATTGCGGAAGGACATCGCTGAGAGGCGTGAGGTTGGGCCAGGAGACGAACGGAAGCGTTCGTCCTCGAGAATGTAGTCTTCCGTGCTCTTACCATCGTTGTTGACGATTTTTGGATTAGCGCCGTGGTCGATGAGGAGTTTCACGAGGCGTTTACTCCGGCACCGTGCAGCCATAGTTAGTGCAGTTTCACCGTCTTCGTCTTGAAAATTGATGACGTCCGCGAGTTCTTTTGGATAGTCACCTAGGCGATTGAGCACTGTCTCCATATAGTACCGCGCGGCATGCGTCTTCCCCTTGGACATTGCAACATCAACGATGTGATGAAAAACAGTCCGATTGTAATTATCAATGTTGAGTGTGGAGCGGTGAAGGAGTTCATACAGCTCGGGGAATTTTCGGACATCATAATTATTTGCAAACATGACGCTGCGCATGAGTGCGGTCTGGCCTGCTTTATTCACCTTGAATATTTCTGCGCCAGCTGTGATCAACAGCTTGACGATACGTAGGCGGCCCATTGCTGAGGCCCAATGCAATGCTGTATGTCCATCATCATCAATGGCGGTGTTTGGGTCGAAATCAGGTGGTGGAGAAATGAGGACCTGGGGGATCTGATTGGAGTCAGAAATGAAGTACTCGAGAATTTGGTCTGCGTATGCGCGTGGGTCGGGAGCACCATTAGGTTGCGCATGTTCGATATCGGAACCTTCTTCATCATAGCGCTCATCTATTTGGCGCCGGTGTTTTCGTCGATTGGCCCCGCTGCGCCGATCTGAAGCAGCATCCAATGACTCGTATTTATTCCCAATGGGTGACGGAGTGCGGGAACTTGAAGACTCACGCGAAGGTGAGGAAGTCATTGACCCATCGTCTGATACATGCTCGGATATTATTTCGTGATCTGATTCGACCTCGGCTTCGACGTGACGGCGAGAGCGTGAGGTAGTAAGGGTAGCCCCTGCCTCTGCAGCAGCCGCACGACGAGGGGGACGAGACGCGGAACTTGTAGAAACGAGATGTTTAGGAGCAAGAGGGGGGCTCTTGGCAGCGGGTTGAAAATCAATAATGGGGCGCAGAGCTGCTTCGCAGTTATACTGTTTTGCCAGACTGAGGCCCCGTTCAAGAGGTATCCATGTTCCTGGAAATCAATAAGATCAAGGCATAAAGGGTCGGAGGAATTGTTCACCTTGGTACTTTCCGTACCCACCCTGAACCTTTTCGTGCTCTCCCTTCTGTATCTCTCTTTCAAGGACGCGAGTTCGCTGAGGTTTGTCGAATCCTGCGACCTTCAGGATTTGGGTCGCGTTGAGCCATGAGTCGGAGCGCCTGCGCATGACAGCGACGCCCTTGCACATCCTGGCGCGTAGAAATAAGTAGGGTTCAGTCCTAGAATGTGAATTGCATGACTTACATCTCATACACGGGAATTCCACTATAAGTGGCCTGGGATAACGAGGCACAGGGATGAAGTCAGTACGGATGGGGCGACGGGTGGAAATATATAGCACCTTAAAAATCTGACCGTCAGGCATGATGAAAGGAGATGAACGCGTCTATACGTGATTTCTGCGTTATTTTGACTGGTAAATAATTTTGGTCGAGCTCCACGGTGCTGAAGGGTGTCGCGGTATCCGATACACGTGACTCAACAAGAACAAACAACACGATTTCCGAAATGCATGCGTTCCAAGTTCCCGCCACCTCGTTGTTCACGCTCGTGTGAGCGACAATGTCGTCATTGCTGAAGTGGGTGACAGGCAACTACGATGGTGGGATGGTTTAAAGAATATTAATCGCGCCTATGATGGGATCTAACGTATTGCTGTTCTTCGCGGTGGCTAGCTACGTGTAAGTAATTGAATTGTAATAGAATCTATAGATTTAGATCGATGCCCTCGCGCATTATGTGATGTCCGACGTTCCCTCCGAGCCATTGCAGACACATCGTCGGTTATGTATGAGAATCGTCGGTAGCGATAGCCACCACAAACAAAAGGATTCTTTGCATCAATGGAGTCAGTTAGACGAACGCGACGGTCACGAGACTTTGTTTCCTTTTGTATTAATGTGGTTATTCTGGCACTTCTGAGTAGCCTCGAGGCCTCAAGTTAACGGCACACTTGTTCCTGCCTCTTCACAAGACCGCGTATTTCTTTCTTCAACCACCACGAGGCCCCCTCCAGCACCTCACACCTGAGCTCGTCTCATGGCCCCGACCTGCGCGCCCCTCTGTTATTTTGGAGACAGGTATGTTTTCACTCATCACCCACTCTCTTCTAACTTTCCGCCGCTCTCAATTTCTTATACTTATTTCCAGACTCTATTTCACCACTTTCCCCCACCCTGCACCATCTCCTCAGTTTCTTAATAGCACCGCTTCACCAGCCAATGCCCCAAAGATTCGCCCACAACCACAGTTGGGTCCACCAACTGCCCCCGCCTCACCTGACGATGACGCTATTTACTACTACTTTACCATCGATGACCAATTACTCTATACCTCATTTTATCAGGACTGGGGGCCACTCAATCTCGCTATGGTCTACAAGGCATGTCTCTTAATTCACGGACTTTTGAAGGTAATGTCAATCCTCGTCGATCATTTGCACGCGGTCATGATCGCCACAGGATGATGATCTTAGCTCACATCGGCTCGTTCTCTATTCTTCCGATGATCCACGTCGCAAGGCTAATGCTGCTTTGTTGATGGCCCTTTACATGGTATGATCCATTATCTCTCAACGTCCTGCCATATTCACCTCCCTCAGTTGATTCTACACAACTACACCCCATGGCGTTGCTTTCAACCCATAAGCGACCTAGAATTCCTGCCTTTCCGAGACGCTGGGCGTGGTCCTTCTACCTTCAACCTTAGCATTTACGACTGTTTGTGGGGCTTCTGGAAGGCAATGCAAAACCGCCTTATTGACTTGGATGTTTTCGACCTTGAAGATTACGAGTTCCATGAAAAGGTTGAGAATGGTGACTGGAACTGGATAACCCCCAACTTCATCGCCTTCGCATCCCCTAGAGACTATGCTTGGACTAAACAGAAGAATGACCTGCAGAACGCTGCCGTCGAAACCCCTGCATCTCCTGTTCGACCCGGTGTAACTTTGCCAAATTCACCTCGCAAGCTCGCTCTCCAGCGTAAACTTAATCCTGCCTTCTGCATCTGCCTCGACTATTTCGAGAAGCATAAAGTCGACTTGGTCGTCCGTCTCAATGCGGAACTCTACGATAAGCAGTTATTTTTGGACCGTGGGATTAAGCACCTCGATCTCTGCTTTGAAGACGGGTCCAATCCCTCGGACGAAATCGTGCGCACTTTCATCGACGTGGCCGACGCTGTGATCGAGAACGGCGGGATCGTCGCAATACACGTGAGTTATCGTTCGATGCGTTTACTTCTGTTCTGACATGTTATGTGCAATGCGTAGTGCAAAGCGGGGCTTGGACGCACTGGCACCCTCATTGGGGCCTATCTTATCTGGAAATATGGTTTTACAGCTTCAGAGGCTATTGCTTTTATGCGCATCATCAGGCCAGGATGCGTGGTTGGTCCGCAGCAACACTACATGCACCAGATGCAGCTCCAATGGGCCAAGTGGTCTGCTATGGACGAGATACGGCGTTTGCAAGTAGCTGAAGCTGTTACTGCCACTACAGCACCAGTTGTGACTCCCGCTACACCTCCTGCAGAACAAGACGAAGTCATGCACGAATCAAGATCATCGACACCATCCGCAGCACCTATGCTACTCCCACCTGTTACCCCCGGTCGTGCTATCTTAGCCGAGACGCGTGAGACACCCCCGCCAGGACAGCCGCGCAAGACGCCTATGGCGAAACGAGTCGTTATTCATTCGGATGATGAAGATGCGGAGATGGAAGATACCCTCCCTACTCTTGGTGCGGCACCTCCCGTTGCTCGGCCTCGTGCTAGAACGACGACTCGACTCTCGGGCACACGAGGTACAGCGTCTGAACAGCGCCCGACGCGAGTGCTACGGTCGGCCGTGGCAACTACGCAGCGGCAGGCTGCTGTTGCTGCTGCAAGAGCCACTCGAGCGGCAGCTCCGCCTCCCAACAAGATACCCCGATTGACTACAGGTACAGCGGCACGGAGTACTGCTGTTGGTGCGAAAGGGCCTGGTGCCCCATCAGCGCGCCGTGTGCCCCAACCTCCTGCTTCGCCTACTCCATCGCGGTTACCGACGCTCACCAAGAAACAAAACCCTTCGTTGACAGAACTACCAAATAGACGAGCGGGTAAACCCGATACCTGGATGAAAGCAGGAGCCAGTGCCATTGTCATGCCTCATTCAAAGTCTACACAACGTCCTGGTCCACGACCTGTTAGACGAAGAAGAAGCAGCTTCAGCGCTGCAGACGTCGTTGCATAGACATCGTACTATCGGATCTCTCGCAAACGGGTTTTCTACCGCTTTGTCACGCCTCTTACGAGTGCATTTAGTTCTCTGATCATCGACAATGATTCTTTCTCGGTATTTAACGGTGAAGCTCTCTTCAGGCGTTGTATAGGCTCTGCATCTTCCAATATCTGCATGATGACTGTCCACATTACCCTCATCATTCATCCATTGAACATTCATATCTGTGTAGCTTTTGATCTTATTTACCTTTTCATACCATTTGTCTTGCCAGTTGGCACTATGGAATGATGTGCGAGAGCCGGTGATCTCGTCCATGACAAACCTACCTCTTACCAGCGTGAAACAAGTTATCTATTGGTACAATTACACAAGACTTGTGTCGTCCCTCGTGCACCTCATGGGGATGGAACTGCGGAGTATTTATGAACGCACTCCAGGAAGAACTTCATGTCCTCTGGATCAACACCAGGTGTGATTCCATGGCCCAAGTTTGCAATCCACCCTTTGCATGCCCCGCCCCTAGCAGCATGGAACGCCTCGCACATTCTCTTCACCTCGCGCTCTATAGCCTCTCTGCCGCCATATAGTACTATAGGGTCGAGGTTGCCTTGTAAAGCCATTGACCGACCATCAACAATGCCGTCAGTGAGCTTGACGACATCCCGAGGGTCGAGCGTCCAGTCCAGTCCGATGGTGTCGTATCCAGCTTTTGCGGCGAGGGCGGGGGATGCGCCTTTTGCGAACAGGGTGAGGGGGACGACTGGGAGTTGTCGCGCTTTGAGACCCTCACGAACCTCGTCTGCAATGCGCTCGAGGTAAGGCAATGAGAACGTAGAAAAGTCGTGTGGCGACAGATCTCCAGCATTTGAATCGAATATTTGCAGAAGCTAATAACAGAAAAGAGAAGAAAAAAGATTGGAATGGTCCTGATGTGCGCAAATGACAAACGTGGACGAACCTGTGCGCCAGCATTGACCTGGCCGATGAGATACCGGACGGAGACGTCCGTGATGCGCTCAAGGAGCTGCTTTGATGCCTCTGGGTGTTTAAAGAGCCACGTCTTTGATTTCTGGCGCGTCTGACTGCCTCCGCCCTCGATCATGTACATCATAAGCGTCCACGGCGCCCCGCAGAAACCGATGAGGGGAACCTGCCCCGCAAGAGTCTTCCGCGTAAGCGTGAGCGCCTCGAATACGTACCCCAGCTCTTTCTCCACATCCACCTCGCGCGGCAGCTTTTCGAGGTCCTCGGGTGTGTTCAAAGGGTCGGTGAAGTGCGGACCCGGGTTCATGATCACATTCATACCCATAGCCTGCGGCACGACGAGGATGTCGGAGAAGATGATGGCTGCGTCGAGCAGGCCGGTGTACCGCCGGATGGGCTGCATTGTGATCTCGGTTGCGAGATCAGGCGTACGACATATCTCGAAAAATTCGTGGCTTTCACGGGTTTTTCGGAACTCTTGGGTTGGGATGGATTAGGAGTGGATGGAGTAGGTTATTTGGATGCGTACCTGGGAGATATCTGCCTGCTTGGCGCATCACCCATACGGGTGCGCGTTCTGTCTGCTCACCGCGTGCTGCACGGAGGAGCAGATCGTTCTTCAGAGGTGGGAAATCTTGTGCCATGTATTATAAAAGATCACAGGGAGAAATAATCCTCAGAGTGCGCTGGTCAAAAAGCTATTGGAGGAGTGACAGCGTTTCATCGGATATGATCATTTTGATCAAGCTACCAATTATAGCATGGATCCATTCTGAGTCTGCGATCGTCAGTCGTGATGAGTCAGCACGGGTATTATGACCCATCACCAACCCGGCCCAATTAATAGACGAGTGGGTCATCACCTGTATGGACAATAGCCATCCAATGCTCACAGATGTACAACAGGTTCAAAAAATCAGGCGAATTCGACCGTTTACGACGTGAGCTGTTGTCACATTTCTAGCGCAGCGTGAGTTATCGTCAATGCGGGGCCCAATAGGACCGTGCCGAAGCCCTCAGGTCTCAGGGGAAATCGACCGGTTCGCCCACTCATCATGGTTTCGTTGGTGCTGATTGGCCTACCTGTCTTTTTTATTTATTTAGCTATCCAACCGTCGAGCGAGCGATGACTGACGGCTCTCTGCTATCTGACTCTGCATTCATCGCTGACATAAATGCTTGGCTGCACACCCTCAGAGGCGGGAAGAGTCACGGTACATCCCCGCCAAATCCGCTTATAAGCGATACGGGCAATCCGGATTGCAAACCAACTGTTGCCTATACCAACAGCACTTCTACCACCTTCTCCAGGCCAGAAGGATCAACTTCAACTATTGTAGTCCTAGTCTCTCTCCACAGCAAAAACATGAAAATCAGCCTTCAAGTCTATACGGACACGACAAAAATGGTGACCATATAGATTGACCATGGCGGGAGGTGACCTAGCATTCTCGCCTGAACTGTATACGTCGACGGCATAAATTGCCACTGGTGGTGTCGAAATGCTCAGCGCATATCGTTACTCTACTTCTGTCGATTTTCAGAGATCCGCTTCCCCTCCTTTCCCCCAAGCACACAGATTTGTAGGGATGACAGTTGGCATTGCAGTGCTAACACTAGCGCGCAATGCTGTGCTACCAGCATTCTTGAAAAATTTCTTCTCCCCTTTTCCCCGCAATAACTTCACTCAGAAGATACTTGGCCTCACTCATGCGATTCGAATACGCTTGCAGATACGTGTAAAATTTCGGGATGGTCTTTGCGATTGAGGGGTGAGACCGAAGGGTTCCCCACAACGTTGTGAGCTGGATATGGTGACTGTCAAGCTGGACACGAGCTTTCGGGAAAACGTGGAATGAGAGGGTATGCACCGCCGATCTGATTCACGGATGTTGCGGAAGAACCTTTTTGAGTTATATCAGTACCAGATAGTTACTGTAAATAGGACATTTGAGCAGGCCAATATGTCGCACGTCCAATTCAGAGGCGGAGTTATTTCACGGGTTAGATTCTTTTACTGGTGGTTTGCAACAAGATGACGACATATACGACGCCTCGATAAGAATACCAGATGCATAACTGACATCCGGTGTAGTGAGGGACGAGTACCTGCACGTTCATCTTCGTACACTTAGTAGTTAGCATCTTCCTCAATGAGTGCAGCAGCCTTCGCAGAGCGAGACTTAATAGAGCATTTGAATAGTTTCGGGTGGCTGAAAGTATTGATATCTGGACCAGTACAGCGGGTGCGATAAGATGGGCAACATACCTGATTGTACCTGAGGTGGGGTCGAATTCAGGGATGATCTCGACACCGTTCTCGACGACCTTCGAAATATTGAATACAGCAAGCGACATGGCGACAGATATCCAGACAGATGCATCCGCGAGGTGGAGACCTGGGCAACCAAGAGCAAGCGATGTCAGGAAATTTTTTGTTAATTCACTGGAATTTGCGTACCTGGGCAGATACTGCGGAGCACAATTAGCATCTCACTCTGGAAACGAACAGAAGTACAACGCCTACCGTCTGCCGAAGCCAAAGCAAATCGTGCGAGGATCAGTCTGGCGCTTCTTTTCCTCACTAGCTAAGAAGCGTTCGGGGTTGAATTCCGAGGGGTTTGGGTACATTTCTGGATCGTTGAGCATGAACCTGTCCAAGTTCAAAGTATTAAATTAAGTCCTGTTAGATGGCAACACTGACCAAATGTTAGGGATTACAAGGGAGCCTTTTGGGATGTAGTATCCGTCATGGACGTCGTCCTCTGTCACACAATGTGGAATACCTATCATTGAGGTAATGCTATTCAAATAAAGAACTCGATAAAGCATGGACACTTACCAGTAGGGGTCACAGCATTCCAACGGAAAACCTCGCTCACAAGAGCCTCAATGTAGGGAAGAGTGCCGCGATCGGCGAATGAGGGAAGGCGATCAGGACCAACAATAGCATCGATTTCAGCTTGAGCCTTCTTCTGCACATCAGGAAAAAGTGTCATTGCTAGGAAAAATGAGTAGATTGAAGAAACAGTCTGAGGGATCGGGTGTCAGTCAAGTTATGATAATTTCGTATGTAGAGGGAGAGGATACCGTGTCTGCACCACCGCCGTAAAGGGTTGCAGCAGACCATTTCGACATGTGCTCCTCCTCTGCAGACAAAGTGCGACCCTCCAACAGACCTGAAGCGAAAGACTGAACGGCGACGCCAGCAGCCTGAAAAATTCACACTTTAACGCATAATCGTAGAAATACATATATTAGTCACCATCTGATCCTTCACGAACTGGAATGGAGCAGAAAGCATCTCTTGGACTGTCCCACTCCATTCACGGGCTAGACGCTTGAAGCCAGCGCCAGGGAACCACTCGGGGACATGGGCCACTAAAATAGTCAGATTATTTGAACTACATCGGAATAGTACGGCCTCACAGGATGGAATGATGTCAACCATCCAAACACTGCCAGGCGCAGTGCACTTGGAGAATATGTCAAGAACACGGTCTGCAAGGTCAACGAATGGATCATCATTTTCTTTCACTTCATAACCATGGGAGATGCGTAGAATGACAGCGCCAGCGGTGCTATAAAAGATCGAAGGTCAAGCCAATATACAGATGAACAACCATACTGTCGAACGTGTTTCATCAGTCCGTCGGGTTTCGCAAGTACACGCTTGAGGAATCGGCGGGTCTCAATCTCCTCCAACGGATGGTAGACCTTCGTGGCAGTGTGACCACCCATGACACGGTGGAAATTCTTGCGGTGCCATCGAAGACGGTCGCCGTACGGCATGATAGCAAACATATCTTTCCAACCAACGAGTTCGCCAGCCATATGTAAAACAGGGCGGTCAGAGTACACAGAACTCTTCTTGTCCAGCATTTCCATCGTAGCCTTGACGGAGTTTAATACTATGATGTGTTGTCCCAGAACCTCGATGTGCGAGATGGCACCTACAATGCGTCGAGATGCATAATATTGGCAAAGTGAGAGGCGCTTACCATACTTCTTTCCCCACTCAGCGAAGGTGAGCCAGGGCTTGATGTGAGGCAAATCTGAGACATTCCCAACAAGGGGCCACCCTGTCGGACCTGGGGGATATGGCGCAGGATTCTTCTTGATCAGCACTTGCTTCAGCAGATACGCTCCGATACTAGCAAGGCATATGTCCAGAAAAGTGACATTTGGGATTGTCAGCATGGTCTTTTTTTACTAGCAGGAGTTGTGAGTTAGCCAAGCGCCTGTTTATACACAGAGCGGCTTATAAGTACATAAGAGCGAGGATTCATCTGTCATCTGCCTGTGGACCCAGGTCTGGTTCCTAATGCTGTGCTTACTTTGTGTCAAGGAAACCGTTATCAGCGGGATCTGGGCTGGGGTATAAGCGGGTGTATCAAAGAGCACATGCTGGTGCCTCTGTGGTGTTAGAAAGGTGTACCTGTAGAGGCTTGGTACCGGTCGACTGAAAGGAACTTCGTGAGGTACAGCAACACCTTCCTAGGAGAATGGCTCTTTCAGTACGTGGCCGTCGGAAACCCTCGTCCGTGAGATCTGAGAGCTGAACTGGAAGCGAAGAACGGCCTGGACCAGGCATAAAAAGACTTGCCCATAATATTCATATGAGTTTTTGGCCGTTATTGCAAGGAGCGCAAATTTCTTGGCTATCACTGGGGTTGGCGCGGTATTCTCTTGCATAGCAGGGGTCACTATATAGTGTTCCTCGTTATCAGTTTGGCGCCATCTTACTACCATCCCGGATCCTCGGCATGGGGATTACTTCGAGTGAGTCTTTCTAGGTTGTATAAGCAAAGCTGAGACATGTGCAAACTTCGTGCCCTCGAGTTTATCTCTGGGCCATGCTGGATAATGATTATGCGAGGCTTCTGACTGCAGAATCATTCCAATGCGTCTTCAGACATGGGTTAGTGGAAAACCTAACGACCAGTGTTGTTTCGAGGAATGATGTAACCTAAGTACCCAATTAAATGTCTTGTAGACCTTGTGATGCCTTGTGTGAAATTCATGAGTTTGTGTGGCTTGTAAAACCTTGTTCGTGTTTGAATGCTATTCATGACGAGTTATACATGGAGTAATGGAATGCACTAAGTGGAATAATAGTGGAGTGAACTGCGCGTTGCTCCGCTCCGCTCCTCTATGATGCGGCGGCGCTAGAGATCACAACAAGGAACACAATACAGTGACCCTGCTACACAAGAATTTGAAGAGAACAACGCGTCAAACCCCATGATGCCGGTTGCATGTACTTTCCCTAAATGATACGTAACTTTGGCGGATCTCGAAACATCACGGAGTTGCTTTCGGTCGACCATGGCGCCGAGCCACTAAAGTTAATTTGTTATATGTACAAGTAAACCTTTCCTCCGAGTCATTCGGGCCTTCTGACAGTGCCACCCCGACATCCGCATCAGCATGTGCTCTGTATTTCTGATAACGGTTTCCTCGACACGCGCCCAACACGGCATCAGGAACCAGACCTGGGTCCACAGGGCGGATGACAGATGACTCCTCGCTCTTATGTACTTATAAGCTGCTGTTTGTATAACCAGGCGTTTTACCAACTCATCTCCTGCTAAAACGACCACGCTGATGCTGACAATCCCAAACGTCACTTTTCTGGACATATGTTTTGCTGGTATCGGAGTGTATCTAGTGAAGCAAGTGCTGACCAAGAAGAACCCAGCGCCATATCCCCCTGGTCCCACAAAGTGGCCTCTTGTCGGGAACGTCTCAGATTTGCCTCACGTTAAGCCCTGGCTTACATTCGCTGAGTGGGGCAAGAAGTATGGTAAGTGTCTCTCACTTTGCCAATATTGTGCATCTCGACGCATTGTAGGTACCATCTCGCACATCGAGGTTCTGGGACAACACATCATAGTGTTGAACTCCCTCAAGGCTACGATGGAAATGCTGGACAAGAAGAGTTCTGTGTACTCTGACCGCCCTGTTTTACATATGGCGGAACTCGCTGGCTGGAAGGATGTGTTGACTCTCAACCCGTACGGTGACCGCCTTCGATGGCACCGCAAGAATTTTCACCGAGTCATGGGTAGTCGCACCGCAATGAAGGTCTACCATCCGTTGGAAGAGATTGAGACTCGCCGATTCCTCAAGCGTGTACTTGTGAAACCCGGTGAACTGATGAAACACGTCCGACAGTATGGTTATTCATCTATATATTGGCTTGGCTCACAATCTCTCATAGCACCGCTGGCGCTGTTATTCTGCGCATCTCCCATGGTTATGAAGTGAAAGAAAACAATGATCCGTTCGTTGACCTTGCAGACCGTGCTCTTGACATATTCTCTAAGTCCCTTGTTCCTGGTGCTTGGATGGTTGATGTCATTCCATCCTGTGAGACCGTACAAATTCCGATGTGTAGTTCCAATAATCTGACTATGGTAGTGGCCAATGTCCCCGAGTGGTTCCCTGGCGCTGGCTTCAAGCGTTTGGCCCGTGAATGGAGTGGGACAGTCCAAGAGATGGCTTCTGCTCCATTCCAGTTCGTTAAGGATCAGATGGTGACTAATATTTGTATTTGGTCATCTTTTTACGATCACGCGTTAAAGTATGAATCTTCCAGGCTGCTGGCATCGCCCTTCCGTCTTTCGCTTCGGGTCTGTTGGAGGGTTGCACATTGTCTGCAGAGGACGAGCACATCTCGAAGTGGTCCGCTGCAACCCTTTACGGTGGTGGTGCAGACACGGTATTCTCTTCCTATATATGGTAAAGTATCATAACTTTACTGACACCCGATCACTCAGACTGTTTCTTCAATCTACTCATTTTTCCTGGCTATGACACTTTTTCCTGATGTACAGAAGAAGGCTCAAGCTGAAATCGATGCTGTTGTTGGTCCTGATCACCTTCCCTCATTCGCCGATCGCGACAACCTTCCCTACATTGAGGCTCTTGTGAGCGAGGTTTTCCGTTGGAATGCTGTGGTCCCTACTTGTAAGTGTCCATACTTTATCGAGTTCTCTATTTGACTAGCATGACCTCCATGACAGGTGTTCCCCATCGCGTGATGGAAGACGACGTTCATGACGGATACTACATCCCAAAAGGCTCCCTTATAATACCCAACATTTGGTCAGTATTTCCATCTAAGCAACAGGATTTAATTTAATACTTTGAACTTGGACAGGTTCATGCTCAACGATCCAGAAATGTACCCGAATCCCTCGGAATTCAACCCTGAACGCTTCTTAGTTAGTCAGAGAAAGAAGTTCCAGACTGATCCTCGCAAAATCTGCTTTGGCTTCGGCAGACGGTAGGCGTTTTGCTTCTGTTCGTTTCCAGAGTGAGATGCTAACTGTGCTCCGCAGTATCTGCCCAGGTACGCAGATTTCGAATGAGTCGTGAATTAACAAGAAATTTCCTGACATCGCTTGCTCTTGGTCTGCCAGGCCTCCACCTCGCAGATGCGTCTGTCTGGATATCTGTCGCCATGTCGCTTGCTGTGTTTAATATTTCGAAGGTCGTCGAGAACGGTATCGAGATCATCCCTGAATTTGACCCCACCTCAGGTGTAATCAGGTAAGTTACCCATCCTATCGCACCTGTTGTACTAGTCCAGATATCAACGCTTTCAGTCACCCGAAACTATTTAAGTGCTCTATCAAGTCTCGCTCTGCGAAAGCTGTCGCACTCATTTAGGAAGGTGCTAACTACTGAGTATCTTTATCGTGACGTCGTACATGTCATTGTTGCAAACCACCAGTAAAAGAATGTAATCCGTGAAATGACTCCGTCTCTGAATTGGATGTGCGACAACATTGGCCCGCTCAATTGTTCTATTTACTGTAAGTATCTACCACTTGATACGGCTCAAGTAGGTTCTTCCGCAATGTCTGTTGATCATTTCTACCCTTTCATCCCATGTTTCTCGAAAGCTCGTGTTCAGCTTGGCATTCACCATTCTAGCTCACAACATTGTGAGGAACCCTTCGGTCCCACCCCCCAACCGCGAAAACCATCCCGAAATTCTCCACGTATCTGCGAGCATATTCGTAAGAGTCTTTACAAATAGCATGCGTGGGGCTAAGTATCTTCTGAATGAAGTTATTGCAGGGAAAAGGGGCAAGGGAAATTTTATGAATGCTGGTAGCGGTGTATGCAGAGCAGCATTCTGGAATGCCAACTGCCATCCCTACAAATCCGTGTGCTTGGGGGAGAGAGGGAAAAGCGGGGCTCTGAAAATCGACAGAAGCCGAGTAACGATACGTGTTGAGTGTTTCCACACCACCAGCGGTAATCGATGCTGTCGACGTTCAGGCGAGAATGCTAGGTCAACCCCCGCCGTGGTCAATTTATGTGGTTGTCATGTGTGTCGTGTCCGTATAGACTCGAAAGCTAATCTTCATGTCTCTGCTGTGGAGAGAGGTTAAGGCTACAATAGTTGAACTTAATCCTTCTGGCCTGGGGAAGACGACAGAGTACTATTGGTATAAGCAACTGTTGGTTTACAATCCGGATTGCTCGTATCGCTTATAAGCGGATTTGACAGGGATTTACCGTGACTCTTTTCACCTTTAACAGTGCATTGCAGCGAAGCATGTATGTCAGCGACGAATGCAGAGTCAGATAGCAGAGGGCCGTCAGCCACCGCTCTCGACGATCGGATACAGTTGCGGACAACCAAACACTGCTCATCACAATTTTTGGGGACAAACCGAGTTCAGATACTTCAGGACACGACAAGATTCTAAAAACAGTGGTCCGATATTTTTCCCACGACGTTTTTGGCCCGCCAAAATTTTTGAGATTTTGAGTGAAATAATACTACCAATATTACTAAGATAGCAAGTACTGCTTCAATCGCCATCATTGCACGTTGCGAAACCTGTCTGTGCTGCTGTTGCTTTCGTACTGCCTTCCCAGTCAAACCCAGTCGGTATGCACTCATAAAGCGATAGGAACGATTGATAAAGCGACGAATTTCGGAATGACCTCAGCTGGACAAGAATCTAGGACTTCAATAGCTGCTTTCTTCGCAGCAGCAAAATTCGGCTTTTGAAGTTATCGATAGCGATACTTACACCAACCCCCATACTGGAGATATAGAGGTTAGTAAGTATTTAAACAAATGTAGTCCATGGACACATACCATCTCGATAGGGTTAAGTTCACAATGAAACTTGGGTAAAAAATGCACTCATGGCCGGCATCTTTGATGAGTTGTTCAATCATCGATACCTGACTGCAAAAGTCATCCTGCTGACTCAGAAGCCGAGCCATACAGCAGCCTGTGCTTTTGAATTTCAGGGAGAACATTTGGCTCGTAATCTTCGAACATCAAAACCACGCTCTTCAAGGACTGTTTTCATTGGCTGACCAAGTGATGTTGTCATGTGACAACTAGTAAGGTTTGGACTCGAACTCAATGAATCAGTTCATTTTTTTCCTACATACGACGTCCGATCGAACATTCTAAGATATTCCAACAGTAACTTACCAGTCAAACATACTGCACTGTTGTGCATTGGCAACACTGTCGGTATCGTGATTGTCAGTCGCAGACCTCGACCTCTCGAACCACAAAACTTGACTGGCAAGAATTACCAGACTCGGATACACCCACATTGGCATCGAGCTTCAAGTTAATGCATCAGTTGCCATGTTGAAACACTCAGCGTATGTCTTCCCCCCCCCTTTCCCCCCAAGGACATGTTGGAAATATGTCGCACGTCCAGAGAGGTTAAATTATTTTATTGGTGGTTTGGAACAAGATGATGACACATATGACGTCACGATAAGAATACTACATAGACGATACTAACTAACATTCGGTGTAGCGAGGGACGACTACCTGCACGTTCATCTTCGTACACTTAGTAGTTAGCATCTTCCTCAATGAGTGTAATAGCTTTCGCAGAGCGAGATTTAATAGAGCACTGGAATTGTTTCAGGTGGCTGAAAGTGTTGATATCAGGACTGATACAACAGGTGCGATAAGATGCGCAACATACCTGGCTGTACCTGAGGTGGGGTTAAATTCTGGGACGATCTCAACACCATTCTCGACGACCTTCGAGATATTGAACACAGCAAGCGACATGGCGACGGATATCCAGACAGACGCATCTGCGAGGTGGAGGCCTGGACAACCGATGTGAGTAAATTTCTTGTTAATGTATGACTCATGTGGAATCTGCGTACCTGGGCAGATACTGCGGAGCACAGTTAGCATCTCACTCTGGAAACGAACAGAAGCACAACGCTTACCGTCTGCCGAAGCCAAAGCAAATCGTGCGAGGATCAGTCTGAGGTTTCTTTCCCTCACAAACCAAGAAGCGTTCAGGGTTGAATTCCGAGGGGTGCGGGTATACTTTTGGATCGTTGAGCATGAACCTGTCCAAATTCAAAGCACTAAATCCTGTTACTTAGATAGAAATACTGACCAAATGTTAGGTATTATAAGGGAGCCTTTTGGGATGTAGTATCCGTCATGAACGTCGTCCTCCGCCACACGATGGGGAATACCTGTCATTGAGGTCATGCTAGTCAAATAGAGAACTCGATAAAGCATGCACACTTACAAGTAGGGACCACAGCATGCCAACGGAAAACCTCGTTCACAAGAGCCTCGATGTAGGGAAGGGTGTCGCGATCGGCGAATGAGGGAAGGCGATCAGGACCAACAACAGCATCGATTTCAGCTTGAGCCTTCTTCTGCACATCAGGAAAAAGTGTCATAGCCAGGAAAAATGCGTAGATTGAAGAAACAGTCTGATGGATTGGGTGTCAGTCAAGTTATGATAATTTCGCATGTATAGGGAGAGGATACCGTGTCTGCACCAGCGCCGTAAAGACTTGCAGCGCACCACTCCGACATGTGCTCCTCCTCTGCAGACAAAGTACGACCCTCCAACAGACCTGAAGTGAAAGACTGAAGGGCGATGCCAGCAGCCTGGAAAATTCATACTTTAATGCATGGTCGTAAAAAGATAACAGAATGCAAATATTAGTCACCATCTGATCCTTAACGAACTGGAAGGGAACAGAAACCATCTCTTCGACTGTCCCACTCCATTCTCGGGCTAAACGCTTGAAGCCAGCGCCAGGGAACCACTCGGGAACATTGGCCACTAAAATAGTCAGATTATTCGAACTACACATCGGCATAGTACGGCCTCACAGAATGGAATGATGTCAACCATCCAAGCACCAGGAGCAGATGCCTTGGAGAATATGCCAACAGCACGGTCTGCAAGGTCAACGAACGGATCATCGTTTTCTTTCACTTCATAACCATAGGAGATGCGTAGAATGACAGCGCCAGCGGTGCTATGAAAGATTGAGGGTCAAGCCAATATACAGATGAACAACCATACTATCGAACGTGTTTCAACAATTCGTCGGGTTTCGCAAGTACACGCTTGAGGAATAGGCGGGTCTCGATCTCCTCCAACGGATGGTAGACCTTCGTGGCGGTGCGACTACCCATGACACGGTGAAAATTCTTGCGGTTCCATCGAAGACGATCGCCGTACGGGAAGAGAGTAAACGATTCTTTATAACCAACGAGTTCGCCAGCCATATGTAAAACAGGGCGGTCAGAGTACACAGAGCTCTTCTTGTCCAGCATTTCTATCGTGGCATTGACGGAGTTCAACACTATGATGTGTTGTCCCAGAACCTCGATGTGCGAGATGGCACCTACAATGCGTCGAGATACATAGTATTGGCAAAGTGAGAGGTACTCACCATACTTCTTTCCCCACTCCGTGAAGGTGAGCCAGGGCTTAACGTGAGGCACATCTGAGATGTTCCCAACAAGAGGCCACCCTGTCGGACCTGGGGGATATGGGGCAGGATTCTTCTTGGTCAGGACTTGCTTCAGCAGATACGCTCCGATAGCAGCAAGACATATGTGCAGAAAAGTAACGTTTGGGATTGTCAGCATGGTCACTTATTTTTACTGGCAGGTAAGAGCGAGAACTCATCTGTCATCTGCCAGTGCGCTGCGGACCCAGCTCTGGTTCCTAATGCTGTGTTGGCGGTCACGGTGCCCAGAAGGCCCGAATGAGCAAAGGTGTATAAGTTACAAGCCGCGTGCACATACTTAGGAGTGACCAAATAAGGAAATCTCCTTCAGACTGCATTTTGCGCCGCTGAGCAGACTCAGATGGTTGAAATCAGTCGCATATATGCTATGACTAAGAGACGAATAAGCCCAGATCTCAAAGAGTGTGCGCTTCGACTCTGGAATCACGGTTGGGATGTGCAACACATCTGTGATGCACTCGGTGTTTCGACGACAAGCTGCTATCGCTGGCGCCGCATCTTTGACGAACTTGGGACTGTCAACAAGCCACCTTCTCCTCTGAAAGGCCCCACTCGAATCATCACTCGAGCTCTCCTTACGGCTATCGAAAACTTCTTCATCGAGGACTCTGATGTTTTTCTTGGCGAAATTTGCACATGGCTCGCCCCCAAACACCAAACCACCACTTCAGCATTGTCACGCAATCTCACACAAGCTGGTCTCACTCAAAAAATCATTTGGAAACTTGCTTGTGAACGAGATGAGGTCCGCCGAGAGGAGTTTAGAGCTAGTCTTCGGAATGACTTCATCGGTGATGGGTCTGAATTTGTTGAGTCAGTGTGACGCCCTCTTCACCATCCACTTGAGCGCTCAGCGATCAGTACAGGATTTGTCCTTGTCAGAATCTCATCGATGGTCTCATCCTCAGAGGTACGGCCAGGGGGTACAGTGTCTGCGACCGACTCGGATACAGCACTGACACCCGAGTACAAAGGCCTACTCAAGTATAAACGCTGTATATACCAAACCATGCCTTGGTGTAACCACTGGAACCTCCGCGGCCTCATACTATTCCTTCGGCTTCAGCATTGCAGCTCTCATTACTTCCATTGCCAACTGCAAGTCACGGCGCGTCAAGGCTGTCTCTACTGCCGAGATCTGGCTCTTCCAGAAACTTATTCCTGTCGTCTCCCATATTGGATGCACCCGTCTCCATCCATCCAATAGCGAGTACGATGCGAGTACTACTAGGGCCAAGTCGATCTTCAAGCTCTCCGCGTGAATAAAACCACTGAAGCTTCGGGTCATATCTGGACCAGCAACTCCTGGTGGTGTTGAAGCACTCAGCGTATATCGTTACTCTACTTCTGTCGAATTTCAGCGATCCGCTTCCTCTTTCCCCCAAGCACACGAATTGGGAGGTATGGCAGTTGGCATCCCAGTGCTATCGCTAACACGCAATGCTGCTCTGCATACCGCTACCAGCATTCCTTCCACGCAATAACTTCACTTAGAGGATACTTAGCCCTACGCATGCTATTTGTAAAGATTACTACGAATACGCCCGGGGATGGGACCGAAGGGTTCCTCACAACGTTGTGAGCTGGAAATGGTGACTGTCGAGCTGCACAGGAGCTTTCGAGAAACACGTAATGAGAGGATACGGGCCGCCGATCTGAGGTATGATAAGTGATCTACGGGCATGGCGGAAGAACCTACTTGAATTGTATCAAGTGCCAGACACTTACTGTAATTTATGTAAATAGGACAGCGGGCCAACATGTCGCACGTCCAAATCAGAAATGGAGTCATTTCACGGTTACATTCTTTTACTGGTGGTTTGCAACAAGATGATGATATATACGACGTCACGATAAAGATACCAGATGCATACTAACTAACATCCGGTGTAGCGAGGGACGGGTACCTGTATATTCATCTTCGTACACTTAGTAGTTAGCATCTTCCTCAATGAGTGCAACAGCTTTCGCAGATCGAGATTTAATAGAGCACTTGAATAGTTTTGGGTGACTGAAGGTGTTGATATCTGGACCAGTACAACGGGTGCGATAAGATGCGCAACATACCTGATTGTACCTGAGGTAGAGTCAAATTCAGGGACGATCTCGACACCGTTCTCGACGACCTTCGAAATATTGAACACAGCAAGCGACATGGCAACAGATATCCAGACAGATGCATCTGCGAGGTGGAGGCCTGGGCAACCAAGAACAAGCGATGTCAGGCGATTTCTTGTTAATTCACCACTCATGTGGAATCTGCGTACCTGGGCAGATACTGCGGAGCACAGTGAGCATATCACTCTGGAAACGAACAGAAGTACAACGCTTACCGTCTCCCGAAGCCAAAGCAGATCGTGCGAGGATCAGTCTGGGGCTTCTTTCCCTCACCAGCTAAGAAGCGTTCAGGGTTGAATTCCGAGGGATTCGGGTACATTCCTGGATCGTTGAGCATGAACCTGTCCAAGTTCAAAGTATCAAATTCTGTTCCTTAGATGGGAATACTGACCAAATGTTAGGTATTATAAGGGAGCCTTTTGGGATGTAGTATCCGTCATGAACGTCGTCCTCCGTTGCACGATGGGGAAGAGCTGTTATTGAGGTCATGCTAATCTGATAGAGAACGCGATAAAGTATGGACACTTACCAGTAGGGGCCACAGCATTCCAACGGAAAACCTCGTTTACAAGAGCGTCAATGTAGGGAAGGTTGTCGCGGTCAGCGAATGAGGGAAGGCAATCAGGACCAACAACAGCATCGATTTCAGCTTGAGCCTTCTTCTGCACATCAGGAAAAAGCGTCATAGCCAGGAAAAATGCGTAGATTGAAGAAACAGTCTGAGGGATCGGGTGTTAGTCAAGTTATGATAATTTCGCATGTATAGGGAGAGGATACCGTGTCTGCACCACCGCCGTAAAGAGTTGCAGCGGACCACTTCGACATGTGCTCCTCCTCTGAAGATAAACTGCGACCCTCTAACAGACTTGAAGCGAAAGACTGAAGGGCGATGCCAGCAGCCTGGAAAAATCATACTTTAACGCATGATCGTAAAAAGATGACAGAATGCAGATATTTAATCACCATCTTATCCTTAACGAACTGGAAGGGAGCAGAAGCCATCTCATCGACTGTCCCACTCCATTCACGGGCTAAACGCTTGAAGCCAGCGCCAGGGAACCACTCAGGGACATTTGCCACTAAAATAGTCAGATTATTGGAACTACACGTCAGAATATTGTGGCCTCACAAGATGGAATGATATCAACCATCCAAGCACCAGGAACAGTCGCCTTAGAGAATATGTCAAGAGCATGGTCTGCAAGGTCAACGAACGGATCATCGTTTTCTTTCACTTCATAACCATGGGAGATGCGTAGAATGACAGCGCCAGCGGTGCTATGAAACATTGAAGGTCAAGCCAATATACGGATGAACAACCATACTGTCGAATGTGTTTCATCAGTCCGTCTGGTTTCGCAAGTACACGCTTGAGGAATAGGCGGGTCTCGATCTCCTCCAACGGATGGTAGACCTTCGTGGCAGTGCGACTACCCATGATATGGTGAAAATTTTTGCGGTGCCATCGAAGACGGTCACCGTACGCAATGAGAGAAAACATGTCTTTCCAACCAACGAGTTCGCCAGCCATATGTAAAACAGGGCGGTCAGAGTACACAGAGCTCTTCTTGTCCAGCATTTCCATCGTAGCCTTGAGGGAGTTCAACACTATGATGTGTTGTCCTAGAACCTCGACGTGCGAGATGCCACCTACAATACGTCGAGATGCATAATACTGGCAAAGTGAGAGGCACTTACCATACTTCTTTCCCCACTCAGCGAAGGTAAGCCAGGGCTTAACGTGAGGCAAATCTGAGATGTTCCCAACAAGAGGCCACCCTGTCGGACCTGGAGGATATGGGGCAGGATTCTTCTTTGTCAGCAATTGCTTCACCAGATACGCTCCGATACCAGCAAGACATATGTCCAGGAAGGTGACGTTTGGGATTGTTAGCATGGTCGTTTTTTATTATTAGCAGGAGATGAGTTAGTAAAACGCCTGCTTATAGAGAGAGTGGCTTATAAGTACATAGGAGCGAGGATTCATCGACATCTGTCATCTGCCCCTGTGAATCCAGGTCTGGTTCCTAATGCTGTGTTGGCCTCGTGTGAAAGAAACTATTATCTGTAGTGTTAGAAGGCCCGAATGAGGAAAGGTGTACAGTTGAAATGGTCATAACGCATAGACTTCTGCGGATCCCGATGTGAATCCCATGCAATTAGACGCATAATGCATAATGCATAACCTAATATGCATTATGAGGTACCGGTTTTGACAGGATGGAAGGTATCACTGCATAAATTTATCGTTCGATTTCAACAGCAGTGTGACATTACCTCTTTCAATTATGTATAGAAACCAGTGGTCTCAAAACCCGGATTCCTGGCCGTCCACCCACAAGGAGTTGATTGGCCTGTTTCTACGGAAGTTGAGCTTATGCAATCAGTGAATGATCTCAAAGCATGCAACCGTATTTCTGGTACCTTGCCCACCATTGACGAACTTCTCAACCTACCAAGGAGAAAGCCATGAGAGAATTCCCTGTATTTGAAGGTGGTGACACAGCCATTGCAGATGCAGGTCCGTTACGAAATTGCCATCGCGAAGGGTGTGAGTTATTGATGTTGATGCCGACGAAGATGACACCGACAACGACTCAGTGGGTGCATCAATCACTACGCGCACAGATCTCCTTGATTTATGCCAGCAGCTCGAAGTTGGATGTATACCAATGGCCCGTAATATACTGGTGTAGAAACTACTGGACAGCAGCGCTTATTTCCCAGTTTGTTTCTGTAAGTGGCGTGGTAATGTGTAACAATTTGTGACAATTTGTGACTTGTTCGTGACATGTGCGCGAGTAACAGTTGAGCGACAGCACTGAGCATCACGATTGATGAGATTGGCAACAACGTCCCATTCATAACCTTCGCGCTTCCCAACACCAAACGCCTGTTTATTGTACTACCGAGCACTGACATGGGTGCCTCTGCAGCCCACATCCTGCTGGCGACTTTTGGTTAGTACCCATACAAGTAAGTGTCGTCCATGCCTGCCTGCCACAACTTCTGTAGTCCCAACAGTCTGCGCCCATGTTATTTCGCGATACCTTCCTCTCACTGTGGCCCACTACTGTCTTCACCATTTATCATTCTTATCTGGCCTTCCTACTCTTGGGGCTCTCGAGTCTCGCTAGCATTTCTTACTGCCCATTATTGGTCATGGCCCATCAGATACTATCTATTTTGTTTTGCTGTAAGAAATAGACGCTGTTAAACTATTTCAATCCATGAGAAGTACAAAAAAAATGTGTTGAAATGAAATGGTAGAATACTTGAGCTCGCTGTTGCCCACAACGAACACGAAGGTTTTGACAATGTGTGGCATAAGTGTAACGCTAGGCGGTGGCTTCTCACATTTATTTGTGCATGTTGTGAGAAATAAAATAAACCGAGAAACAAACTGGGAAATAAACGCTGCTGTCCAGGCCCTTAGTCAGTCAACTTACTTAATCGTATGGTACGGTCTAGTACGCATGTTTAGCACGAGTAAATAGAGCCTTTCGCCCGTCGTCGTCTCGCTCGCTAGCCATTTTTCCACAGAATGAGCCTGAACGAAGAGTTCCCCATGACTGTCAAGCTTCAAGAGAAGGCATGGACCGCCGACCGAGGTCTGATAAATGATCGACGGACATTGCGGAAGAACTTACTTGAGTCGTACGAAAGTGCAAGATGCTTACTGTAAATAGGACAGTTGAGCGGGCCAATATGTCGCACGTCCAATTCAGAGACAGAGTCATTTCACGAGTTGAATTCTCTTGTTGGTGGTTTGCAACAGGATGATGACATCTACTACGTCACGATAAGGATACTAGATGCATACTAACTAACATCCGGTGTAGCGAGGGACGGGTACCTGCACGTTCATCTTCGTACACTTAGTAGTTAGCATCTTCCTCAATAAGTGCAATAGCTTTTGCAGAGCGAGATTTGATAGAGCACTGGAATAGTTTCAGGTGACTGAAAGTGTTGATATGTGGACTGATACAACGGGTGCGATAAGATGCGCAACATACCTGACTGTGCCTGAGGTGGGGTCAAATTCAGGGACGATCTCGACACCGTTCTCGACGACCTTCGAAATATTGAACACGGCAAGCGACATGGCGACAGATATCCAGATAGACGTGTCCGCCAGGTGGAGGCCTGGGCAACCGATATCAGGAAATGTCTTGTTAATTCATGACTCATGTGGAATCTGCGTACCTGGGCAGATACTGCGGAGCACAGTGAGCATCTCACTCTGGAAACGAACAGAAGCACAACGCTTACCGTCTCCCAAAACCAAAGCAGATCATGCGAGGATCTGTCTGGGGTTTCTTTCCCTCACTAGCTAAGAAGCGTTCGGGGTTGAATTCCGAGGGGTTCGGGTACATTTCTGGATCGTTCAGCATGAACCTGTCCAAACTCAAAGCACTAAATCCTGTTGCTTAGATAGGAATACTGACCAAATGTTAGGTATTATAAGGGATCCTTTTGGGATGTAGTATCCGTCATGAACGTCTTCCTCCGCCACACGATGGGGAATACCTGTCATCGAGGTCATGCTAGTCAATTAGAGAACTCGATAAAGTATGGACACTTACAAGTAGGGACCACAGCATGCCAACGGAAAACCTCGCTCACAAGAGCCTCAATGTAGGGAAGGTTGTCGCGATCGGCGAATGAGGGAAGGCGATCAGGACCAACAACAGCATCGATTTCAGCTTGAGCCTTCTTCTGCACATCAGGAAAAAGCGTCATAGCCAGGAAAAATGCATAGACTGAAGAAACAGTCTAATGGACCGGGCGTCAGTCAAGTTATGATAATTTCGCATGTATAGGGAGAGGATACCGTCTCTGCACCAGCGCCGTAAAGAGTTGCAGCGGACCACTTCAACATGTGCTCCTCCTCTGCAGACAATGTGCGATCCTCCAACAGATCTGAAGTGAAAGACTGACGGGCGATGCCAGCAGCCTGGAAATTTCATACTTTAATGCATGGTCGTAAAAAGATAACAGGATACAAATATTAGTCACCATCTGATCCTTAACGAACTGGAAGGGAGCAGAAACCATCTCTTTGACTGTTCCACTCCATTCACGAGCTAAACGCTTGAAGCCAGCGCCAGGGAACCACTCGGGGACATTGGCCACTAAAATAGTCAGATTGGAGCTACACGTCAGAATATTATGGCCTCACAGGATGGAATAATGTCAACCATCCAAGCACCAGGAGCAGTCGACTTGGAGAATATGCCAACAGCACGGTCTGCAATGTCAACGAACGGATCATCGTTTTCTTTCACTTCATAACCATAGGAGATGCATAGAATGACAGCGCTAGCGGTACTATGAAAGGTTGAAAGTCAAGCCAATATAGAGATGAACGACCATACTGTCGAATGTGTTTCATCAGTCTGTCTGGTTTCGCAAGTACACGCTTGAGGAATCGGCGGGTCTCAATCTCCTCCAACGGATGGTAGACCTTCGTGGCGGTGCGAGTACCCATGACACGGTAGACATTCTTGCGGTTCCATCGAAGACAGTCACCGTACGGCATGATAGAAAACGTATCTTTCCAACCAACGAGTTCGCCAGCCATATGTAAAACAGGGCGGTCAGAGTACACAGAACTCTTCTTGTCCAGCATTTCTATCGTAGCCTTGACGGAGTTCAACACTATGATGTGTTGTCCCAGAACCTCGACATGCGAGATGGTACCTACAATGCGTCGAGATGCATAGTATTGGCAAAGTGAGAGGCACTCACCATACTTCTTGCCCCACTCGGCGAAGGTGAGCCAGGGCTTAACGTGAGGCACATCTGATATGTTCCCAACAAAGGGCCACCCTGTTGGACCAGGGGGATATGGTGCAGGATTCTTCTTCGTCATCACTTGCTTCACCAGATACGCTCCGATACTAACAAGACATATGTCCAGAAAAGTGACGTTTGGGATTGTCAGCATGGTCGCTTATTTTTACTAGCAGGGGATGAGTTAGTAAAATGCCTGCTTATATGTACATAGAGTGGCCGATAAGTACGCTGTAAGGGCGAGGGCGGACTTAGGTCTGGTTCCTAACATTATGCTGCGTTGGCGGTGCCGATGTTCTGGTAATCAGCAGGAGTCGGAAGTATGTTTAACTGGAGAAATTTTATTGCCGTTTTCAGTAAACTTGGGGCACAATTTCTCGACTAAAATCAGCCATTTTGACCAACAACATTACTCGAACGATATCTCGATGAAAACGCAGTGAATCAACATGATTCTGAAGTGGAGTAGCATCTATTTTTTATTCTCTAAGGCGCCCCGTTGTCAGAATAGAAATTCATCCGCTCTCTCAATTATTGATTCTCTACGCTGAATGTCATACTGCGGGCGCTACAACTTTTTTTATAACAATCAATTCAATTCTTTAAATGATCATCAGCGTGGCTATAGCTGCTCTGAGTGGAGCCCCAATGTATCTTCTTCAAATTTTCACTGTGCTGCTGACTGTCTGGCTACTTTTTGTGCTTTCGGGCAACACCGGAACCGTTACCGACTCTCTTTCGGTCATCAACACAATGACACAGGGCAAAGCTTTCTCTGACGACTTACGAACTGCGATAATCAACTTCGCTCGTCACTTTGATTTTGACAACGTTGTTAAATACATAGGTTGTAAGCGCCGCACTGTGAAACGCACACTTGCAGACTACCGAAAACATGGGTTGATAGCAAGGGAACATATGTTTGCACATTTACAAGGCAGTCGACGAAGTTTGACTTGCAGAGATATTCAGGTATGTTTTCAATCATGATTTATTGTTGTTCTTGCACACTAATTTTGTTGGTAGTTCCTTAAAGGCACGATCCGACATAGCCCAGATCTCTACCTCGATGAACTGCGTGAATTGCTGGAGGAGCGCTTTGGCTTGCTTGCTTTATTGGGATTGGTCGTGGCCTTGGAGGTTTACTAGTGGCAGCCAAGGGCTTTGCTGCATTCTCGGTCGGTGCTGTCCTGTCCTCATCACCACAAATTTTCTTGCCCTTTCGGGTACCCAAGTTGCGAACAGATGCAGGCTGGCGACTTCGAGCAGTCTTGTTGTTGCCCATAGTCGCCTAATACAATGGCAATGGTGTTGATGAAAGTGAGTTGGTTGCTGTGGGTGAGTATTAAGGATGCTTCAAGTTGTTTTCGGTTCAGGGTCTCACGGTTTGCTCATCAGAGTCTCTGTACAGTTGTCCCTGCTCACAAA